>JANAVB010005796.1:17158054-17188054 GCA_029216955.1 Iris pallida | reverse complement strand
TTTTATATTTCTATCCTGACATTATCTGCTATGTTGCGTTGTTTTGATAAACTTATTTTGTTCTTACGAGTCTATTCGAACATATATGTTAGTGGGCTGCAGACAAGACACATAATGTTTATTCTTGCTATTCACACTCCATGTGGATTGAGATATAGTTGATGTGATAGTATTAGTGATTTATGGATAAATTTACCCAAAACATTGATAGCTTATATGTATTTGATCGAGTTGTGCTGGAGTCCACTTGATACATAGCTGACATGTTTACATATCCTAGTCCTACGTATTATGGAACAGGGGTGTAACATATTTTTGTGGTGGCACATTTAGGTCAGAGCATATCGTCTCTGTTATGTTATTATGGCTCTGCTTAGAATGAAACCTAATAGGATTCTCAATCCACAACTGCATAGACACGTCTTTTGAAATTTCTCTATTGTTCTTGAACTTCGTATTTAGTACTCAACTATTTTTCTTTGCTTTTTCGTGTTATTGCCTCTCGTCCCTCCCTATTTTGGAGTGACGAATGCTCGTGTTTCATGTAATTTATCAGTATCCCTTAGGTAAATTGTGTAAATTAGTTTGCTTATTAAATCTTTAATTGCCTTGATAGATATGAGGGGCATTATGGATGCCATATGTAAACCCCTCTAAAAAATCTAGGAGATATTTAATTAATTACATTAATTATTCTTATATTTATTTAATCGTATTTGGTAGTATTATTAACTACTAATTATTTTTGTGAAATAATTTTTAAATTGATTATTAAATATTAAACATAGGATATTTTATACCAAATAAATATCTATATATTTGGAAGGCCAATTTCGGTCAAACTATTAACCAATTTAGGAAACCACTTGAACAGCCTTGTAGAGAAACTATACGGTTACAAAACCTTCAAATAGTTTTATTTATTTTGTCTTTAAACTAAAGAAAAATCAGTTTGAATTGACGAAAAATCTGTTTTTGGAAACTTGAAGAACTCTGAGACGGAGTCCGTCCGATAAATCGGACTACTTGGTCATGAAACAATTGCCTCGAAAGATGCGTATGGACTTCGTGTACTTGATTAAAATGACTAGTATAATTATTATTTTTCCTGATACTCGAAGAAGTATGGGAAATCGATATTATATAGAAACTTTCAACCTTTTCGAGTCATCCAAATTATTAAAAAATCCTAATAAGCAGAATTCATTATAATTTGGTTACCTTTTTATTTTTTATCAACAATATCAATATTCTACATTAAAAAAAGAAGCAGAAGACTTGAGTGACTTGAGTTTCTTGGAAAAAGCCATTTATTGGATTTGAAAAAATTTATTATGATTTCCTTGTTCCTAAAAATATTCTATCTCCCAGACGTCGTAGAGAGTGGAGAATTCTAATCTTTTTCAATTCCCAGAGTTGGAACGTTGTGGATAAAAATAAAAAAAATTGTAATCAACCCCATGGCATCCAGGTTGAAAGACATAAATTGAACAAGTATGGTCGTCCCTGTTAGTGCCGAGGCACAATTTTTGATGGAAAATTCTGAAACTGAAACAATTGTAAAGACAACGTTTCAAATGCAACACCTTAAAGAAGATGTGCAACAGAGATCCTGGAGGATTCTGAATTACGAGAATCTAAAAAGATTCTACGTAATACACAAAAAATCTAAAGAGACTTTTGTGCAAGCGACTATCGGCAGTAGAGCTTCTAAAAAGAAGTTACTGTGAAAGGCAACAGCAGCGATGACAGGCGAGAATGAGATGCTGGGGTGAATGAACCACCGTTGCTCAAAGCTTTATTCGCCCCACACGAGCACGAACAGCTTCCAGGAACCAGCAAGTTCACGAAGAACTTCTGGAACGCTCGTAAGTCAATATTTGAGACTTGAACGGGCTTCCTGGACTTTATAGACTCCCTTAACTCTCTTCTTGGTGCATCTTTCAAAGGAGGCCAAGGGGCTCTATTTATAGAGTAGAGTTGAGACTTCACCTCTTCTCCTATCCGATGTGGGACTAAAATACCAATACTCAAAAATAGAGTTTGATATCATCCCACAATCAGCATAGAAGTGTGCCAGTCCACGCCTACCCCCTGAACACTCCCGTGCATGCACGAGACATCCTGGAGTTCGTGTCCGAGTCCGCACAACAAAAATTAACTTGCATCCTTGTTGGATTTAATCCTTTTTCCTTCTAGGAAAATACTTCCACATGGCACAAACTTGTGCCCCACTACACCTCATGTGCACACCTCAACACAAGCAATGCATTATATTGAGATACTCACTATTTGGTGTAGCCGATGTGGGACTATCTTTTCTAGTCCAAAGGCAAAAACACCAACAATCCCCCACATATCTCAATATATGGGTTGAGCGTTCCCCACAGTGACTACCCATCATGCATTAGGAGAGATGTCGCTACGACTTGAATCTTCCCGCATAGGTTAAATAACAGCATGATACAAGAATGGACTAAGCCTTGAATTCTGTACCATAACTGCAATTCTTCCTACTCACATAATGACATCAACTGTGCTTCTGGCTGCACATTGAAGGCCCTGTGCCAGCCTGGTTTCAGTATATAATTTTGGGCGTCTACAAGTTTACCCTCAAGAGACGGCCTGATATCTCTTTCCATACACTATAGGTGAGTTCTTTATTAAAGAGATATGGCATGAAGCCTTGCGCTTCCTTGCGGTGCTACGCTGCTATGACATGGCCTGAAGCCGAGGCATTACCCCTACCTAGGAACCTTATCGTAGTGTCATACTACTGTAGCATGATGTCACAAGCCTCTTTGTAGTGCCAAACTACCCAGCATGAAGCCTAAGGCTTCCTTGCGGTATTATGCCGCAACGACATGGCTTGCAATGCCGAGGCTTTACCCCTACCTGGGTACCTCATCGTGGTGTCGTGCCACTATAACATGGGGCCATCCTCCCCTTTGTAGTGCTGTCTACAACTCTTTAATTATGTTATACAGCATTAGGCTACCTGCCTATTTGCGGTGCTACGCCGCTATGACTTGGCTTGCAAAGCCGAGGCATTACCCCTACCTGGAAACCTCATGGTGGAGTCACCCCACTGTAGCATGGAGTTTCACTCCTTGTAGTGCTGCTCTGCCGTGCTTCCTATAAAGCACACCAGGCATTCACTCTGCCTGAGAACTCATTAAGGCGTTTAAGCTAACCTTCCACAGGATCTGTTTTTTTCGTAGAAAATACATAGTAGACAACAGTGGTTATGGGTCCGTATCCCTTCCATGTTCCAGAGAACAAGTACCCACTGTTACCTGATAGTTTCCCAGTCAGTGATCCTCCTTTGAACCAAAAGTTAGATGCCTAGTAGATTTCTCTTTGAACTAATAGCATAAAACTTTATGGTAGGATTACAAAGACACACTTTCAGAATGCCTTCAAACCCATTTTACAAGCTGTGTCATCGACCAGCTGGCGCTTGAGGCCCTTGGTGAATGGATCCGCCAGGTTCTCCTGACTCCGAATATCAATCACTGCAATAATACCTCTCTTGATAAGATCGTGTACTGCTCTGTGCTTCAACCGCACCGTTCTCTTCTTCCTATTGAAGAGTTCATTTGATGCCACTGCTGCTGCCGCCTAGTTGTCACAGTATATCGGTATTGCCGGTATCTGAGCCCCAACCACCGGAAGATCATACATGAGCTCCCGAAGCCACTCTGCTTCATCTGCAGCAGCATCCAATACAAAGAATTCAGATTCCATGGAGGAGCGAGATAACATAGTCTGCTTCTTCAACTTCCATGATATAACAGCTCCGCCTATGGCGAATACAAATCCACATGTGGAATACTCGTTCTCCATATCTGAACACCAGCTAGCATCACTGAAGCCTTCCACTACTGACGGATCTTTGCTGTAGAAAAGTACATATGTCTGAGTTTTCTTAAGATATCTCATAATACGCTTCACAGCTTTCCAGTGCTCAACGCCTGGATTGCTAGTGAACCGACTCAGCATTCCCACGGCAAAAGCTATGTTAGGCCTTGTGGCAGTAGTAGCGTACATCAAGCTTCCGATGACGCTAGCGTACTCTAACTGCCTGATGCTTTCCCTCGAATTAGGCGCCAGTTTCTGATCAATCCGGTACGGTGTATCAATTATGGAAAGATCTTGATACCCGTAGCGAGTGAGCATCTTCTCAATATAATGAGATTGTGACAGCGTTATTCCAGTGCCTGTCCGGATGATCTTGAGCCCCAAGATTACGTCGGCATCCCCTAAGTCCTTCATACTGAACTTGGTCGAGAGGAATTTCTTTGTCTCTGTGATGCAGCTTAAATCCGTACCTAGGATTAGCATGTCGTCCACGTAAAGACAAACGATTACTCCTCTTCCGTCAGCAAACTTCGTATAGACACACTTGTCTGTTTCACTGACCCTGTAGCCATTTGACCTTCACCTTGTTAAACTTCTCATGCCACATTTTGGGAGCTTGTTTTAAACCATACAGAGACTTCATCAACTTACAGACTTTGTCTTCCAGACCTCTGACGACAAAACCTTCTGGTTGTTGCATGTAGATCTCTTCGGTCAGCTCGCCATTAAGGAATGTCATTTTCACATCTATCTGATGTATCACCAGCTTGTGTATTGCTGCTAGAGCAATTAACAATCTGATGGTTGTCATCCGAGCTACTGGAGCATAAGTGTCAAAGTAGTCGATCCCCTGCTTCTGAGCAAACCCCTTGGCCACTAGCCTGGCCTAGAACTTGTCAATGGTTCCATCTGCTTTCATCTTCTTCTTGAAGATCCATTTGCATCCGATGGGTCTTGCTCCTTCTGGCAGGTCAACCAATATCCATGTGTTGTTGGAGGTGATTGAGTCAATCTCGTTGTCTATCGCCTCCTTCCAGAATACAGCATCTCTGGCCTTCATCGCCTCATCATAGGTAAGCGGATCTGCTTCCACATGATAGGTGACGAAGTCATCTCCAAAGTCTTTCGGCCTCCTCGTTCGCTTAGTTGATGGCTCAGCGAGTTCTGGTTCAGCTGGTGTCTCCTTGACGACAGCTTCATCTTGGACTACTAGTTCATTAAAGACTTCTGTCTGCTTTGTACCCTCATCATTCTCTGGAAGATCCGCGAGAACAATATTCTTGTGTTTTGCAAACTTGTCTTCAAAGTATTCAGCATTGCGAGATTCGATGATATGATTTGACTCGATATCAAGGAATCTCCGAGCATCACTCTTCTCGGCATACCCCAAGAAGATCGCCTTCATAGTCCTTGTCCCCAGCTTCTGAATCTTCATATCCAGGAGCTTCACATAAGCCAGAGCCAGACACCCCCACACTCGAATGACATTCAAGTTAGGTCCGACTTTGAACCAGAGTTTATGAGGAGTTATGTCGGAAGTTGCATATGGCACTCTGTTCAGAATGAACGTTGCCGTTAGTGCAGCTTCTCCCCAGTAGCACTTTGGAAGACCCGCAGTCAACAGCATGGAGTTCATCATCTCTGTCAACGTTCTGTTCTTCCTTTCTGCTACTCCGTTGGATTGAGGAGAGTACGGAGCCGTTGTCTCATTGATGATTCCATGTTCTTTGCAGAATGATAATAATTCATGAGATCGATACTCCCCGCATCGATCACTCCTTAACCTCTTGAGTTGTTGTCCAGTTTGTCGCTCAGCCTCGGCCCTGAACTCCTTGAACTTCTCGAATGCTTCGTCTTTAGACTTGAGCAAGTAGATGAAAGCATACTTTAAGAAGCCATCGATGAAAGTAATAAAATACTTCATCCCGGCCTTTGTAGAGAATTGTTTGAAGTCACAGATATCTGAGTGAACCAACTCCAGAAGATCTGTACTTCGATGGACCCTGTGAAAGGGTTTCCTTGTGATCTTCGTCTGAGCACGTACTTCGCATTTCTCTACCTTACCCCCACACTTGGAGATAAGTCCTAGACTAGACATTCTGTAAATCCTTTTACAATGAACATGCCCTAGCCTATTATGCCACAACTCAAGAGAATAATCAGAAAAAGTGATTGCATTTATATTACCATGATGGGTTACAACAAGCTGAATCTTGTACATTTCTTCAGTTTGGAAAGCTTTTCCGAAGAATGTACCCTTCTTGGACATCACCAACTGGCCAGCATTGATGTCCATCCTCAAGCCTGTGTTGCAGAGCAGACTTCCAGAGATCAGGTTCTTAGCAATTACTGGAACATGCTTCACACCTTGAAGCGTCAGGGTGTTCCCCGATGTGAGTTTCAGCTCCACCGTCCCGATCCCCAGTACTTCAGCTTGTGCCTGGTTTGCCATTATGACCTTCTCTGAAGTTGGCTCATAAGAGACGAACCAGTCCTTGTCTGAACAGACATGGCAGGTCGCACCAGTGTCTATCCACCAGTCCAAGTCAGCCCCCACAGTTGCAACCTGTGCTATCATGGCAACTAGATTAGTAATCATAGAAACCTTACTAGGCTCACCTTGTTCTTTGGGCTTGGACTTGCATTCGGATTTGTAGTAGCCCTTCTTGCCACAATTGAAGCAAGTCACATGGGACTTGGACTTCTGCTGCTTGAAAGCAGGACCCTTCACTTTCAGATTCGTGAAGTCCTTCTTTTTGCGATGAGAAGCAGCCTACTTCCCCTGGTATTCTCTGGTTTGGACCAGATTTGCCTTCGCCAGTTGCTTGGACAGAGTATCCATCTTCTGTTGAGAGCGCATCTCGTCCTCAACATGGATCTCTTGCAAGAAATCTTCCAAGCTAATTTCTATCTTCTTTCGATACATCCTTGCATAGAAGTTGCTCCATCCTGCAGAAAGTTTCGCGACGATCCCTCCAACGACAAACTTGTCGACGAGGGGCATGTTCTCGTCTTCTAGTTTCTGACGCAACTTCAGAAACTCCTTCACTTGGGGCAGCATCGACTTCTCGTCTTCGAAGGTCCACTTATAGTATTTTTCTACCATGAAGATCTTGGACCGGTTCTCGTCATCTTCATAGAGCTTTCCCAAGGAGTCCCATATCTCTTTGGCAGATGTCTTCTTGGAGTAGGACTCTGCCAGAGAGTCTTCCATGGAATTGAGTATCAGTAGTTTACATATAATGTTTTCTCTCTTCCACTTCGCTTGCTTGGTTGTAGCAGCGGCCACAGCCGCAGCAGATCCAGTGGTTGGAACGATCGGTTCTTCTTCTGACAGCACGTGATCAACATCCACGAGTTGAAGATTTAAAGTGACCTTTCGTTTCCATATCTGGAAGTGTTCGCCATCGAATTTCTCCAACTTGTTAAAGCCGGTATCGATGAGCGAAGCACGAGAATTATCCATCTTCTCAATAAAGCTTTGAGATTGTTAGTGCCGAGGCACAATTTTCGATGGAAAATTCTGAAACTGAAACAATTGTAAAGACAACAATTCAAATGCAACACCTTAAAGAAGATGTGCAACAGAGATCCTGGAGGATTCTGAATTACGAGGATCTAAAAAGATTTTACGTAATACACAAAAAATCTAAAGAGACTTTTGTGCAAGCGACTATCGGCAGTAGAGCTTCTATAAAGAAGTTACTGTGAAAGGCAACAGCAGCGATGACAGGCGAGAATGAGATGCTGGGGTGAATGAACCACCGTTGCTCAAAGCTTTATTCGCCCCACACGAGCAAGAACAGCTTCCAGGAAACAGCAAGTTCACGAAGAACTTCTGGAACGCTCGTAAGTCAATATTTGAGACTTAAACGGGCTTCCTGGACTTTACAGACTCCCTTAACTCTCTTCTTGGTGCATCTTTCAAAGGAGGCCAAGGGGCTCTATTTATAGAGTGGAGTTGAGACTTCACCTCTTCTCCTATCCGATGTGGGACTAAAATACCAATATTCAAAAATAGAGTTTGATATTTTAGATCATCCCACAATCAGCATAGAAGTGTGCCAGTCCACGCCTAACCCCCGAACACTCCCGTGCATGCACGAGACATCCTGGAGTCCGTGTCCGAGTCCGAGTCCGCACAACAAAAATTAACTTGCATCCTTGTTGGATTTAATCCTTTTTCCTTCTAGGAAAATACTTCTACATGGCACAAACTTGTGCCCCACTACACCTCATGTGCACACCTCAACACAAGCAATGCATTATATTGAGATACTCACCATTTGGTGTAGCCGATGTAGGACTATATTTTCTAGTCCAAAGGCAAAAACACCAACAGTCCCCTATTGGGATGTACCATTAAACCAAAATTGGGATTATCCGCAAAAAACTACGGTAGAGTGGTTTATGAATGTCTATGCGAAGGGTGATGAAAACATGAACTCACAACCTTTAATGCGTTAGAGAGATCATTTCTTATATTGTGCTGAAGCAATTTATAAAGCGCAAGCCGAATACGTGTGGGATTTCACAGAACTCGAATTGGATGCGTGTATGCGACGAATTCGATATGTATCGTCAAAAACCACCATATCGGTGATTACGTGTCAACCAATTATTTTGTGCACACTCGTCACATCATTAAAAAAAACTTGCGCCATTCGACTCGTAATATTTTTCTGGTCCTGTAAGCCAAGTTTGGTCCAATTCTGAGACAGTTGACCGGATCTCCATATCATGAGCCCTACGTCCGATTTAACAGACGATTTTGTGCACGGCTCATTGGAATCTAAAATTGAACATACCATTGAGTTGTATAAAAAAATGGGACCTGTTAGAGACCCTTAAGTTTGGCATGCTTTTTGGTGCAAAACGGATCCAACGATGGACGTCGTTTTGACCCAAAATTATTGTTGTGCCCTATCTCCAGAATTGGGCTTATGGGAAGTCTATCTTTGCTATTTTCTATTCCGGGAACGTTGTTGTTGTCTATTTCAACATCCGAAGACGTTTGCAAAAATTCTACCTTTTTTGCTTTACACAACCTCCAGAAAAGATACATTGCCATATTTATTATTTATTTAATTTTAGTTCAGCATGTCCATTCATGTTATTTATTTATTCAATATTTTTTTATTGAAACTGTGCTTCAGAATCATGCTCGAGTACGAACGATGGTGTTAGTCATTTTTTGTTGCTTTTTTTATTTTATGAATATTGACCTAGTTTTAGCATACCACCTTATGTTTGTGAAGTATCATCATGTCTTCATTAGTCTTGACACTTGTGTGCCACGAGTTGTGAGTCACATATATCTTTTGTACTTGTGTATGGCTGATCCCCAGTAGTACAGGTTGTGCGTCAGGTATAACTGCAAATAGGGATGTGTGTTAGAAGACTTAGCCATTATTTGAGGTATTTTGTATTGGATGTGACATAGATGGGAGCATGGGTGGGGATGATAGTTCCTTAACGTATGAGCCATATTTGCACTTTTTTTTTGTAACCCAGGATCTCCATCGGAGATACGAGCGAGATTACCCTCTATGGTTTACCACTATCATTTCGCAAATCGTTATGCTCTTCCACTATTACTAATGCCACTGTCGTTTCGCGGAACATTATGCTCTTAGGCCCTTGATGCCTAGAGAGGGGATTATGCCAATCCCATTTATAACTGGAGTGCCCATACATTAAAGGTTTGTCATAAAATTGCATATTCACTTATAATGGTTGGGTGACCTTTCTTTGAGGTTCCTATACTTATACATGATCATGGCATGGAACAGTGTATTGTCACAGAATAATGTGACACCCTTTGTCCTTGTCTAGTTAAAGGTGTGGTTCACTGCTTCGATGAGAGAATATTGCACCATGTTGTGATTCGGTTTATTTATTTTATTTTTTTTTCCTATAACTATGTGTCATGTTTATATTCAGTTTATATGGCTTATTTTTCAGGATCTTGTTACATCCCTCTGAGAACCTGATGATCTTTCCAGGTAGTTTATTGTGTAGAGTTAGTTCGCTGATCAAGATGGTGTTGCTACTTTTGATTCAGGTATTTTTCTTGATTTTATATTTATATCCATTATTTGCATTTTGCTCTTTAGCCTAGTTTTATAGACTTATATTGTTCTTTTGGTCTATCCAAACACATATGTTAGTGGGCTGCAGACCATGACACATATTGTTTATTCTGAATATTCATTCCTTATGTGTATTGAGATAAATGATAGGGGAATTAATAGATAGTTTTAGATACCAAGACAGCTTATGCGTTTTCTAGGTGGGCTGGAGTCTGCTGGTTACGTAGCTGGCATGTTTATGGAGTCCTAGTCCTAAGTATTTTGGGACTAGGGCATTACATATTTTAATGGTGGCCCATGCAGGTCAAGTGCATATCATTTCGGTTACATTATTATACCGTACGAGCCTGTAATATGATAGTGTATTAGGATATAATTGCTTTGAAAAATTGGTTTGAATTTATCTATCGTCTTAGGAACTGGTAATTGAAGTCGATCATCTTTCTTGGCCTTCTTATATTGGACTCTCTTCTTTTCTTATTTAGAAAAGACGAACAGTCGTGCTTGATGAATCATTTGGGATATATTCTATCATAGAATAAAATATAGTTGATGGATTATTTTAAAAGGGATTAGTTATTTAAGGTAATAAGGGTTTGGATAGACGTCTTTATTAGATAGACCGAGTAGATTGGATTGGCAATATCGAATTCATATAAGTGACTTAATCCTAACGAAGGCCTCTAGGATCAGTGGACTGCAACCATTCTACTATTTACCTATGTTTGATAGGGATGGATTAGAGTACCTATATTAGATAGAGACGAGTTATAGGTATAACAAAGTTTAATTTGGTTTAGTAAGGAAGGTATGATATGTTTCTCCATCATAATGATTGAAGTGATTTGGGAAAAATATATAGTAGAATTTTAGAGTTAGATACGGTTCCCTAATTAGAATGTGATCATCCACATAGAAGATTATAATTGGAAGAACTCGAAAGTCTTGCTGCGAATAGGATGAGTCGATAAGCACTGTACTTAAGATAGATATAAATCGTCATAGAAATTTTATGGTGGCATTAAGGTTAAGGAATTTTCTCTTGAATGTTATAGAAATTGTGATGATACACATATGTTAGGAAATAAAGTTACCTTGGACAGTGGCCTAGCGGATCTTCACTAGGGAGATTTTTATCAAAGAAATATATCAAAATGATATGTGATGATAGGTTTTACCATAGTGTGATCTATAGATATTTGTGTTGGGTAGATAGGTGTGTGTCAAACTAGATAGACATCTACATAAAGCATGAATAGCCTTGAAATGACCTATTAACAACCATGACTAGAAGATTGATCAATAGGTAAGTTGTTAGCGGAGGTATTATATATAAGCATCGCCTGGCATTAACTTCCACCTTTACATTGCAAATAGGCGTAAGAGGTTTAGGCGTACTTGTAAGTATTGTATAGCTTTCTATAGTTAGAAAGGGTAGATTCTTAATCGGACGGTTAAGGAGATTTGATATATAACATATAGGAGTATGGCATAGAGTTTAAGGATTGATTGTGATATTCCCATCTTTTCTACCTAGACTTAACTGAGGACTTGAGAGTAGAATTGATTTTTTTAGCTTAAGTAGACTAGTGAGCCATAGATATGTTAAAACCCTTCCACAATACCGGTTAGTTATAAATCCCAAAGGGCTTGTAGTAAAAGTAGCTAGTCGCATTCGTAAGGATCAAATGTTGTCTTAAGAATTCTTCAGGGATAAGCCTATACTCTAGTATGAGTAGGAGTTTGTCATCCTCAGTCTGATTGATCATCCGAAGTCCAAGATCATTCTAATAACCTGAAGTATAATTCGCCATTGACCGTTGTCACGACCCGCACCCGAAAGTTCGGGTACGAATACGTGAAAACACGTCCAGCCTATGTCGCAGGGTAGTAAGTTGTCTAGTCCTCAAGTATATCCCAATCTAACAACATCATAATATCCAAATTCTAACTTAATCATAATTGCTAACAGGTAGATATGAAATAGAAATGACAAGTCAACAAAAGTCAAGTACATAATCTCAGAATAGGGTACAACTCAGCAAATGTTCTAACAATAGAATTCTAATCAACAGAAAATAAATGCTATCTAAACTAAACAACCTCCAGTGGTAAGTCCGCTATATCATCTCCTGCATCCTCAGATATGTCATAATCAGCCTCGGGTGTGTCATAGTGAGTGGAACATCATTTCTCTAAGTCATCCACTAAAAATGTTGGTATCCAGTCATGATTGAAGCAAGTACATCACGGGAACCACTACTCATAACATGATAGCTATCATAAGACATGAAATAGAAGAGATAATACTGAGGTGAAACAGTAACATGGTAGGGACAGAAAAAGTAGACAAAAAATTATGGCATATGACATAGCAATATGAATGCAGAAGTCTTAGCTACACTACGTGGGGTAGAAATAGTACGTTCTATATGTGATCCGCTGAGGGATCTATTTGGTACTGATCAATCATACTTGTCATGTATGATTAGCTATTCTTCAGAGAATATAATATATTGGGTTTTGATCACATATATATACTAAAGTACTTCATGACTAATTAACATGCATGGATTCAAATCATGGCAGGAAACAGGAATAAAGTAACAAGGTAACATAGTAAATAGGAATGTAGTAATCATGACTGAAATCCATAAATACTAATCTCGTGTGATAATCATGTCAGTAATCATATAACATATACTACAGTATATAAAAATATTATATGTATATATACGAAAGTAGTAATACTTATACAAAATATTATACGTATATATATAAAGGTACATATAACATATACTACAGTATATAAAAATTACCCTAAGCTTTAACCTGGCCCAACCAACCAGTTTAACACTAAAAAAAGGCTGGGCTTAAGCTAAGCACGAAACTTATTAACAGAAAACAATTAATATGGGCTTGAAGCCCAAGCCCACAGGAAAAATATTATCAAAAATAGACAACTAGCAGTTCTAGGCTTGAAGCCCTAAAGACCCATTAACAATTTTAAACATAAAACAACATTTACACTAAATGGGCTCCTAGACCATTCAATTAGGGTTTAATACCCTAATCCCTAAAAAAGAGAGAGAGACAGCAGCTCTCAATCGACATGAAAAAAAGAAGGAATAAAATAATGAGGAGAGAGAGTGAACGAGAGTGAGAGAGGAAGAAAAAGATGGAAGGAGGGGCTCACTGTGAGGATTTCACCAAGGGCGGCGGACGATCTGGACTGGGAGACAAGGAGGCACGAAGGAAAATGGACGGGGCTGGATCTTTCGTACGACGTTGGCGGAGCGCTAGAGAGACGGTGACGGTGAGGTGGATCGATCGTCGGAGGGCGTGGCGAAGAACAGCGAGGGTCAGGGCTCGCGGATGGGTTCACCTAGGCGACGCCCGACTTTTTGTGGCGGCGCAGATTACGGCAATGCTTAGGATCTGGAGCGCAGCGCTCAACGGCTGGATCGGGCTCGACAAGAAGAGCAATGGGTTTCTTTTACTGGGCGACGAGGTAAGTGTACGGTGGTGGCGGTGGTTGGAGTATGGGTAATAGGGGTTAATTGGCGGTGGTGGTGTAGGTGGCGGTTGTGGCCGTGGACAGGGGAGAGGTCAGGCGGCCGAAGTTTGGTTAGATCCAGCCAAGTTGGTGGTAGTGAGGATGAGGGGTTTAGCGAGTAGATCTGGAGGAGATGGGATAATGGCGGTGGTGATCGGGGGTGAGGCCGACCGGAGGAGAAGGTCGGTAGTGATGGTGAGTGGTGGTGGCCGAAATAGTGGAGTAGGGGTTTTGGTCGGAGCAAACGGGGCTAGGGTGGTCGGGATTCTAGTGATGAAGGCTGGTCGTAGAATTGGTAATGGCTATTGGTGGTGCTGGCGGCAAGGTTAGGCGGTGCTGTGGATGGATTAGGGTTTTGGTGTTCAAATGATGGTGGTGGCGCTAAGCTTCTTGGTGGTGTTTTGTGGGGGATGGTGCTAGGTGGTAGAGGTGGCAGGGATGATCGGGATTAGGGTTGTGGGTAAGCTGGTGAGGTGATGGGGAGAATAAGGGAGGAGAAGGAATTTGCAAGGTAGAGACATCGTCGGTGGTTGGCCGGAGCTCGACGACGTGCGGTGGACGGAGGTGGAGCTCGGCTGCGGACTAAAGCAAGAGAGAGAGAGAGGGAGAGAGAGAGAGAGAGTCAGGAGAAAGAAAAAATAGTGTAGGTTTTGATTGTAATAGGATAATGGAGAGTCCCCATTATTTTAATGGAGAATAGGTAGATTGCTTCCAAGCCTAAATGGCAAACCTGTAAATTGTGATAGATCTTGGGGTAATTAGTGGAACCTACTAATAGCTCTAACTAACCCACTGACTAATCAATAACTAATTCCTAATTAGTAACTAATCTATTGCTTAGGATTAATTATCCAATAATTTAGCTAACTAAAACCATTAGATATTCTCTAGCACAAACCTATAAGCCTACAATCCAAGCCCAAGCTTGGTAGGTAATTAGGATAGCTAGCCCACAATTCAAGCCTAAGGCTTGGTAGGCTTACAATAGTTAATAACAAAATAATAATCAATAACATAATTCTGAAATTAATATTAGCTAATTATTTGTTAATAATAATTAAAATAAATCCAAAATTATTTAATTGTAAATTAATTCTTAAATAAAATTAATTAATTAAATATTAATAACTAGAATTAGAAATAATTCACGATATTTCAAAAAATGTTTTTATAAATCCCAAAAATAATTATAACATTGATTTCCAAAAAAGGAATTTTGAATTTAGATAGATACAAGTCTACACACCTTAAAAGAAATTTCAACTTTGAAATTTAAATTAACATTATCAATAGAACTAAAATCTAAATACGATCAAAAATAGTAATAAAATCTAAATACAAATATTAATATAAGTAAAGTAACTGGGGTGCGATCAAATACAGAAATGATAGGATTTGGCACGATTAAGAGTAATCAAGTAAGAAAATTTAGAAATGATATGGCTTGGCACGATTAATATTCTAATCATGATTAAGGAATGACCAAGATTAAAACAAAATTATTTAGGCACGAATAATAAAATGATTTGAGTTGTCACGAATAAGGATAATCAAATTGGGTTATCCATAAAATTATTCACGCACGATCGAAGCAATTAACACGATGAAGACATTATCAAAGCACGGTAAAAATCCTTTAGGCATGATTAAACACAATATGATTTAGGCTCGATCAAGGATGGATTTGAAATCAAAATCCTGTAAGCATGATAAAGAAATGAATCCATTCTCTTAGGCACGATATAGAATTAAAATGGTCTAGATGAAAATCATTAGTTATGATCATCTTAGAATCTAAACACAAAATGGTTAAGGCACGATCGACTCAAGGTCAAAATCATATGGATGTGATTAAAGATCAAATTTTAGGCACGATTTAGGATAAAGTCAATGTATGAGATCAAAGTCACCTAGTCATGTAAAGTCATATTGTAGAAGCATGGAATTTCAGGGCCAGAAATCCTATGCGCCAAACACTACATGCGCCAGGAAGCTCAGATGAAGTACTGGGCACAGCAAAAGAATAGATATTAAAAGAGGATTTTTATTCATATAAAATTCTATTACATGTCTAAAAAAGAGCTGTACAAAGGAGAATTTCTACAAAGAAAAGATCCTAAGTCTACAGCTAGGCGCAGCAATCGCCATACGCCCTCAAATAGGCGCAGCAAATACCATGCGCTCTCAAACAGGCGCATCTCGCCATGCGCTCTCAAACAGGCGCATCTCGCCATATGCTCTTAGACAGGCGCATCCCTTCAGCAGCTCAGTTATGTGCATCCCTTCAGTAGCTCAGTTATGTGCATCCTCAGTTATGTGCATTCCTTCAGCAGCTCAATTATGTGCCACCCTTCAGCGTCTCATCAGGCGCATCATGAAGTGTCAGCATATGCGCTATCAAATGCTTCGACTAATGAAGCATTTAGCTAGAGGAAGAGCTCTTCAAACCAAGGAAGAGAAGAGCACCGCAATCGACCCGCGGCTAAAGGAGCAGCTTTCAACCCAACCAGAATGGGCAATACCTATTCTTGCAGGAGGAAGAGCTCTCCAAAGCCGAAGGAAGATGGGAGCACCACAATTCCGATCTGCGGCTCTTCCATCATAACGGAGACGAGGCTCGAGCATCCCGATCTTTGGATGCAACAGGCACCTTCTGCCTGCCTCAGAAGCCCTCGACCCCGACTTTTGGATGTAACAGTCACCTTCAAGTGCATCAACGAAGACAATGCGTCGCATCTTCACCCTCGGGAGCATCTCATCGACAGAATGCGCTCAGGCAAATAAGTTTATTTTGGGAGGACGTGAGAGAATGAGAAGCAAACCCTCTCCATACAACTATTTATAGACCGGGCAAATCAAACCCATGCGCCAACTGGCTGGCTCTCCGAATCCCCTGTAATGAATTTGTATTAAATGGTGATGAACCTGATGCTTCGAATTCAGCCAAGTCAAAAACGGCTATTTAAAGCACTCGAAGAACGTAACAGTCGGGCCAATAAAGATGTATCATGCAAACGGATGTGCCGGTCAGACCGCGCATCATACAAATGCGTCCCTCAACACCAAGCGCCTCACAAGGACGCGCCTCCATGCGTCCCCATGCGCCTAGTGGGATGCCGATCGATGCGCCCACTCAACAGTCTATCACCAGTCAATGAACATTAAATGCTGAAGACTGACAGAGTTGGCAGCACGTCCCCCGAGGACTGAACAGTTGACAGCTTTTTCAGAAGACAAAGCATCACCAACGTCAGCATCATCATTACTTTCCTCCGGCGGTTACAAGCCACGTGGCCGCCCAACTATCTCGCATGCGCCTCCGCAGTCATGCGTCTCCGCAGCTATGCGCCCAAATCTCTGCATGCACCACAAAAGCCATGCGCCTCAGACTTTTTCTCTGATCCCTAAAGACAGAAGTCAAAGTCACTATTGAAGCTCCGCATGCGCCTCAAAAGCCAAGTGCCCCGACTGGTTCGTGACTCATAAAGGTTACGAGCCAAAGTCTCCTCATGCGTCCAGTCTCAGGCACATCCTATCAGATCACTCCCCACCAAATCCAAGATCTTCGAGCCATGGACCTACGACACGTGTCCTTTGACTTGATTCAGCCTATGAAGGGGTGCTAATCACCCAAGATCTCAGCAACTGAAAGATCCTCTCCATTGCTACGTGTCAGCTCAGCCGCAGCCTACAAAGGCAACAAAAAGGGTTCAACTCCTCAAATCGAGCGCATCGTCCATGCGCCTCCATCAGCAACCACCACGTAGAAACCCCACAAACAGGTACATCCGACAAATGTGCGCATGAGCAGCCAGCCTGCAAAACTATAAATAGAGGGATCATTTCCTTCTTCCACACACATCATATAAGCACCGACATACATATACAGAGGCAGACCTGCGAGCATACACAGAGAGGCAGCTACAGACACTCAATGTCTTTCTTCTCTCCGTAAGCTCTTGCACCCAGAGCAATCCAAACCTTCAGAGAACCGAGAACCGTCGTCAGATCGTCAACAGAGTCAACGCATTACCACTCGCTCCATCGGCACAAGGGACCCAGATAAACAAAAGTGTACTTCTAGGACTACGTCTAAGTCCTACATTGTAATACTGTTCTATTTTTATTAAAATTTGCAATAACACAATTTTAATGGCAAACAAGTTGGCGACTCTGCTGGGGACCTCTTTCTTCTCCACCGAGAAAGCTGTGTCGCAATCCGATGACGTGAAGATGGGCTCCTCCTACAAAATACTGGTCGTACGCTTCAATCAACAGGCGTATAAGGAGTTCATCTCTGAAGGTAGTACGAGTCCTTCGAAGCGGCTGCCGAAGCCGAAGAAGACTCGCTGAGTCTGGGCGCACAAGGTCGACGCCTCTGCCACCACCACCGAAGGGGATGTGCCAATGCAGCCTTCCCTTCCTGCTGACGTCCTCAGCAACCAAGATGTACCCACCGGTACAGCACATCTCTCGGGGAAACATGTGGCTGACCATATTCCCCAGCCATCTCTCTCTCAGGCGAGGAAGATGTGCCGACGGAGCAGGGGCGCAACTAATACCCCGCGCATTATCTCTGATGCGCCACTGAAAGTCTCTGTCTTTGACAGACTCACTCGCTGTAGTGGCAAGGAGAATTTGGACTCTGAGTACTATGCACCCCAGCGGGCTGGTACGAAGAAGTCCAAGGCAACACGGGCCATGCGCCTCAAGCGTGCTATGCCGGCAGTAAATCAGAAGCATGCGCTGACAATCATGCACGCTGCTGATAATAAGTTGTATAAGATCGACTCGGGTGCTTCTGCACCGAAAATGGGTCGACCTTCAAAGTCCTTGTCTCACTTGGGCGCATCTGTTGCGTTCGCAACCAAGTTGAGCAGGGCAAACCTTGTGGTCT
The DNA here is from genome assembly GCA_029216955.1 of Iris pallida. Classification (NCBI taxonomy): domain Eukaryota; kingdom Viridiplantae; phylum Streptophyta; class Magnoliopsida; order Asparagales; family Iridaceae; genus Iris; species Iris pallida. Next base: position 17,169,648 of record JANAVB010005796.1, on the reverse strand, counting down.
TGAACTCCCGCGCCTCTACTGGTTGTGCGTTTGAGGTTCGTTCAAATCACTGTAAATGTTGTTCTCCTAATACTGATCCGAGCACCTGTTTGGTGTTGGATCAGGGGGTGCAGCATTCACTTAACCACCCCGGCGCTTGGCCTTGCCATGCGCCTGGTGGGGGTGTGAAGGTGGCACTCTCCTCCAACGATCTGCGTAACGTGATCACTCACAAACGTCGATCAGGAGAGTCGACTGACAAGCACAATGCACCCCTCACAGGGTACACTTGTGCTGTAGTCACCATCAACTACTGTTGTAAGGCAGTGGTGCCACCATGACAGTCGGTGTTCCAGCGGCTGCATTCATCAACACCCCTCTGACGTCGCCTCGGGAAGAAGGTGTCAACAAAAGAGGAGCCAGAACTAAAGGTTGCTTCATACAACATAATCTCTAACTCCTCGTCAGTCCGAAAGGCGACTGGCAATACCTCATCCTCGTCCAGCCGAGGAAAACCAAGATAACTGTCTCGTCCTCCGGGGTGTTTGAAGGCACTCGGGGGAAAAAGAAGATCTTAGAGGAAGCTGGGGGTAGTCAAGCCCTCGTTGATCCTCCTTCTGAAGATGAAGATGTCCTCCAAAGTACAGCTCGGGTGGACCTTCATCCTGGAGATGAAATCAGCCTTCCGGACGTAGCTGGGGGTAGTCTATCCCCTGTGGATCTGCGTCTTGAAGACGAAGACCTTCAAGACAGAACTGGGGGTAATCAGGCCCTTGCGGATACTTCTCCTGAAGACGAGGGTGTCCTCCAAAACATAGCTGGGGGTAGCCAGGACGAAGTTCCAGGAGAGGCAACTCCCCTACAGGAGAGTGAGGCCGAAAGGGAAGCCTCAACTGATCCATCCGACACCAGCCATGTCATGACAGTGTACATGGTTGGGGGTGATACCGAGCCCGATACGCCACCAGCAGACCTCATCCAGCGTATGGATACCCTGGAGGGAGGACTCAAAACCCTCTCTGCCTCCATACAAACACTGACTCAAGCAGTGCTTGAAATACGGTCCGCTTTGGCTAGAGCACCATCTACTGGTCCTGACCTAGGGACCAATGGAGAATCAAGCGTACCCCTTCAACGGGTATCCTTGGATACAGATCGTCGCGAGGCACCACGGACGTCAGAGCCCTCAAATGCTAAACTCTAGGATATACCACCTTTCCCGACTCCCAGCTCCACGGAAGATGTGGTCGAGATGATCAGGGACTTGCGCGAGCGCTTTGAGTCCAAGACTAGACAAGAGGAGCGCCAAAAGATGGAGATTCCCAACCTTATCCCCTCGAGTGGAACAAAGTGGTTTGTCCTCCTAAGTATAAACCACAGACACTGACGTCATACGACGGAAAGGACTCTCCGTATTTCTATCTGACGTATTTCCAGTCTCAAATGGGACATCTCCCGAAGGAGGACGTACTACTCACCAGCATATTTATCGGGGCACTGAAAGGAGTGGCGTACGACTGGTACTGCAGTCTCCCCGATACTCTATATCTTCCTTCGACGACTTGACGCGTCTCTTCTTCGACCGTTTCTACGACGGAGGGAAGGATATGACAATGGCGTCCCTCATAGAGATACGCCAGAAGGAGAAGGAAACAGTTCGAGTATTCATCGAACGCTTCCGACAGGCCTGCTTCAGACTGCCCCCGGGCATACAAGAACATGCACTCCTCTCCTCCTGCAGCATGAACATGCTGCCTGCAATCAAACTCTGGCTCAACTCTACTCCTTCTCCCGACTGGAGTTCCTTGATCATCGAGGCCGAAGCAGCAGAAAAGAAGGCGTCCAATGCTCGCCTTCTGGGGGTTAGTTTCCCTGCCTTCGAAGACAAGGGGAAACGGCCTGTAGCCAACAACCCCGGCCGAGAGACGAATAGGAAACAGGCATTGACTGTCAATGCCTCCAAAGGGGCATCAGCACCTTCTCAGAAGCCTCCACTTGCACCAAGGCCAAAGGAGGTTTATTCTTTCAACGATGAAGACACCCTGCAACTCTTTGAGATACTGAAGCAGGGTGACAAGATCAAGTTGTCAGACCCGAAGCGTCCCGACGAGGTTGGGAAAGTGGACAATCTGAGGTACTGTCACTACCATCGGTTTGTCGGACACCCAACTAAGGACTGTTACGTCCTCAAAAACTATATCCAACGTATGACCAATGTGGATGTCATCTCCGTCGACTACGAGGAGAAAACGGTCTCGGCCAACCTGGTGTCACTCCAATTTGGCACCTTGCCGCCCACTACAACACAAGATGGCATCGTCCCCATCCCAAAGGCGACAATAGAGGTGGTTAACTTACCACCTGCTCGTGACAACGTGAGTGGGCTCATCCCACTCACCACATCCCGGGGAAAGGTCTTGTGGGTTCACCCTGACCTCGTCTTCGAGGTTACTCAACCGGAGGTACGCTCTGCCTCCAAAACCAAAAACAGGAAGATCAAGTCTTGTCGTATGGTCTATTCCTCTGCGGAAGAGGCACTTCCCGTAAAGACGCGTTCACATCAGAATGCCTAACCCGACTGCCGTCGAGGTGGTGCCTCCTTGCACCATCCCTGCTGTCCAGGAAGAGGGCCCATCTAAGCCCCCAGCAGCCAATAAGCAGAAGCATGTAGAGGCCCGCTTCGATAAGCCTCTACGAAAAAAGAATGCTTCAGGGCTAGCCAAGCCCCACCACTTCGACATACTGGCACAACTTGCTAGTACTCCTGCCCGCCTATCTCTATTTGAGCTCCTTCGTCTTTTTAAGGACACTCGTGAAGCTCTCTGTGGAGCCCTGAAGGATGCTGAGTCCTTCATCAGTCAGGTTAAGCAGCCTGAGGATACTCCGACTATATATGCACACTGTTATTGTGCGAATGAAGTTATCCCTAACATAACCTTCACCCAATAAGACATGCTGCTCAAGCACAACCGACACAACAGGCCATTGTATTATACAGGGTATGTCGATTCCGTCAAGGTAAAGCGGATTCAGATCGATCCAGGGTCTTCCCTCAGTATCATCCCAAAGACGCTGCTATCAACACTGGAGATCCCAATGTACCGTCTGGCGCCTTCCAACACCACAATCAGCGGCTTCAATGCTAGCAAAAGCGAGCCGCTGGGCAAAATACGGCTGAAGTATCATATCGGTAACCTCCGAACCGAGGTGACTTGCTATGTCGTGGATGCTGACGTCAACTACAACCTCCTACTGGGTCGTCCGTGGTTGCATGAGTACATGGTGGTGCCATCTACACTCCACCAATGTATGAAGTACGTGTCCGCCAACGACATCATCCGGATTGGGTGGCCAACGTCGTCCCTGTCAAGATCTTAATGCTACTTGCCCGAAGGATAAATTTTTGCTTCCAATCACTAACGTGATGATCGACAATACATGTGGCTTCGAACGCATGTCTTTCATGGACGGGTATTCGAGCTACAACCAGATCAAGATGTTCTTTGATGATGCAAAACACACGTCTTTCAGGACGCCGAAGGGGATTTTCTGCTACACGGTGATGCCCTTTGGCTTGAAGAACGCTGGTGCTACATATCAACGAGCTATAAGTACCATCTTCCGTCAACATCTTCGTATGACAATTGAGTGCTACGTCGATGACATCGCAGTCAAGAGTCGTCTCAAGGGTGATCACTTACAAGACCTGAAGACAGTCTTCGATCTCATGCGAGCGCATCAACTCAAGATTAACCCTGCTAAATCCTTCCTAGGGGTTTCTATCAGAAAGTTCTTGGGCTTCATTATTACGGCGAAAGGCATTCATGTAGATCCCGAGAAGACCAAAGCCATCCTTGACATGGACCCTCCGAAAAACTTTCGAGAACTTCGAGGCCTGCAGGGGCGTCTGGCATACATCCGGAGGTTTATAGCAAACCTTTCCAGAAAATGTCAACCCTTCACCCAGCTCATGAAGAAGGGAGTCTCCTACGTCTGGACAGAGGAATGCCAAAAAGCTTTCGACGATATCAAGGCTTACTTGACAAGCCTGCCAATCTTGGTGGCACCCATCGCCGGCAAACCATTTCTCCTCTACGTCCGTGCCATAGATCATTCCCTCGGCGCTTTGCTGGCTCAAAACAGCGATACAGGCTATGAGCAAGCTATCTACTACCTCAGTAGAACACTGATCGGGGCCGAACATTGGTACAACCCGTTAAAAAAGAGTGTTTGGCTCTGGTATTTGCCATTCAGAAGACTCGCCATTATGTCTCGGGCCAGACAATTCATGTCATCTTCCGAGTCAATCTACTCAAAGTTCACATGACGAAGCCAGGATCATTGAACTCCTGGCTAGCTACATGGGCGATCCTGTTGACGTCGTACAACATGGTATTTGTCCCACAAAAAGCCGTCAAGGGTCAGGCTCTGGCCGACTTTTTAGCTGTACACCCTATCCCAGAGTCTTTAAGACTCTATGAAGGCATCCCGGACGAGGTCCAAGAATCTAACGTCACCGAAGAAAGCTCCGTCTGGCGGATGTTTTTCGATGGCGCTTCAAGAACAGGCCCCAAAGGCCAAATCATCGCAGGAGTGGGGGTAGTCTGAGTCTTCCCCGATCAGCTGGTCATCCAGCGTGCCTACTTCCTTTCAAAGTCGTGCTCCAACAATGTTGTCGAGTACAATGCTCTTATCATGGGACTCTAGCTGGCGCAACAGCTGGGGGTGGATCATCTGGAAGCCTACGATGACTCAAAACTCGTCGTTAACCAGATCAGAGGGCAATACGAAGTTCGCCATGAAGATCTGATTCCTTACCATGGGGTTGCGTTGAATATCATTTCAACCTTCACCAAGTTCTTCATCGAGCATATACCCCGTCTATAAAATTTGGAAGCTGACGCTCTGGCTGGCCTCGTAGCCTCATTGGCAGCACCTATCGGGACTCAACACTACGTCACGGTAGTTGGTCGAGACTTGGTCTGTCCTAAAAATAACCTATGCTCACAAATGGCCCAGGCCATGTAAACAAGTACTGGTGTTAATGTCCGAGACTGGAGGTTCCCGTTCATCGACTTCGCTGTCTACAGAATTCTCCCAGAGGACCCGAAAGAAGTCATCTCAGTCAGGAGGCGTTCCCTTCAATTCTATTACGATACAGCTACTAAAATGCTGTACCGACGCTCCTACGATGGACTTCTCCTTCGATGTTTATCTAACGAAGAAGTAGCTGAAGCCCTTTGAGAAGCTCACGACGGAACTTGCGGGGCTCATTAACCTGGCCCTAAGTTGCAGGATCGACTGCGACGCATGGGCTACTACTGGCCAACCATGGTAGCCGACGCTGTCGACTATGCTAAAAAGTACCATGTTTGCCAGCTCCATGCCGACTTCATCCATACACCTTCAGAACCACTACATCCTATGGTTGCCTCCTGGCCCTTTGAAGCCTGGGGCATGGACATCGTAGGATCGATCACCCCTCCTTCATCAAGGGGACACCGCTTCATCCTAGCCATTACCGACTACTTCTCCAAATGGACAGAAGCAATTCTGCTGGCGAAAGTGAAGAGCTCCAGGGTGATCAACTTCATCAAACACCATGTCATCTACCGTTTTGGGGTACCTCGAAGGATTATCCACGATAACGGTCCACAATTTATCAGCCATGTTTTCAGCAGATTCTGTGACAAGAATCGTATTCAGAACGTAGCATCAACCGCCTACAATCCGGCAGCAAACGGATTGGCCGAGGCATTTAACAAGACCATCGTCAGGCCACTCGAAAAGGTCGTGTCTCGTGTCATCTAACTAACGCAACTGGGACGAAAAGCTCGACGAATGCCTTTGGGCCTACCGTACAACGGTACGAACCCAGACGGGCAACACACCATTCTCCCTAGTCTATGGGAGCGAAGCGGTACTGCCTCTTGTGATCCAGATACCCTCTCTCCGTGTAGCGATCACAAATCAACTCACAGAAGAAGATAATCAATGTCGCTGTCTGCGAGAATTGGAGGCACTTGAAGAAAAATGTCTCCTAGCTCAACAGCGCATCAAACTCTATCAAGCCCGTATATCACAGGCTTTTAACAAGAAGGTCAAGCAGAGGACTTTCCAAGTAGGCGACCTGGTTCTGGCAGTCAGGAGGCCGATGGTGTTGACTCACAAGACACCAGGAAAGTTCGAGCCCAAGTGGGAGGGACCTTTCATCATAGAGACGGTATACTCGAACGGTGCTTACCGCCTCGCCAAATCCAATGGGGACTTGTTCATGATGCCCATCAACGGCAAGTTCCTAAAGAAGTACTACTCCTGACATCTTTCAGACATGTACTTCTATCTCCACCCAACAAGGGAGTCTGTGGACCCAATCATCAAGGGCTCACATACAATTCCTTTCCACAAAATCTTACGCTTTCGGAACCCAGCTATTCCGTAGCATTCTATCCTCCAGTAGAAGGACAACCACGTCCACATTACCTCTGAGTTGTTCCCCTGTACCCTACAAAGCAGAACCTTACGCTCCGTAAGGATATGCTACCCATCATGTTTACAACGTCCACATTACCTCTGAGTAAACATCCCGTACGGACAACCCCTGCGTTGCCGTACGTTGATCGCAGAACTTCCACGTCCACATTACCTCTGAGTAGTTCCGCGTATCCCCCAGAGTCATTCCTACCACGTCCATAACACCTCTGAGTAGGAAGATTCCATCATTTAAATCCTATATTTACCCCGTCCATATCACCTCTGAGCAAACATGTCGGTTCTCTCGAACTTATTATCTGTACCTAAAAACCAAGGTGCACAAAAGATAATAGGTCCACACAAATCATCAAGTTCATGACAGCAAAAATGAACACACTACAAAAATACTATATTCTTTATTTAAAAATAAAGGATTACATCCCCAGTAAGAGTTGCAAATTACACAAAAAGAAGAGATTACAATCTTTAAACATCCCCGGGGTTGGTCGAAAGCTCTTCAATCCGACGCTTCAAGTCTGCCGCCCGAGTCTCTACGGTCGCCAGGACCCGGCGTTCGACTTCTTGACGCATCCTTTCTATGGCCTCAGAAGAAGTGTCATCCTCATGCTTCTCGTCCAACTGTTGCCGTTGCTGGGCCAGGGTAAAAGCCCGGCGGGTGAAAGCCGCTTCCTTCTCCTTAGATGCTACATTTTTAGCCTGGACTCGCTCAGCATCTAATAAGAGTTGGGCCCGCTGGTCTTCAAGGAGGTGAATCTTAGCATCAACCTCCGCCATACTGGCGTCCAACACAGCTCGCAGCTCCACCATTTCCTGCGTGGACTGAGATAACCTCTCCACCGCAGCCTCAGTTTCAGCCACCTCGCGTTCCCAGACACCCACGGTGGCCTGGTAAGAGGACTCAGCCTCAGCGATCAACTTCTCCTTTTCCGTGTCTATCAGAGCGGAGAGTTTATTTCGCTGGATACACTGAAACTCAGAAAACAGCTGGTCCAGCTCAGCCACTGAGGCCTCCAGAATCTCGGCCATATGATTATGGCCCTGGTGGGAACGTATCAGATTGATGTGAGAGAGTGCCAGGGTTTTTGCCATCGCGAAGCTTCCGTTGGCATCTATCACTGTCGATACACCCCTCTGCAGCATCTTATATACCGCCTCAATAATAAACTTCACATACTCATCTGCATCCGCCAGCACCTGTGGCGTCAAAGCAGGAGTTGGAGGAGCTGCTCTAGACAGCGGACCGGAAGAAGGCCTGCCGACTTCAATCTACGAGGCTGAAACCTCGACATCGACGGACTCTTCCTCAACAGGGGCTTGACTACTAGCCTGAGGAGCCAAAAGAACAGGAGGAGCCGATAGAGGCATCGATATCGTACCCCAGGTAGAAGGAGCAACAGAGGGTTCCAGCAAACCCTTACCCTTCTCAAGCACAGAGGGACCATCGACATCAGCGGCTACCTCATCCGTCCCCAACATGCTATCAGCAGGCCATACGGGACATTCCTCCTTCGCCAGAACAGCAAGATCGCACTTGTCTCCAGACTCGACTCCTTTGAAGTCAGGATTGGCGGACAAGTCCTATTTTCACCATAAAATCCCTCCGCAGGGATAGGATCTGTTGCTACATCCCGGTCAGTAGCCACCTCAGCCTCCGCTGCTGAGTCTGGGGTAGGGCTCAACAATGTTGCAGTCGACCTCCCCTCATCATGACAAGGAGGGGAATCAACCCACTCCTCTATTTCAATCACATCTGTTGCCCCCGTAACAGGCTCACGCATCTCTGGAGGAACGTCATCTGAAGACGACGAACTCCACCCCACTTCCTCATCTGGAGGTCCCCTATCCGCTGGACCCTCAACATCCAAGGCCCCTACGGTGGTTTGCACCATCCTGGGAGTTGCTTCAACCTCAGCTTCCCTTCCAACACAATCTGGAGATACTGGAATCTCCACAACAACGATATCGTCTGGGTCCTCCTCTACGAAAGACATCACAAACGGCGGAATACGCTCTTCAGATGAGCTCGCCACCTCCTTTGGTCTGCTGCCACCGAATTTTGAAGTACGGGGCCTCCTTTTTAGCGGCTCCTACAAAAAGAAAGTATGGGTCACAAGAAATTTTGAACCTAACCAGACTATATGGGACATCCTTACCTCCGCAGGTGCTGAGTCTGATGACACTGTCGGTGACGATGCCTTCTTCTGCCTCTTTGACACAGAAGAGCCAGCCTCTGTATCCGCACGTCTTTTCGGTTGATCGACCGAGGGCTCTGCCTGACCCCCTGTAGATACAGCAGGGGTACCTCGATAACCCACCTCTGGCAGACGGCACTATCGAGCATTCGCCAATATATTCCCGGTCGCCGCTAACTGGGTGCCTGCAATGAGACTGGTCTCCCTATCATATCCGGGAGGCACGGCATTCATAACACAGTAAAATTTGGCGGCCGAAAAAAGAATCAGCGGACACGGATTCTGGACGGGAAGCGTAAAGCGAGCTCCAGTACACCCGGCATTGTAGTAATGCCAAGCTCGTGCACCATCCAGCAAACTTCCAGTATACCCCAGGTTAATACTGGGATTATCCAACATCGACTGAGCATAGCTGAATTGTCGTGCAAAACGGCTTGGCAAATACGGTTCTAGGTAACACTGGTTCTTATTCCGGTATACCAGATGGGATGGCCGGATACTTTGCAACCAGCGGAATCTCCATGGAGGCAGAGTGGTGGCATCTTCACCCGAATCCATTAAGTCTTCGTCGGACTCAAAACCCGAAAAGATAGGACCAACTTTGGTGATCTTTCATCCCTGAAGGTGGGATAAAACTTTCCTGCAAACAGGAACACCAGTATGCGACCAGCTCCTCTGGTAGAAACGGCGGAGGAATGCATCCCCGGCCCTGTGGTCGTCATCTGGGCCCGGACTCATTACGTTGAGATGGTGTAAAATTAACCACCCCATCAAATAATGAAACGGCAGTTCAGCACGAGGGAAGTTGTCATTCCTACCTCGTTCATGAACCACATTACCTGCAAATTCTTGTAAACCTCGCAGCAGGTTACACAACATTGCGGAGAGTAGAGCCAGGCGACAGCCAAAAACCAACTTCACAGCTGGCAGGATTAGGTTCCGGGACATCCTCTCCACAGAGCCTGACCCGCCAGAGAAGACATGATCCCGAAGCCAAATCATCAGATATGCAGCTAACACTGCTTTTGGTGACATCTGATGAGTAAGGTGCCAGAAACAGCTGTAGGAGCGTTCGTCCGACTGCCGATCCTCGTTTTCACGAGGATTTTTCACACCTAACCTGCTTATTTCGGAGAGCACCATGCTACGGAAAAGCGCTGGCGGAGTGGTAAACTGAGAGGGATCCTCCTTGGCTTGCTGAAATACGTAATCTCTCCAAGCGGTCACATGAGGCTACGACCCGCTCTTATCCCTCTTTTGCATATAATAATGATGACTCGCCACTTCCTTGAAGACGGCCATCATCTCCTCGACTTTGTCCTCCAAGACATGGAACTCCTCATTGGTCCGGAAGTATTCCTCATAAGGTTCTGATCCCCAAGGGAGCTTTGACACCTCGTACATTTCATGAAGTGCGAGTCCCAACTCCCCCACTAGAGTGAAGAAAGTCCCGGTCTGGGTGTTAAACATCTCCAGAAGCGCGAGGAACATATGTCTGCTAATGTCGACGCCTCCCTGAGTAGCACGGATTGCGGCAGTCAGCCCAATCTTTCGAAGTTCGGTCTGAAACCGCGACAGAATCCAGAGTGTCAGCTTGTCCCATTTGGCAACGTAATGACACCAACCCTTTACCCAAAATTCACCTTTCGGGTACGATCGCTCCATCAACAGCATGCGATTTGCAAAAGTCGAAGCGCCAAAAGCAAATATATTGATGGGAACGTCACTGTAAATGCTCCCAGGACGTAAAGTCCGCCAGGTGAAAGAAGGCCCAGACCGCACGGCGGCCAAAGTATCCCTTTGATCGGAGGTAGAGTCGATCTTGATGATGCCTGCCACCGCTCTCCCCTGAGATGGGGTTATCTCCCAAGACATCCTCCTCTTGGAAGCAAGACGACAAAAAGCCGACAAAGGCCATTGACGCTCAAGTTATTTTACAGTCATATGTACTCCCCTTGCTGTAAAGAACCAATCTTCCTTGACCTTCAACACCTTTACTTCAATAGAAGTAAGGCGGTCCCCAAATAGGAACTCAGGCTTCAAGAAAGTCACATTATCAGAAGTGCCAGATTTTAAAACGCCACGCTTCATCATCCGTTTGAGGAACCCATACGGTTGTTCCCGGATTTGAGTCATTCTTTCGGGATGCTGATCCAGCATAATGGCAGCTTGGGCAGGGTTTATCACCTCCTCATTATAATCCACCCCCATCTGACAGAGGGCAGCGTCCAGAAGCACTTCATTCAAGAGCGGGATAGTCAACGACACTGGTGGTCAACAAAAGAAGGCAAAGATATGTTAGAAACAATAAGAGAATCTGAACCACGTTCTCATCAAAAGCGTATACCCTGAACCAAGGCTCAGGCACATCTGAAAAGAAGCTTCGACGCATCATTAGGGTGAAAACCCATACGCATCAGCAGTGGAGCTTCGGCGCATCATCAGGGTAAAAACCCATGCGCGTCAGCAGTGGAGCTTCGGCGCATCATCAGGGTGTAAACCCTTGCGCGTCAGCAGTGGAGCTTCGATGCATCATCAGGGTATAAACCCATGCGCGTCAGCAGTGGAGCTTTGGCGCATCATCAGGGTTTAAACCCATGCACGTCAGCAGAAAAACCTCAGCACATCATCGGGACTCAAGGTCCATGCGCGTCGGCGTATGTATGGTATAGAAAGATATGGTAAAGGATGATGAAACTCACCAACCACCGCCGGCCGAACGTCGACAGGCAGACGGAGGGACATCACCCGCGGCTGCCTCTACAGGCTCTTTCCCTTTGCCTCATCCCCTGCCAGCACCACCGCGAGGAGTCTTGGAGCCATTTCTTGAAGGAAGAAAGTTAGGGTTTTTCAAAAGAACTCTAAAAAGGAAAGCAAAGAGGGTTTTTCAAAAGAACTCTTAACGAGCATTACAGGTGCCAGGGTCCA
>JANAVB010005796.1:16605554-17153054 GCA_029216955.1 Iris pallida | reverse complement strand
TATTTTACAGCTTATGTATACATACAAGGTTTCCATACATTGGAGTATACTTCGTATGTATGCAGCTGGCATGGATACGTACCTAGTCCTAAGTATTTTGGGACTGGGGCGTTACAAGAGTGAAATCATAGTATAGGATCAAATAGAATAAAAATTTAGGTATGACTAGTAGAATCTAAATCGCAAGGTCATAACAAAAATTAAAATTTGGGCACAGTTTGGAATGAATCTAGTGAAAAATAAAATTTAGATGTGAGCAAGAATATAATCGATATCATGATCAAAAAAAATTTCAAGTACGATTAAGAATATAATAAAAATGTATAGTCGCGATCAGACGGGAATTGATTCTACTAATAATGAATTCAAAGGATGACTACAAGAGTAGAAAAATAAGAGCTTTATTATAGGGGAAAAAATCAAGTAATAATTTCAAGCTATGATATGCAGAATGAAAATACAAGGTAATCATCTCACCCTACTACTACAAGGTTTACTTGGTTGCCATTCCTCAATTATGTTTCAAATTTTAGAAATACCACTAACAAGTCGTAAATACGTAAATCATGCAAATAAATTCTTCTATGACTACTATAAAGTATACCTGACCATTATCCCAAAGGTACTACTCCTCAATCATTCTTTTGTTTATAAATCTTCATCATTTTTTTAATAATATTGCCCTCTTAACATTTTCACCTCCTCATATTCATTAATCATCCTTGTTCCTTAATTCGAAAATTTCCCTTAAAGTTATTGAGTTCCACAATTTTGTAATATTGTTCTTAAATCCTTGTACTCCGAAATTTTGTGTTCCACATGTTCGGCTTGTTCAATTTCATATCTCTACTATATATATTGATAACCCCCAATTTAGATTCTTCAAGCTAATGCCTTATATATATATATATATATATATATATATATATATATATATATATATATATATATATATATATATATATATATATATATATATCAAGAATTTGAAATATCAAAATATCTAATTTCTTAAAATTAATTCGTCCTTGAATACTATCATCAGCCTTAAGGATATAACCCCGTAAAATTTATAGTTTCCCACCATTTAATTATATGATCGCCTATTACTCTTCTTTTAGATTCTCCCACATTCTATCTTTATACTTTCTAGAACAATCATTTAAATATAACAATTTCCAAAATTCGATAATGCCTACTATCCACTTGGCTTTGTTTCCATCCCTAGTTACACATTTCTTCCGTCAATTTTATCTCATTGACCAAAGCATTATAACCAGTCTAAAGTGTACCATTACCACTCCTTAACTCATTCCTTCAAATCTCCAGTATCCTGTGTTTCATTCTTTTACTTGTTTCCTCAAAATTTGTGGAATAGCTTGATTTGGCACGATTAGGAATAGCATCAAATCATTTAGAAATAATCAATTATGGTACAATTTCAAATCATTAGGCACGATTGGGAATAGATTTGAAATCATAATTTGAAACCGTATAGGAACGGAAGGAATAAATTTCTATCTAGTCACAACTAAAAGGATCAAATCATTTAGGTCAGAATCTTGATCATGCTGGAATCAAGCTACAAATAGAATCAAAATCTATGTATAGAATGAGCTAGGGATGATCAAGGTCAGAATCAAAGTATTATTGGTGTAACCAAGATCAAAGCTTAGGCACGATTCAGGATGAATTCAAATTTGGTCATGGTCAAAAGATTCTAAGTTATCTAGACTTGACCAAAATGTTTATGCATGATCAAAATATAGTCATGATTATGAGAATCAATGTCGTTTAGTCACACAAAGCAAAATCATCTAAGCATGACCAAGATTAATTTTTTTTGGCACGATTAAGAATATAGTCACGATTTAGATCTACTCATGATTAAGATATTATCAAAGCCTAGTAATGAGTAATAATAAAAATAAAATCTAGGCACGATCAGAAAAACAACCATTCGAGTATGATCAAGAATCAAAATTTGGCACAATTAAGATTATAATCAAAATCATTTAGTCACGATCAATTAGGATGAAAATTTAGTAATATTGAAATAAAAGGATGATTTCAAAGATAGGGAAAATTGGATCACTCTTACAAGGATAGGAAAATCAATAGATAAGACTTTGTAGAGGGAAAGACGAGAAATTCATCATACTGTACTCTTCTACTATAGGTACCAATACTAACTATATTGACACATACCATCGAATTATTGTTACACAGGTATTGCACTATGAGTTATCTCTAGATTGATGTCTATAGATCACTTGCCCAACTAAGAATCATTCACAGACTCACAAGCTACACTTCCAACAATCAACACTGATACTCAATATCATAAACCTATCTGTAGGTTACCCACTATTACACTATCCAAGGAACCTTAGGAATTAGTAAAATGAATCTCTATAAGGAGCTTGACTAGAGGAACTAAAGTTATCCCTACTCCTGAGCTAGGAGAGATGATGGAAATAAAATCTAGTAACAGAAATGAAATGATGGAGATGATATGTCAAAATCCAATTTTAAGATACGATCTGATAATCATATTCGTCTATCCATAATCATGTTTTCCAGAATCCTTGCCATGCCAGTAAGATCAAATGCGATAAACAATAGAGTCCATAATTAAGGTGTATACCTCTATAATCATGTTATCTAGAATTCTTACTATGCCAACTGGTATGGCTGCAAAAAATTCTAAATTTCACAACTAAGATAAGTATATCCAAAATCAGGCTCTATGTCCTTGTCACGCTAACTAGTATGGCTACGATAAACTCTAGATTCCATAACTAAAGCAATATATACCTTTCACACTGTCCTCATCAATTATGTCATCAGAATATACCTTAACTTAATCCATAAAATTTATCTTGATACAAAATCAGAGTCAAGAACGAGCACCAAGAATCAAATTCAATAACGAATCAAGGAATAGTAGGAAATAAGGGAAACAGATTACGAGATAGGGTTTATAGTAAGATTTTTAGGAGACATCCCAGGAATTTCTTAAGGAATCCTAATTTGTGATTGAGTATCCTCTTATCCTAACATGCTATTTTCTATATCCTATCGTAGGCTCGTAGTAGTTTTTACTACCACAACATCACTCTAATTACGAAGACGAGACCTGCACGGGCCACAATAAAAATGTGTCACGACCTACACCCAGAAGTTTGGGTACGAATACGTGAAAATACGGCTAGCCTGCACCGCAGAGTCTGCGGCAGCAAGCTGTCTAGTCCTCAAGTATATCCCAATCTAACAACATTATGATATCCAAATTCGAACTCAAACACAATTGCTAACAGGTAGCTATGAAATAGAAATGATAAGTCAACAAAAGTCAAATACAGAATCTCAGAACAGATTACAACTCATCAAATGTTCTGACAATAGAATTCTAATCAACAAAAAATAAATGCTATCTAAACTAACCAACCTCCAGTGGTAAGTCTGCTATATCATCTCCTGCATCCTCATATATGTTGTAATCAGCCTCGGGTGTGTCATAGTAAGTGGAACATCAGTTTTCTAAGTCATCGCCTAAAAATGTTGTTATCCAGTCAGGATTAGAGCAAGTACATCACGGAAACCACTACTCATAACATGATAGCTATCATAAGACAGGAAATAGAAGAGATAATACTGAGGTAAAACAGTAATATGGTAAAGACAGATAAAGTAGACATGAAATTATGGCATATGACATAACAATATGAATGCAAATGTCTTAGCTACACTACGTGTAGTGCCCCGCTTCTCGCGGTCCACTATGTAATACCTACGGCTTGCTGACTCAGTCTTGAACTGAGTATTTGGGGAAATCCTTGCCGGTATCGATTGATCACGGATGAAATGTAATGAACCTTTCCAATTGATGGATTGACTTCTATTGAAATGAATCCAAGAGTTTTGTTAGATGTTTTCTTTCGCTGCTTGGTTTTGATGGATGCATTTTCGTGTTGGTTTTCGATGATTGGTTTTTATTGTTCGCTTTCATCGCATTTCGCATTCATTCTGAATCTTGAGAGAAAGAGACGAAGTATGCTAATCAACTGTTGGTGCCAATGTAGGCCGTATGAATTGTTCGTGAACGGCGCGTGAAGTCCCTCCTTCTCTCAACTAAGATTCATCTTGGTGAGTTGCTTGAACCGGGCTTGCATTTATTTGTACGCCCTAATAAAAATGATCTCTAGTACACTCTGTTGCCTTGTTCCTGTGATCAACGATACCTCAATAACAAAAGATAAAAAAAAGAATGAATGCTAACGAATGACTGCTAAGGAAATGAAATGTTATTGAATGTTATCGAATGACCGAACGATTAAGGCTAGTCATGAACTGGTCGCTATCTGTCGCACTGATAGGTTTTATCTGATAGAAAGAACAAGTCATGTATTGGTCTCGAACAACTTGTTAACAAGGTAATAGTCTCTCGATGATTCTGGGGGCACCTGGGATCGATCGGCCTAGGAGAGATTGTAATAGCACCTCGGGGTAAATGCTACACCTCGGGAATGTTGTGTCCTTAGCGACGAGCTGAACCATTGAGTCACAACGGCTAATCATGGGGGTCGGGCCCATGGACCACCATGTAGTTAGGACATGCATGTGAACGAATCCTTAATACAAACCTAACAATGAACGATGATGGTAAAGTATGCTTCCTATATTCAAATGCAAATTGTGCTAACCTGTTTTGTGCAGGGATGACTGTCGGCGATGGATAAGTTGGTTATGAATATTTTTACTGTCATGTTTCTTATGAATTGTTAAAAATAACCTAGACAAGTAAAAAGAGCACTAGTAAATATGTAGCTTCACATGTTAAATTAGTGCAGATATTTATGAGTTTCGGAGAAGAGCCGCTCGCCAGTACATGATGTGTGCTGACCCACGTTGTGGGCATCCTTTTCAGAAAGAAAAAGGAGACAGAAGAATTTCAAGGAGGCACTAAAGCTCGTCTAGCCCAGTAGAGCTGCGGACTGTCTCAAAGCTTTCTTTTATTTCAAGTCAAGTTCAAGTTTCTTTTCCTTCTGAAGGTGTCTTTCAATTCCAGCTTGTAATAAAGGGATATCGTGTATGGGCATTGTGGCTATTTTCAAAATAGAGTTTCAAAGAGAATCATGTAGCCAATTATAAGGCAAATCTGAGTTGCAAAGCTTTGTACTTGTATTCCTATCAAGCTTATGAATAAAAAGAAGTATTTCTATTTCAAATATCTGTGTCCAATATTTGGTTTTTTGCAATGAATGGGTGCGTTTGTGTGTTTTGCTTAACTAATGGGTGCGTGCGTGTGTTTTGCTTGACTAGTTGTTTTTGTGCAGGTACATGGCCTTGTGCAAGCGCAACTTAGGCTTGCACGGCATTACGCCTTAGCGAGGACGATCGATCCCGCAGGGATCCAAGCAAGACGGAAGACCCTAGCGGGATCGGGGCGTGACAAAGTGGCATCAGAGTCAGGTTTTACGTCCTTGGCCTCTTACAAATATCGATTTTGAAAAAGTATATAAAGTACTTTGACGGCTTTCAAAAGTGTCCCAATTTTGAGTTATGAAAACCAATGCCCCATACAATAAGTCCATAATATTTTATGAGACTGACAGAAGTTATACTATTTTGTAGAGAAATGGCTCCTCCTCGTCCATCTGGCTCGACCGATCCGGTAGAACGGATCATGGACAGGACAATGAGGAACGAAATCAGATACACCAAGGCCCGAATAGAGGCCCAACAAAAATAGTTGGATGCCTTGACCCTGCTTGTCACGACGCTTGCGGCAAATCGAGATACCACCGCAGCGACGAAACCAACGAGAACGCCCGAGATCGAGTTCGTAGAGGGTGATGAACCCCAGCCAGCGCAAAGACACACTTCCTTTAGGCCAAAGGACTTCTTAGACGCGAAACCTCCGGAATTTGAAGGCAGGACATCACCCGATAAGGTGATGGACTGGATTGATAAAATAGAGAGTCTGTTCGCGTTCATAGGAGTTCCAAGCGGCAAGAAGGTAGTTTGTACCGTTATGCTTCTACGGCTGCTGGGCAAAGGATTGGTGGAAGACGAAGAAGCCGGCGCTGCTCGTAACGGCTAGGAATGGGAAGATCTCATGGGCCTCGTTCAAGAAGGCATTTCTGGATCAATATCTGCCTCCAGCCATGAGCAAGAAGATGGAGGATGACTTCATCACACTGGAACAGGGGAATATGTCCGTGGTGGACTATGAGTCTGAATTTGCTAAGCTGGCAAATTTTGCTGCTGCTATGCTCCCTACGGAACAGACTCGCATAAATCGATTCGTTGGAGGTCTGAATGATGACATCCAGTTAAGTGTGCTGAATCGAGAATACGAGTCCTATTCTCAAGACTTTGAGGTGGAGCTACAGGTGGAACAGTTCTGCTAGAAGAAGGCGTCAGCAAAGACGCAGTACAGTCGAAATCAGCCCGCCAAGAGATATCATGACGGTGAGAAAAAGATTGAAGGAGAAAATAAGACAGACAATGATCAGCACAGGAGAACTGAGTATACCTACTGCGGCTGCCACGGGCACATCAAAGAAGTCTGTCGGTTCGCAAACAAGTCATGCTTCAGCTGTGGAAGCCCAGACCATACCGTCAGGAATTGCTCGAAAAAGAATAGAACGGCTCAGAATCAAAATGACGCTGAAGAGCGTGGGCAGCAGCCAGGCCCACCGCCGCTTTGAGACCATCCGCACAACCAGCCGCAGCGGACTAATGCTCGTGTCTATAACCTCTCCACCTTGCTTAATCCAGAAAGTGGAGGTGAGTTTGTATCTTAAGTTTTGAGGACAAAACTTTTTCTCAGTGGGTTATTATGTAGTGCCCCGCTTCTCGCGGTCCACTATGTAATACCTACGGCTTGCTGACTCAGTCTTGAACTGAGTATTTGGGGAAATCCTTGCCGGTATCGATTGATCATGGATGAAATGCAATGAACCTTTCCAATTGATGGATTGACTTCTATTGAAATAAATCCAAGAGTTTTGTTGGATGTTTTCTTTCGCTGCTTGGTTTTGATGGATGCATTTTCGTGTTGGTTTTCAATGATTGATTTTCATTGTTCGCTTTTATCGCATTTCGCATTCATTCCAAATCTTGAGAGAAAGAGACGAAGTATGCTAATCAACTGTTGGTGCCAATGTAGGCCGCGTGAATTGTTCATGAACGGCGCGTGAAGTCCCTCCTTCTCTCAACTAAGATTTATCTTGGTGAGTTGCTCGAACCGGGCATGCATTTATTTGTACGCCCTAATAAAAATGATCTCTAGTCCACTCTGTTGCCTTGTCCCTGTGATCAACGATACCTCAATAACAAAAGATAATAAAAAGAATGAATGCTAACGAATGACTGCTAAGGAAATGAAATGTTATTGAATGCTATCGAATGACCGAACGATTAAGGCTAGTCATGAACTGGTCGCTATCTGTCGTACTGCTAGGTTTTATCTGATAGAAAGAACAAGTCATGCATTGGTCTCGGACAACTTGTTAACAAGGTAATAGTCTCTCGACAATTCTGGGGGCACCTGGGATCGATCGGCCTAGGAGAGATTGTAATAGCACCTCGGGGTAAATACTACACCTCGGAATGTTGTGTCCTTAGCGACGAGCTGAACCATTGAGTCACAGCGGCTAATCATGGGGGACGGGCCCATGGACCACCATGTAGTTAGGACATGCATGTGAACGAATCCTTAATGCAAACCTAACAATGAACGATGATGGTAAAGTATGCTTCCTATATTCATATGCAAATTGTGCTAACCTATTTTGTGCAGGGATGACTGTTGGCGATGGGTAAGTTGGTTATGAATATTTCTACTGCCATGTTTCTTATGAATTGTTAAAAAGAACCTAGGCAAGTAGAAAGAGCACTAGTAAATATGTAGCTTCACATGTTGAATTAGTGCAGATATTTGTGAGTTTCGGCGAAGAGCCGCTCGCCAGTACATGATGTGTGCTGACCCACGTTGTGGGCATCCTTTTCAGAAAGCAAAAGGAGACAAGAGGATTTCAAGGAGGCACTAAAGGTCGTCTAGCCCAGTAGAGCTGCGGACTGCCTCGAAGCTTTCTTTTATTTCAAGTCAAGTTCAAGTTTCTTTTTCTTCTGAAGGTGTCTTTCAATTCCAGCTTGTAATAAAGGGATATCGTGTATGGGCATTGTGGCTATTTTCAAAAGAGAGTTTCAAAGAGAATCATGTAGCCAATTATAAGGCAAATCTGAGTTGCAAAGCTTTGTACTTGTATTCCTATCAAGCTTATGAATAAAAAGAAGTATTTCTATTTCAAATCTCTGTGTCCAATATTTGGTTTTCTGTAATGAATGGGTGCGTGCGTGTGTTTTGCTTAACTAATGGGTGCGTGCGTGTGTTTTGCTTGACTAGTTGTTTTTGTGCAGGTACATGGCCTTGTGCAAGAGCAACATAGGCTTTACGGCATCATGCCATAGCGAGGACGATCGATCCCGCAAGGATCCAAGCAAGACGGATGACCCTAGCGGGATCGGGGCGTGACAAAGTGGTATCAGAGCCAGGTTTTACGTCCTTGGCCTCTTGCAAATATTAATTTTAAAAAAGTATATAAAGTACTTTGACGGCTTTCAAAAGTGTCCCGATTTTGAGTTATGAAAACCAATGCCCCATACAATAAGTCCATAATATTTTAGAGACTGACAGAAGTTATACTATTTTGTAGAGACTGACAGGACAATGAGGAACGAAATCAGATACATCAGGCCCGAATAGAGGCCCAACAACAGCAGTTGGATGCCTTAACCCAGCTTGTCACGGCGCTTGCGGCAAATCGAGATACCACCACAGCGACGAAACCAACGGGAACGCTCGAGATCGAGTCCGTAGAGGGTGATGAGCCCCAGCCAGTGCAAAGGCATACTTCCTTTAGGCCAAAGGACTTCTTAGACGCGAAACCTCTAAAATTTGAAAGCAGGACATCACCCAATAAGGTGATGGACTGGATTGATAAAATGGAGAGTCTGTTCGCGTTCATAGGAGTTCCAAGCGGCAAGAAGGTAGTTTGTACCGTTATGCTTCTACGGCTGTGGACAAAGGATTGGTGGAAGACAAAGAAGCCGGCGCTGCTCGCAACGGCTAGGAATGGGAAGATCTCATGGGCCTCGTTCAAAAAGGCATTTTTGGATCAATATCTGCCTCCAGCCATGAGCAAGAAGATGGAGGATGACTTCATCACACTGGAATAGGGGAATATGTTCGTGGAGGACTATGAGTCTGAATTTGCTAAGCTGGCAAATTTTGCCGCTGTTATGCTCCCCACGGAACAGACTCGCATAAATCGATTCGTTGGAGGTCTGAATGATGACATCCAGTTAAGTGTGCTGAATCGAGAATGCGGGTCCTATTCTCAAGCCTTTGAGGCGGCGCTACAGGTGGAACAGTTCTGCCAGAAGAAGGCATCAGCAAAGACGCAGTACAGTCGGAATCAGCCCGCCAAGAGATATCATGACGGTGAGAAAAAGATTGAAGGAGAAAATAAGACAAACAATAATCAGCACAGGAGAACTGAGTGTATCTACTGCGGCCGCCATGGGCACACCAAAGAACTCTGTCGGTTCACAAACAAGTCATGCTTCAGCTGTGGAAGCCCAGACCATACCGTCAGGAATTGCCCAAAAAAGAATAGAACGGCTCAGAATCGAAATGACGCTGAAGAGAGTGGGCATCTGCCAGGCCCACCGCCGCTTCGAGACCATTCGCACAACCAGCCGCAGCGGACTAATGCTCGTGTCTATAACCTCTCCACCTTGCTGGATCCAGAAAGTGGAGGTGAGTTTGTATCTTAAGTTTTGAGGACAAAACTTTTTCTCAGTGGGTTATTATGTAGTGTCCCGCTTCTCGCGGTCCACTGTGTAATACCTACGGCTAGCTGACTCAGTCTTGAACTGAGTATTTGGGGAAATCCTTGCCGGTATCGATTGATCACGGATGAAATGCAATGAATCTTTCCAATTGATGGATTGACTTCTATTGAAATAAATCCAAGAGTTTTGTTGGATGTTTTCTTTCGCTGCTTGGTTTTGATGGATGCATTTTCGTATTGGTTTTCGATGATTGGTTTTCATTGTTCGCTTTTATCGCATTTCGCATTCATTCCGAATCTTGATAGAAAGAGACGAAGTATGCTAATCAACTGTTGGTGCCAATGTAGGCCGCGTTAATTGTTCGTGAACGGCGCGTGAAGTCCCTCCTTCTCTCAACTAAGATTCATCTTGGTGAGTTGCTTGAACCGGGCTTGCATTTATTTGTACGTCCTAATAAAAATGATCTCTAGTCCACTCTGTTGCCTTGTCCCTGTGATCAACGATACCTCAATAACAAAAGATAAGAAAAAGAATGAATGCTAACGAATGACTGCTAAGGAAATGAAATGTTATTGAATGCTATCGAATGACCGAACGATTAAGGCTAGTCATGAACTGGTCGCTATCTGTCGTACTGCTAGGTTTTATCTGATAGAAAGAACAAGTCATACATTGGTCTCGGATAACTTGTTAACAAGATAATAGTCTCTCGATGATTCTGGGGGCACCTGGGATCGATCGGCCTAGAAGAGATTGTAGTAGCACCTAGGGGTAAATGCTACACCTCGGGAATGTTGTGTCCTTAGCGACGAGCTGAACCATTGAGTCACAGCGGCTAATCATGGGGGACGGGCCCATGGACCACCATGTAGTTAGGATATGCATGTGAACGAATCCTTAATGCAAACCTAACAATGAATGATGATGGTAAAGTATGCTTCCTATATTCATATGCAAATTGTGCTAACCTGTTTTGTGCAGGGATGACTATCGGCGATAGGTAAGTTGGTTATGAATATTTCTACTATCATGTTTCTTATGAATTGTTAAAAAGAACCTAGACAAGTTGAAAGAGCACTAGTAAATATGTAGCTTCACATGTTGAATTAGTGCAGATATTTGTGAGTTTCGGCGAAGAGCCTCTCGCCAGTACATGATGTGTGCTGACCCACGTTGTGGGCATCCTTTTCAAAAAGCAAAAGGAGACAGGAGGATTTCAAGGAGGCACTAAAGCTCGTCTAGCCCAGTAGAGCTGCGGACTGCCTCGAAGCTTTCTTTTATTTCAAGTCAAGTTCAAGTTTCTTTTCCTTCTGAAGGTGTCTTTCAATTCTAGCTTGTAATAAAGGGATATCGTGTATGGGCATTGTGGCTATTTTCAAAAGAGAGTTTCAAAGAGAATCATGTAGCCAATTATAAGGCAAATCTGAGTTGCAAAGCTTTGTACTTGTATTCCTATTAAGCTTATGAATAAAAAGAAGTATTTCCATTTCAAATCTCTGTGTCCAATATTTGGTTTTCTGCAATAAATGGGTGCGTGCGTGTGTTTTGCTTAACTAATGGGTGCGTGCGTGTGTTTTGCTTGACTAGTTGTTTTTGTGCAGGTACATGGCCTTGTGCAAGAGCAACTTAGGCTGGCACGGCATCACGCCTTAGTGAGGACGATCGATCCCGCAGGGATCCAAGCAAGACGAACGACCCTAGCGGGATCGGGGCGTGACACTACGTGAGGTGGAAGTACTTCGTTCTATATGTGATCGAAGGAGGGATCTACTTGGTATGGCTTAATCATACGTATCGTATATGATTACCTATTCTTTAGAAAATATGATATATTGGATTTTGACCACATATATACTAAAGTACTTCGTGACTAATTAGCATGCATGGATTCAAATCATGGCAGGAAACAGGAATAAAGTAACAGGGTAAAAAGATCAACAGGAATGTAGTAATCATGACTAGAATCCATAAATGCTAATCTAGTGTGATAATCATGTCAGTAATCATGGCATACACATCTAGATCATAAAATACAATAATTATCAAGAAATGAGGGCATTCGCTGAAAGTACTTGCCTCGGGTATCTAACGTCAACGTGCGCGACATGAACGTGTGACACGGAAAGGATCACAGTCAATATGTCCAATAGAGTCCAAGATCATATCCAATGTCCAAAATCCTAATAGCAATCCAATTAGTCGATAATTGATTTGGTAGCAAGTCACAAATTAGGAAAGCAGAATTAGATTATGATACTACGATAATAGAAGAGAATGACACCATCCAATATCTATAACCTATAATGGAAAATAAATGTAGTATTTAGAAGCTAGGTTTTACTTAGTCCACATATTTTAGAATCAATGCTTTGAGAATATAGATAATCATTTAGATTTCCCAAGCACAAACTTTGTTACAAAATAATTTAGAAAAATTGTATTCATCAACTAATTTGACTATAGAAAAACTAAATAGATAAAGTACAACTAATGGTATTAAACAATATATATATATATTTACCAAAATATTATAAAAAGTATAACAGTATAAAATACTTATACCATTAAATATTTATACCACTACTAAAATCTGTCAAATCAGCGATGCCAGAGGACGTCGCTAAAAAGGGAAAATACGTCGCTAAATCTAATTGGTGACGTATTTAGCGACATTTCGACGTAGTCGCTATTTACCTAGTCGCTAAACACCAGGACGTCGCAATACGTCGCTATTGCGACGACAGTTAGCAACGCAGTCGCGTCGCTAATTCAGCGACTATAAGCGACGTACAACGACTGCGTTTGTCGACGTCAGCTAGCGACGTTACATACATCGATGCTGACCTAGCATGTCAGCAAAATGGCGACGTTTATACGTCGCTATATTGCCGACACATAGCGACGTTTTAGCGACGTCGTATTTAGCAACATTTAGTGACGATCAGCGATGGGGTGAATCATATTTAGCGATGTTCCGATACTTACTTAACGACATGTATGTTCGTCGCTGGACGTCGTTAAATGTCGCTGAACGTCGCTAAATTTGGTAAAAAAACTAAAAAAATACAGCATTTGCAGCAGCACCTACAGCATCATTTGCAACAAACAATATAAAATACAATCAACACCTACAGTAGCATTTCCCTGGGTTCGCCGACCCCTTCGGTGGAACACTACTCAACACCGGCTGATCAGGAGGAGCATCACGAACACAAAGTATCAAATAATATGAAACATAATCATGAACACGTATGAAACACAATCACATCACTCAACACAGATATATAAAAAAATTCAACAACAGTGTCAAACATAATGAAACACAATAACAATGTATGTAGAAACACATAAAAGACCCAACAATGGGCCATCACACAACAATATATATATGTCGACTACGGATGATCAGGAGGAGCATCATCGCTCCTGGAAAGAAGGTAAGCATTGGTGTAAGAACCACCGACGACGATGAAGGAAGAGGTAATGCAACTGTTGTAGAAGGAGGCAGTGTAACCGCTGGAGAAGGAGGCAGTGTAGCCGCTGGAGATGGGTGCATCTGCGTCTCCTCAAGGGCTAGCAGTCTGGCGTTGTATTTCTCCATGCAAGCCGCTATCCTAGTAACGGTGTCGTGAATGGACTCCTGCGTCCCCTGTACGGCCCTTACGGTGCGCTCGAGCTCGTCAAAATATGCGGTGACCGACGCAGCGTCCCCTTGTGCCTGAGACCCTAGCTGTCACGCCCCGCTCCCGCAGGAGCGATCGTCCTCGCTAAGGCGTGATGCCGCACAAGCCTAGATTGTGCTCGTGCAAGGCGGGTTCCATAACGGCCGATTTCAGCGGCTGCGACGGGGTCGTCGCACAGAAGTCCCGTACAGAGACATTGATTTATAGCAACGGAATTAGAACCAAACACAAGTTATTCAAAAGAAGCTCTTTATTGATATTGAATACAAGATTACATTTATGGGCGCAAGGCCAAATTACAAGTCTCTCGTGCTCACTTTTCTCTCGATTACAAGTCACTCTGCTCTCTCTCATCTCTCGATTACAATACTTGAGCCAGCGGAAGCTTCGGAAGGCGATGTCCATACATTATGTCCTGTATAAGTCTTCAGTCCACGCGGCCGCACGCTTCGAATCGCCAAGGAACTCCGTACCTCGATGCATCCAAGCGAGCTCCACGCCACGAGCTTCTACCTGTGCCTGCATATGAAACACTGTGTGGGTGTCAGTACTCAACTGTACTGGTGGAGTGAGCTCCTCGCCCACCCATACAAAACCTACACGTTTCATTTACTTTGTGCAACATAAACCCTTTTTACGAATGTCTTTCTATTCTTGCCTTAGGATCAGTTTTAGGACCGATGCCTTTGCATTACTTGTGTCTAAGGACCATCCCGTGCTTGCACGACGACATTAACTCATACTTTTGCCTTAGACCCTTCTCGTGTCAATAATGTTAACCTATCAAGTTGTGTTTGCCTTACGGCTATAATCAGAGACGCAACTACACGAAGGACTCCATTTCCTTGCCTCTAGACCTTTTTCGTGCTTGTATTGTCGACGCACCAACTTATACTTGTCTTTCATGCCAAACTCTGGGACGTAACGACTCGATCGTGCCATGAACTCGATTCGTGCTTCAATATCTCTGAGGCAATGCCTCCTCGCTTAGTCTCGCCTACACTTGTGTTGTGACAACGCGGCCGTGCCTCATATTTCAAGGTCGTGCCCAGCAACTCAACGTAACTTCACACAACTTGCCCTACGGCCCTTCTCGACTTAACTCGCAACAACTCAAGCCTATCTCATGCAACTCTATGCCAACAACTTAACACTCGACGCCGTATCTCATGCCGAAGCACGCCGCCTTCGTTATAGCCAAATCTTAGGCCCAGACCTTGTGTTCTCTAACTTCATACATATCCAACTCAACTCAATCCAAAGGCACACACGCGGATTGTCGCCCATGCCGACACATCTATATAAAAGGTCACTGGCATTAACTAGCCATCGTGGACATAGCCTGGCAAACGGGATCCTTGCATCGCAAGTAGCGATCTCCGATGCAAGTCCCCGTACTACCAATTGTCTATTACCCAGCTCGGCTATACTTTGTTCTTCCTAGGCCGAGTCGGTCCCGTGGCCCTGGGTTGCCGCTCGAAGAACCATCGCCCTTGTCGACAAGTTGTCTATGACCACGCGCCTACGCTAACTTCTAGACTTAACGTAATGCATGGTCTCATTATTATCACAGTTCCTTTGTTTTACTCTTTCCACTTTTCATACTTCCATTTGCAGAGCCCAAACCAGGGTTGCCTCGGCGACTGAACCACAGTCCCGATATATTTCCTCTCGGCGACTAACTATCGCTTAGACTTAACGTTCTTTGAACTCAGGGAACAGCTACTGCCTAGCCTTCCAACTTAACTTGAACATAACGTATTCCTTAAGTACCAACAGACCGTGGCTAACTTTCTACTGAACCAACCGTGGCTCGTGCCTTAAACCGACTCGTGTTCTACGCAACGCTATCGCCCAAGTCATACTTCATGTGACGGGCCTTGGGATCGTGGGACTATTTAACTTGACAACCGCAGAATGAGCGAGACAGCAATTGGAATGACTTAGGTCGACCGGCATAACATTGCCTAACTTACTCAAGCCTACAACTTAACCCAAGGGACGAGCAAAGGCTATGCCAAGCCTTGCATTTTGGAAGCGTGCATGCTTTATCGAGCATTTACGCGGCGACGCCTATGACTTAGGCCAATTCGAGTGTCGGGACAAATCGGTGGGACCGTACATGCTATAACAAGCATTCACGCAGGCGACGCCTATGACTTAGGCTAATACTTAACTTTGTGTCGAAGACCAACTTTCCTTCTCCTAAGCCACGGGACGAAGGACCGAGTGTCATTTTTAAAGCACGCCGTGCACCAACTCTAAGCCGACCGTGGGACATTTTCCATGTTCTAACTCATTTTTGACCCTTAGCTATATGGATTCATCTCTTTTATTATTAAGCCTACTTGTGCAAGTTGAAAACACGATTTATTATGTGAAGGCAAAGATGAGGCAAGTTCACCGAAACTACCCCACCTGAGCGAGCGGTCGCCTCGACCGAACGAGCCTTCGAGCAGCCGTTGCAAGGCTAAGTTCCAACGCCGTCGGCGTTTCGATTCCTCCGATTGACTTTGCGGGACGGGGCACTACATCATACACCACTCAGAACAAGTCTCGTCCTCGAGACTTTCCTGAAGGCAAGCCATCCTACCATTTCTATGGCCAAGACTTAATCGAGCCTAGACACGGGACTATGACAGTCGAGCGAGATACGCCTAAGCATTTCCTTGAGTCCGAGCCACGCTCGCACTATTATCATTCTTTCCTTCAACATGATTTTGAATTCTCGACACTCTTCCATTCCCCAAGTCTCATTTCTATTCAACATATCACTTGGCTGGATTTTGTACGTATTCCAGGCGTCCCCAAAATACATGCATTCAGCCAAGCCACATGATAGAGAATTCGTCATTCTTACTCGAGTCGCATCGTGCACTACTCAGGCGTCCCTGAAATATATGCATGTCAGCCGAATCTCGTGAGGGGTTTTCCTATATTCATGATTCACACTATCCATCCATGCCAATCCTCAAGATCAATCCTCGATTGATAACTCATGAAACAGGGCGTCTCGCCTAACCGCTAGGCCAATCTTTACGAGGCTAAGTCAATGTCAGGATTGGAATCATAGTTCCCCAACAATAATGCCAACACTGACCCCAATCCTAGGGTCAAACCAAATTCGATAATACGGGGTTTTCTACCCAAGCTCGCGTCACTCAGATTTTTAAACATCGAGCACGATCACCTATTCGCATCAATGCATGCGTTGCACATATTCGATTCTATTCAAATCACCAACTCTAACCAATTCGTGCATTCGATCACGAGGTCGTCTAGCTTTTGACAATATGTTGCGCCCCAATCTCACGCGAGTCCGATTATCCACGGTGGTTCATGAATTACCATGCAACGCACCCGCAGAATAATCATTCTCATCGGGGCGTAACTCTTGTTTGAGTTTAAACTAACTCATTCTCGACACGCGGATTGGACCTACTCAATCCTCAAGTTTAACCGTCACGCCCGCTGATTCATTCTCAAGTCTACCTTCGTGTCAAACCACAAGTCAAAGCAATTAGATTGCCATGCCATCCAAGTTCAATCACTCCCGCTGTATGAATCACCATAGCAGCGCCCACGCGGAGTGATCGTCCTAATCGGTGCGACGCATGTGCGAGGCTGGAGTTGCGCTCGTATAAGACAAGAATGTCGAAGTTATGGTTATCGACGAAGCAAATCCAAACATATCATTTTTCATCCAAGCCAAGATCTCAATTTGATAGTCTGTTTGTCATGTCTATCATTTCTTTGACACGTTTCAATCTTCCGAATATAGCATCCATCGGAACAATGACATTTGCACGATCGTCTTTCGCTGAGTCGGAGTACCCCCGAGTTATCGCATATTGATCTTTGATACGCCTCAATACCATGGACGATATGCGTAACCTGACGATGTTCCTTTGTAACCAATTTCGAGTCGTGCGTTGATGCTGTTGTCCGAGTTGGATATTCCACAATTTTCTCGATATTCAAGATCAAGTTCGATCGCTATTCCTCATGTTCGTTTCAAGATCGTTGTTCAAAACTCAAGTCACACTTCATTTGCATCAATCTGATATCGTACGCGCGATCCTCTAAGTTTCTTCGATCAAGACCATTCATTTTCATTCATCGTTCCGAATCACTTCGATATCATTTTCTAACTCGCGTTGCCTATTCGCAAGTCGTCCGATCGAGATGCTCGTTTGGGACATTCGAAGTCACGACCAACTAAGCGTGACGCGTTCTAAGGCTTTGCGCGATTGCATCGCCTCGTCGACATACTCGCCGTTACTCGAAATCCTCAATATTTGCTCGAATGATTTCCAAAAAAATCCATACACCACTCGGATTCGAGCCATCCGATCTAGCCTACAATCATGTTCGCGTCATGCGCTAAGACATCCTTCGGATTCGTTCGACGAATCCCTAGCGTAATCGCTCGCGTCGCAACGACGCACTAAGTCATTCGTACTATTTCCTCAAAATCCAAGTCAATCCTCCGTGTACGCCTAAGCGTTAACTCGATAGCGTTCCTATCGATAGATACTCTAAGTGTAGCTTCGTTCCCGTCTGAGCGGTACTTGATATCGCTCGCAACTCGTTTGCACCAAGGGTCGAGTTGCGCGACGCGAAACACAACTTAGCCAAAAGGCCGTGTGCATAGCTATCCCGTGCGGACTACATTCCGAGTTTGCACGCTCACTTGCCAATGTTGACGTGGGACTATTTGGGCATGCACGCGACTTTGCTAACTTAGCATGTATTCTCTATAGAGTCATGTTCGACACTGTTCGGCACAAAGGCCATAACCTATCGATGCATTCGGGTGAACACTTGTACGAGCTTTTGAAAATATTTAGACTTATTGTATGGACATGCCGAGGGACATTTGAGAGAGAGCGCACCAACGATAACAACTTGCGGAAGCAACAGAGTTTTGCGGAAACATCAAAGTTAAAGAATTCAATCGACGGTCCATGGACGTAAAGCCGTGCTCTGATACCATTATGTCACGCTCCGCACCCGCAGGAGCGATCGTCCTCGCTAAGGCGTGATGCCGCACGAGCCTAGATTGCGCTCGTGCAAGGCGGGTTCCATAACGGCCGATTTCAGCGGCTGCGACGGGGTCGTCGCACAGAAGTCCCGTGCAGAGATATTGATTTATAGCAGCGAAATTAGAACCAAACACAAGTTATTCAAAAGAAGCTCTTTATTGATATTGAATACAAGATTACATTTGTGGGCGCAAGGCCAAATTACAAGTCTCTCGTGCTCACTTTTCTCTCGATTACAAGTCACTTTGCTCTCTCTCATCTCTCGATTATAATACTTGAGCCAGCGGAAGCTTCAGAAGGCGATGTCCATACATTATGTCCTGTATAAGTCTTCAGTCCACGCGGTCGCACGCTTCGAATCGCCAAGGAACTCCGTGCCTCGACGCATCCAAGCGAGCTCCACGCCACGAGCTTCTACATGTGCCTGCACATGAAACACTGTGTGGGTGTCAGTACTCAACTGTACTGGTGGAGTGAGCTCCTCGCCCACCCATACAAAACCTACACGTTTCATTTACTTTGTGCAACATAAACCCTTTTTATGATTGTCTTTCTATTCTTGCCTTAGGATCAGTTTTAGGACCGACGCCGTTGCATTACTTGTGTCTAAGGACCATCCCGTGCTTGCACGACGACGTTAACTCATACTTTTGCCTT
The DNA here is from genome assembly GCA_029216955.1 of Iris pallida. Taxonomy (NCBI): domain Eukaryota; kingdom Viridiplantae; phylum Streptophyta; class Magnoliopsida; order Asparagales; family Iridaceae; genus Iris; species Iris pallida. Next base: position 17,133,802 of record JANAVB010005796.1, on the reverse strand, counting down.
AGACCCTTCTCGTGTCAATAATGTTAACCTATCAAGTCGTGTTTGCCTTACGGCCATAATCAGAGACGCAACTACACGAAGGACTCCATTTCCTTGCCTCTAGACCTTTCTCGTGCTTGTATTGTCGACGCACCAACTTATACTTGTCTTTCATGCCAAACTCTGGGATGTAACGACTCGGTCGTGTCATGAACTCGATTCGTGCTTCAATATCTTCGAGGCAGTGCCTCCTCGCTTAGTCTCGCCTACACTTGTGTTGTGACAACGCGGCCGTACCTCATATTTTGAGGTCGTGCCCAGCAACTCAACGTAACTTCACACAACTTGCCCTACGGCCCTTCTCGACTTAATTCGCAACAACTCAAGCCTATCTCATGCAACTCTATGCCAACAACTTAACACTCGACGCCGCATCTCATGCCGAAGCACGCCGCCTTCGTTATAGCTAAATCTTAGGCCCAGACCTTGTGTTCTCTAACTTCATACATATCCAACTCAACTCAATCCAAAGGCACACACGCGGATTGCCGCCCGTGCTGACACATCTATATGAAAGGTCACTGGCATTAACTAGCCATCGTGGACATAGCCTGGCAAACGGGATCCTTGCACCGCAAGTAGCAATCTCCGATGCAAGTCCCCGTACTACCAATTGTCTATTACCCAGCTCGGCTATACTTTGTTCTTCCTAGGCCGAGTCGGTCCCGTGGCCCCGGGTTGCCGCTCGAAGAACCATCGCCCTTGTCGACAAGTTGTCCAGGACTACGCGCCTACGCTAACTTCTAGACTTAACGTAATCCATGGTCTCATTATTATCACAGTTCCTTTGTTTTACTCTTTTCATTTTTCATACTTCCATTTGCAGAGCCCAAACCAGGGTTGCCTCGGCGACTGAACCACAGTCCCGATATATTTCCTCTCGGCGACTAACCATCGCTTAGACTTAACGTTCTTTGAACTCAGGGAACAGCTACTGCTGTCACGCCCCAGAACCAGAATACTGGAGAGCGGGGGCAGACATAGCCAGCTACGTATAACGGAATAGGATCCACACCGCTATACGGTCACGGCTGTCTAGATATGTGAGGGTATTACTACAATCCATCAGTCTCTTAAGGTCATAAAATAGCCTATTGTCTCAATCTCAACCAACTAATAATAACCACAAGATATCAGATCTCTAAATATACAATTGTAAGGCATCCCAAACATTATATATCCAGATGATCATGAAGCTAGTCGTTACAAAATGTGAGGACTAGCAAGAGTTCAGTCATACATGATCAACCCCCGGGGCTTGTCAATCATATTACAGCCCGTAGGCAGACAGTAAGTAAGTACAATCGAGCTAACACTTGCTCGTCGGCTAAACGCCTCAAAAGAATAAATTTACAATAGAGTGAGCGAAACAAAATAGAAAACCCACTCGATGCCCTGGTTACACCTGGTGACCACCATCGGGCTGGAAGACAGGTAGATCCTTTGCTGCTACTCCGGTATCTGGCCATACAAAACCAGCTGGGTCAGACCCCAGGAAGAGCAAGTGCCACAAAGGAGGCCACAAAATAAGAACCAAAGCCAGCAAATTAGCACAATAATATAATTACATAATAAGAGACAGTAATTTAAGAAAAAGTATGATGGGTAATTATAAAAGACAATCTTGCATAGAATCACTAAAAGACAAGACATATGGAAAAGCATGACAGGATGATATACGATGAGATAACCATGGGACTATTCAGATAGCTAGGTTACAACCCGTAAACCAAACAAGGACCGGGATTGTAACCCTTCGTCTGAACGGAACTTGGTTTCTCTCACCATTTATCGGCAAGATAAATATAAGAAATCAGGTCAAGTAACAATCTGGAGTGACAATCATTATAGTGACAATCTGGAGTGACAATCATTATAGTGACAATCTGGAGTGACAATCATTATAGTGACAATCTGGAGTGACAATCATTATAGTGACAATCTGGAGTGACAATCATTATAGTGACAATCTAGAGTGACAATCATTCAATCATTCTGGTACAATCTTACAATCAATCAATTCTAGACAATACTAAACTGGACTAGACTCCATCCAAGCAATCACGGCCAATCATTGCCTACGGCTTTCTACATTAACTAACTAGGGTTATCACAATCCTAGTTACTAGCAAGATGCAATGAGATGCTCCAAGTAGTCACAGGCCCTGCAGCTATCCAGGTTATCCAGGCAATCATTATAGTGACAATCTAGAGAGTACAATGCATTATAGTGACAATAGAGTCCAATCATTCAAGTGACAATCGAGGGTGCCCCACATAACAGTGGGCTGGAAATGTGCCCTACTCGTCGGCAGGCTACAAGTCCAATCATTTGCGGCCGGGATAACGGGATCGCCTGTAACTGGGGAACATCTCTTCATGACTAGTGAATTATACTAATTATTAACCTTAGTCCAATTCAGTAGGTACTCCTGACCGTGGTACTCAGGAGTCCCCTCCTAGACATGATGCAAGACATGACTGGATTATTTGTACAAGCACAATCGCCCACGGTGTCAGGATTAATTATACAGGTCATGTCATGTCAGGTAGCCGTCGCAACAGCTATTCAAGATATATCAGGTCAGGTTATCATATCAAGTGCACTAGTCAGGAGTGTGCCACGACGGGCCACTTATCAGGTCATGCTCAATTATCAATTCCAAACATATCCAATAATTTCGTGATTATCAAGTTCAGGACAAAAGGCGTAAGGATATAAAATGGACGTAAAACATCTAATAAAATATCAATATACAGGGCTATAGAAGAGCCAAGCATTAAAGAATTAAGACCAAAACTCCAAGAGCCAATGGGTTAAGCAAGGGGTCAGGGGGCAGCGTGCACAAAAGTCACGCACGCAGGGGGAGCTGCGTACGCGAAAAGTCACGCACGCTCAAGGGGAGCAGCGTACACGAAAAGTCACGCACGCTCAAGGGAGCAGCGTACATGAAAAGTCACACACGCTCAAGGGGAGCAGCGTACATGAAAAGTCACGCACGCTACAGAGAGCAGCGTACATGAAAAGTCACGCACGCTCAAGGGAGCAGCGTAGGTGAAAAGTCACGCACGCTGAGAGCAACGTAGGTAAAAAGTTACGCACGCTGAGAGCAGCATAGGTGAAAAGTCACGCACGCTACAGGGAGTTGCGTACATGGAAAGTCATGCACGCTCAAGGGAGCAGCGTACATGAAAAGTCACGTACGCTCAAGGGAGCAGCGTATATAAAAAGTCACGCACGCTCCAGGGAGCAGCGTACATGAAAAGTCACGCATGCTCCAGTCTGCGTACGTACAAAAGCACGCACGCAGGAGACACGCTTCCAACAGGAAGCGTATCCAAGGCTCAGTGGCGCAAGCTAAGAAGCTCTGCACACTGCTCACTGTCTTCTCCAAACAGTAAGAACACCATGGATGAACCCAAAGCTTCAAAAGTCCAGAACTTGGCCATCCGAACTCCAAATACGGATTTCCAAAGTTCCAACTGGAGTGAAACTGAATGTTCTACCACATGGAAACATCAAAAACCCATAAAATTCAACTAAAATAGATCAAACCATACAAAATCTAAAAATAGCTAAAACCTAGATCTAGAACAATGGAGACACCAAATCACAAAAAGCCAAGAACTAATGTTGATCACCATGTCCTAATCTATCAAATGGACAAAGAAAAGAGGGTTCTCATGTGGTGGCAAGGTGCACTTGCCTAGGGGTGGAGAGTTGTGGAGGAAGGAGAAGAAGAAAATAAATGGTGGTGGTAATGAAGAGAGAGAGTGGTAGGTGGGGATTATAAAGAGGGGGAGTTGTGGTGGGTTGAGGGGGTAGCATAGGTTATGGTGATCCAACCATAAAGAACCAAACCAAACCAACCCAAACCAATTAAAACCGAGCCAGGACAAAACCCAAAATACGAGAAATACCGAAATTCCACAAGTCGAGAAAAATAAAAATACATGCCAAAAATCCAGATACGAATATAAATACGAAATACGGGAAATACGGAAAATGAGGGTGACAACTGCCTAGCCTTCCAACTTAACTTGAACATAACGTATTCCTTAAGTACCAACAGACCGTGGCTAACTTTCCACTGAACCAACCGTGGCTCGTGCCTTAAACCGACTCGTGTTCTACGCAATGCTATCGCCCAAGTCATACTTCATGTGACGGGCCTTGGGATCGTGGGACTATTTAACTTGACAACCGCAGAATGAGCGAGACAGCAATTGGAATGACTTAGGTCGACCGGCATAACTTTGCCTAACTTACTCAAGCCTACAACTTAATCCAAGGGACGAGCAAAGGCTATGCCAAGCCTTGTATTTCGGAAGCGTGCATGCTTTATCGAGCATTTATGCGACGACGCCTATGACTTAGGCCAATTCGAGTGTCGGAGCAAATCGACGGGATCGTGCATGCTATAACAAGCATTCACGCAGGCGACGCCTATGACTTAGGCTAATACTTAACTTTGTGTCGAAGACCAACTTTTCTTCTCCCAAGCCACGGGATGAAGGACCGAGTATCATTTTTAAAGCACGCCGTGCACCAACTATAAGCCGACCGTGGGACATTTTCTATGTTCTAACTCATTTTTGACCCTTAGCTATGTGGATTCATCTCTTTTATTATTAAGCCTACTTGTGCAAGTTAAAAACACGATTTATTATATGAAGGCAAAGATGAGGCAAGTTCATCGAAACTACCCCACCTGAGCGAGCGGTCGCCTCGACCGAACGAGCCTTCGAGCAGCCGTTGCAAGGCTAAGTTCTAACGCCGTCGGCGTTTCGATTCCTCCGATTGACTTTGCGGGACGGGGCACTACACTAGCTGCTCAGAAATCCTCCTCAGCATATCGTCGTGTAGCTCAGCAATCTGGCGGGCAATGGTATCCTCAACTCGGGATGACTCGGGCTGTGAATACGCACTGACAGAGGGAGCCCTGGATGCCTGCGTCGCAACAAATACGCCGTAGGACCCCGTACCGTAGTACGTACCTCTATGAAGACCACCAACGGCAATCTTCCAGAGCTCGTCCTTCGACTGAGACGGAGAGGGTTGAGATGTACCAACCCCTCCCTCTGTCGGTGCACTAGCACTCGCACGCTCACGTAGCCTAACAAACTCGTCCTAGAAATCTTTGTGCATCTCTATAAATCAGTACTTACCTAAATTAGTCTAATAAATGTCTAAAGTATTTAATTATTATTAACTATATGGTTATCTGTATATTCTTCAAGTTATGTTAAAAATTAACGAAATCTAAATTAGTACTTACATAGCTATGAGTAGCCCGGTCGTCGATGAGCTTTCCGTCCTTCCGATGGGTGGCCAGAAAGATGGTCACCATATTTACGTCCTCACCCCTCTGTACTTGCATATTTGTTATATTTTATTCTTTAGTAAAATAGAAAATTATATACTCCTACTATCAATAAAATCTTATATATTGCAATAAATTACATACCAGACGACGGAAATGCTCCGTCAGAGGAATCGATCCACCACACCACTTTCCAGCCCTCGTCCTAGCCGTCTTCGCCTTCTCCGATCGTTCTATGTACTGGGGCTCCTCAAATCGATCCCTCATCGTGGTCCACAGGTCAGGCGTGATCCAACCAGCAATCGGCTTTCCGGAGCGCTGACGAGCTTTCTGATCGTCAATTGCATCACGGATCAGCTTAGCGGCGACGGCAGGAAACTACCTCTCAATATGCTCGGCCCAGTGTGGTAGATAAAAATAAGTCCTCTACAAGAACTACAAATTAAAATAATTTCTAAAAAATGCTTAAAATTATATTAGTCATACTAAATTAACTATCTTTAATTACCTTGAAGTGGGCAAACCAAAATGCCTTCCTCTCTTCCGAGGCATCCGAGTAGTTGATCCACGGACCCCTATAGTTGGACCTCAGAAAGGAGCCCAACGCTCTTTGTACCGATGAGGGACGATATCTGTATACAACGATAATTATATTAATGAATATATATATATATATATATATATATATATATATATATATATTTTATATATATATATATATATATATATATATATATATATATTTTATATATATATATATATATATATATATATATATATATATATATATATATATATTTCATTTACATATATTAAAAATATATATATTTCATTTACATATATTAAAAAAAAAATATATATATATATATATTTCATTTACATATATTAAAAATATATATATATATATATATATATATATATATATATATATATATATATATATATATATATATAAAAATATATATATATATATATTTAAATATATATATATATATAAAATATATATATATATATAAAAATATATATATATAATATATATATATATATATATATATATATTTCATTTAACTTACTTCGTAGGACCGTCGGCCCAAATCTCCATGCTCGTCTCGTCCTGAGGTGCGCATAGAGGGTCGCTCTGGTATGGATCTGCACGGGCGGAAGTAGGGACTACTTCCTCCACCTGCTCCCCATCCGCCATGCTGCTGTCAACGGTAGGAAGGCTAGGGGAAGGAGTATCAGCAAGCCTGGAACTGCTCGCCCCAGGTGTACTGCCACCCGGACCTGCGACTGTATGGTAAAATGGAGTGCTCAGGTCAGACGATGGTCCGGAGCCATCCTCTGATAATGGAGCTCTCTGTCCACCTAAGGACACGGCTCATCCTAACCTATCTCTGCGTCGTCCTGCTATGCCTCCGCGTCGTCCTGCCATGCTGATAATTACATATGATTAAAACTATAAATAAATACAATAACAGTTTAGAAATATCTGCATACATTAGAGTTCATAATTTAAGTTTACAAAAATCTGAATACTAATAGAAATGACCATAGTTCATAATTTCAGATTACAGAAATATGAATACATTAAAATCACAGTTTCTCAATCATCCTCTAAAAATTCATCTTCTTCGTTTGCCTCCTCCTCCTCATCCTCTTCCTCTTCCTCCTCATCTTCACTAGCATCTCATTCATCTTCTCCTTCGGATACTTGTACCTCTTCTACACAAGTAGATATGAAATGGGAAACTTCTGCTGAGTCGACATCAATTGTATTTGGTACAAGAGACAGCTCGTCCTCCTGATAAGCGACTTCGTCGACGTCGTAGGTATTTCTGGCTTTAGTCTTGCATACTGCCCACCAGTCGTACCTCGTTGTTCCCCGTCTAGGATATGTTATAAAATATACGAGTTAAGCTTGACTTGCTAGGATAAATGGCTCGTATCCTTGGTATCGACGACGGTAGTTAATATCCACAAGACCATGCTTGTCAATTTTCCATCCTTGATCGTGTATCAGATTGAACCAATCAACTTTGAACAACACGATCTTGGCAGGCTCTGTGCCATAGTTGTACGTCAATTCCATAATCTCCCGTAAGACGCCATAGAAATCATTGTCTGGAGTGACATCTTTGTAGTTTGTAGATTTGATACACAAGCAACTGTTTTTTGTGGAATCAAGATCCAGGAAGCTATCTCTGATGGGAGCATTTGCTGACTTGAACTTAAACCCATTCACGCAATAACTTGGCCATATTTTGATGGCATAAATTGGGTCCCTTGGCAAAAGTTCTAATAGATTCATTCTCAAGGATGACGTCCAGACGATCAACCTAAACACGAGAAGATACAAAATTAAGTTTAATGTTAAGTTATTTCTTGTGCAAATACAAATGGAGGAAGATTCTAACTAGCTTCTTACGTACATATGCATTCAACCAAGACGGGAAATGAAGTTTCATTTCTTCTTCTACTTCTTCATCTACAATGTATGGTCTACTTGACCTCACCTCATCATTAAATTTACTGAAAACCAATAAATATTGGGATACACTCGTTAAATTATAATAATGTAATCAACAAATAGATGACTTGAACGTTGAAGATTTTCACTTACCACTCTAGCTTTTTCACTTCATCCTCCTCGCAGTTGAGTAATATATATATATAACTGGGCAGCCCATAGTTCCTCATCATTCAAATATCTCTTTTTTAGTTTTCCAGAAGGCTTTCCAATAGCATTGAAGACTTTCAATAATACATCATTATATTATATATCTCCATCGTCGTTCCTCGGAGCTCTTGTTCTATTTGTAGTAATATGAGGCTTGAAATACATTGAACAAAAGTTTGTAATCTCCTCAAGGACATAGGCTTCACAAATAGAACCCTCGACCCGTGTCTTATTTTTCACCTTCCTCTTCAGGTGGTTTAGATGGCGCTCGAACGGGTACATCCACCGATAACCGACGGGCCTACCAATACGTGCCTTATAGGAAAGATGAATTGGCAAATGCTCTATAGAGTCGAAGAATCCAGGAGGGAACACCCTCTCAAGCTTGCACAATGTTACTGTAATGTCCTTCTTCTACTTTTCAAGTCGATCGACGAGCAACTTAGTAGAACAAAGATCTCTGAAGAATATGCTAAGCTCTGTCAGTGGATCCTAAACGACCTGAGTAAGAATTCTCGAAATGCAATCGAGATTAACCTCTCCATAAAAATATGACAGTCGTGGCTCTTCATACCCTGTAGTTTGTTCTCCTTCGGGTCAACACATCTTCTCAAATTCGATATGTACCCGTCTAGAAATTTTAGGCCCTGGATCCACCTACAAAGTTTACCTTTGTCCTCCTTATCCAGTGAGAAAATGGCCTTGGGCTGCTTATACTTCCCACTGCCTTCTTTTATTAAATGCAACTCTGGATGTCTGCATATTTCTTCTAAGTCCAACCTGGCCTTGGAATTGTCTTTCGTCTTCCCCTTTACGTCCATCACAGTATTTATTATATTGTCAAATATATTTTTCTCGATATGCATGACATCCAGGTTATGTCTGAGCAGATGGTCACTCCAATATGTCAGGTCCCAGAATATACTCCTCTTCGTCTAGTTGTGAGCGCGGCCAAATCCATCACACTTGTACCCCGCTGTAGGCTCTTCAATAGCACTTAACAATTCTTTAACTTTCTTCCATATTGTGTCCCCGGACCACCGTGGCAGTGGATTGGACTTCTCTACCATGCCAGCACGAAAAGTATTTCTATTCCTCCGATACGGATGATCCTTTGACAGGAACTGTCGATGACAATCGAAGAAGTACGGTTTTTTTCGTATTTCAAACGGAAAGCCTTAGTGCGATCCATGCAATACAGACATGCGAGACAACCACGGGTGCTCCAACCCGATAACATTCTATAGGCCGGGAAATCATTGATGGTCCATATTAGTGCGGCCCTCATCTGAAACTTCTGCGTTCTGGAAACATCATATATAGTTGCACCTACTTTCCACAACTAATTCAGCTCATCTACCAAGGGCTGTAAGTACACATCAATGTTCCTCTTTGGGTTCTTCGGACCTGGAATAATAACAGTTAGGAACATATAAGGAGTCTTCATACACATCCAAGACGGCAAGTTGTACGGAGTAACAGTCACAGGCCAACAAGAATATTGTGAGTCCGAAAGTCCAAATGGGGTAAAACCATCGGAGGAAAGCCCCAATCTGACATTACGCAGCTCCGAAGCAAAATCGGGATATACTCGATCAAAGTGCTTCCATGCTTTCCCGTTGGATGGATGATCCAGTACTCCATCTATTTGTTCCCGCTTGTGCCAACTCATATTATCAGCTGTCTTCTTTGCCATAAACAACCTCTGCAAATGCGGTATCAAAGACAAATAGTACATCGAATCTGTTGGCTTGCGTGCACCAGAAGTCCTTGTTGTACTAGTTACCTTGAAGCGATCGGCACCAAAAAATCTGCAGGCGTCTTCATCCTTGTCGTCCTTATAGTACAACATGCATCCGTTGCGACATGCATCAATTTTTTCATACCCCATCCAGAGCGATCTCACCATTCTCTTGGATCGGTAGAAGTCCTTACGTAACTTGCCACCCTCCGGCAATATATCTTTAATTAACTCCAAGATTCGGCTGTAGCATTCTTGAGACATGTTAAAATCTGATTTTATGCTCAACAATCTTGTAATCATCTCCAACGATGAATGGTCATCACAACCAGGATATAAAGGAGTCCTTGCATTCTCCAGCAACTCCATGAACTTTGCAGCATCGGCATTCGGTGCCTCCTCGGCTGCATATTGATTATTCGGATCGAAACTAGGCCCCGCAGCATCGAAAACCATGTTCGTCCACCATTGGTCGTAATCAGCATGCTCGTGGACATCTACATAAGGCTCCACATAAGGTTCCGGCTCGGATACTAAAGGCACAAGTTCTCCGTGTGCGGTCCACTGATAATAATTTGGCATGAAACCCCTCGAATACAAATGATATGTCACATCCACTTTCGAATGATATTTCAAGTTGCGACATCTCACACATGGATACTTAATTTTTGTACGGTCCATGTACTGAGGGAACGCCTTGGCAAACTGCAGAAACTGTTGCACACCCTGTATAAATTTATCCCGTACACCGCACATGTCATCAGGATGACGATTGTACATCCATAAACGATTTTGCAGATAGTAATTCATATCTATTTTAAGATAATTTTGCAAAGATTGACACAGATAGTAATTCATCAGGATGACGATTGTACATCCACAAACGGTTCTGCAGATAGTAATTCATATCTATTTTAAGATAATTACTGCAGAAGGTGAAGATCGACATGAACTGACGCACAAAAATGAGGGGCTCAAAGCTGGAACAAGTAAAGTTGTGCTTTGGAAAAATAATTCTTGTAAACTCTTTGTTCACAAAACAAGCTATAATTAAAGAATACAGAACAAGTATCGAGTTCGTGACTCAAGTATAGAGCTTACAAGAGTTATAAACTCGATATTTGTTCTGTATTCATTATATCTTGCTTTATGAACAAAGATCTTACAAGAGTAGAACATCCAAAACATAACTTTACTTGTTACAGCTTTGATCCCCTCCTTTTCGTGCGTCAGTTTATGTCGGTCTGCACTTTCTGCAGTAACGACCACAAGTTTTATGTTTTTCAACGATATATTTCAAATGCTTAATTGCCAAGTGTGAGGACGAATGGCTCAGAACACAATCCAAAATTCATTCTAGCATACATTAGTGGGAATCATCTATGTTCTGTACATATGGTGTAGTATATGTTCTTATCGAATCTAGTATCTGAAGGATGTAACAGAATCAATAAGATGAACCCACAAAATGTAATACTAAGACCTTATCTACTACTAAAAGATATAGTAATAGGTTGTCGTATCATCATTGCCGAGGGATGGGTCGGAGGACAGTCAACTTTATCTACGGGTACATAGTTTCTGCCTCGCCAGTCGAATGGATGCAAGGGACTACGTCTGATCACGATATCGTACCGTAGATTAATGCAAATTTCTTATAGCAAATGCCGTACATAGATTTCTACCTCGCCAGTCGAATGACTGCAGGGACAGTGTCTGGCTGGTACATGTAATTCAAAATCAAATTAATGGGACAGTTACTTCCAAACCCAGACACACCCCTCACATTAGAAATATGTAATTCAAAATCAGACCCCAATGGAGATGGCCTACTGTCCTCACACAGCTTATAATAATATAGAGAATCCACGAATGTAGAGAATCCATGAATGAACAACAAATGAACAACAATCCAAATATATAGAAAGCCAATACTCAACAAACCGATAGGATCATTTAAGCCAAAATCAGACCCCCAATGTAATTCAAAACCCAGACACACTCCTCCTCCTCACACAGCTCAAAATTAGACCCCCAATGTAATTCAAAATCAAATACATAGGTTCATTTAAGAGGCCATAAATTTGGGGGAAACATTTTTCATATTGCTGGCCCAGCAGTGGTGCTGGTGGTGTCTAAGGTGCCAGACTTTAAGGTTTAGCTTTGGGAGGTTATGGGTCCAGGTCTTTACCATTTAGTAGTATCAATATGATGCTAGGAAGAATCTACAGATCAGTGTCAATGGGTATAAGGAAATTTACAGGACAAAAGTTCAAAGTTGGACTAACATTAGCATAGACTGTTCACATATTCATGGGCTGTTATCATATGTTATTGGGCTGAACATCAGTTAAGGACTGGGTTCGAAATGCTAAACATAAATACACCTCATATAGGCTAGCCGAGCCTTCCTATATTACTGATACCAAGGCTCTAATCCTTGAAACATATGTCTAAACCCAAGAGTCTACTTGTACAGCCACCTAAATTTCCTTGTCCCAGGTTGTACCAGTACAGGGCACCATTATACCATCTCCAATACTCCTAATGCACTATAACTGGACTGATTCCTATTACTCAACCAGGATGGACAAGGCCTCACACCAAAAATACCAATGTATTCCTTATTAGAACACCAACGTTTCAGGGTGGACACATGGTTCATTTCTCCCTAATGGTGTGTCCTGCACTAGCTTGGTTCTGTGGTCGAATGATACAAGGTTCTACTGGACTTAGCACTCTATGTTTCAGAGATGCTGCTGTGTACAAACTGTAGGGAATTTATCTATTGCAATATAGTTATGTCTAGTTAACTAGTACAACAAAGTCTCCATGACTGCCTTCCCTCTACATAAGTGGTTCCCTGGAACCCCATAATAATAGACTGCAAGTTAGCCCCTATTTTGTTGCCGATGCAACATCAGCCTAGGTTATTAGGATACATGGTGAACCCTTCCTATCATTTAAGGGCTTAATCACAATGGTGAGCTATAATCCAACCAGGAATACAGGTAAGGCAAGCATGATGTACCATTTTTAAATCCTACTACTGATACACAAGTCCCAAAAGGTCTGAACATAAATTGAAGGAGACTGATATCAGTCATCTGTCATAAGAGAAAACTAGACTGGAAAATAATTTGGCCTATTTGGACTGACACATATGTGATGTATAAACTGCACAATTAAAATAATGGCTGGCACTGCAATAGGTCTGATACCCTCAATTATGAGAGTTCTGGACAGTTCATCTCCTAGATTAAACAAAAGTAATGGTCTGCATAACACAGGACAAAACATTCACATGGAGAACTCCTGGTGTAGTGATAAGGAGGGTGCGAGGACGAGAAGAGAGGGGGGCTACCCAAAATAGTCCCAAGGCAGTGCCCTAGAGAGAGAGGAAGAGAAAGAGGGGAGGCTACCTGAGGAGAAGGTCGGAGGAGGGTGCGAGGAGGAGGAGGCCGGAGGAGGGCACGAGCGCCGGAGGAGGGTGCGAGCGCCGGAGGAGAAAAAATTTTGGGGGGAAAAATCAAATATATATATATATAAATATATACACTTAGCATTACTTTTGAAAGTAATATAAAAAGGACTGTTTTGCAATTATCGAAATTGGGAGGGCTAGGTTGCAAAACTTCCAAGTTTAAATTTAAACGGCCAGAGATTCAAATCCTTTGGGAATATAGATTCGAATCAGCTCTAGATAGCTGCAGGAGAAATTCAATCCTACCCTCTTGATCCATCTAAACCCTAATATAAGTACAAGCGATCACCAATACTCCTATTTCTCTGAACCCTAAGTTTTCCCTGCCGCAAGTTTTTCCCCTGCTCTACATCGAAGGAGACTTGGGGAGTTGAAGCAACCAACTTTCGACAGGTAATGTCCTGACCACCATAGCTTCGATTCTTTTAATTGATCCTTTGATAGGTTTGCTATTGCTATTTTAAATCAATATAAGGAGAGAAACCTAGGTGTTCGATCATATGCCCAAACCAGGGATTCGTGGGAGTACTTGTGAATCGAGCATGAGCTGATCATGATACATTGTGCCCTGTTCTGGAATACCAATAGATTGACATGTCAGTACATCATATGACCTATCTTACATATTTTGACAGGAAACTGTCATGAAGCCTTCCTAACATCCATTAGCTATTAGGGTGTGTACGGCATTAATGACTTGAATATTAAGTAGAACCAATACCATTGCCAGGTTCACCTGGCAACCTCAGTGATTTTAAATATGAATGATTCACCTGGCATCACCTGGCAATCTCAGTAATTTTAAATGTGAATCAGCCCTATAAATTCCATTCAGTCCACTTGGGCATAGCTAATGTGAGTTTAGTCCAATTTACCTCTTGTAGTATGGTCCAATGCAACCTTCCATTACATTTTACAGATGCCCAGTCCTTGAACTTAGTATATAGCCAGGTTTCCCATTGTTCAGTTGCCAATAAGATATCCTATATATCTTCTTAGTTCAGATATAGATTGTGTCTTATAGGGTTAAGTGTGCTTGAGTATCAGTTAAAGATGGTAAAATTTTGAGTATCAATGTAGAATATTTTGTTGAGCAGTTTGTGAAGTTGATGTATGTGGAAAATTCGAATGATGTTGGGCTCTTATAGATGAGTTCTGCTAGAAGAGCAGGTTTCATGTCTTTCCCAGAAACTCTTCGTTGTACTTGATGAGTGCTGGCACTTGGCTTTCAGCCTTCCTATTGGGTTCAGCCATTGTTCTGGACCTGATAATCTCATTTCTTGGAGGCCCTCAGTTGTTAGAATTTATATTACCTGTGTCAGCTATCAGTGTATTAGAGTTTATTTTGTATCAGTTGCAATCAATGCATCAACCCTTGAACTGGGTAGGTACCATAGCAATTTCCCTTGGAATGCCAGTAGATATAAGTATAGGTAGAGTAAATTGGGTGAGTAACTAAGAAAACGGATAACAGCAGGGGTATCATAGGAAAGGAGCTAGATACCTGTGCTCTAAAATTGGTGTCAAGGGTAGTATCAGTTAAGGTGAGTGGGGATTTTAATCATTGCATCTGACCTTTGAATGTATTATACATAGAGGTCTAGGTTTAGTTGTTTAAGTCCATCTTCAAGTTATGTTCAGAGCTGTTACATATATTACATCCATGCCCAGTGACAATTGCACCTATATGATCCCAGTCCTGTCCTAGGATGCCATGAGAATTCACACCCAATAGATAAGATAGGAGCAGGGAGGGTATTGACAGGGACAGCCTCGACCCTTGGTGTACACTTACCATTGGCATTGTGCCCTGTAAACTGATGTTTTATGTATAAACATATAAGATTCCATGTTTGTTCAGTCACTGTTTAATCCATGTTTAGTTCCCCTTTGGTATTATCTGTCCCTAACACCAATTTATCAGTTCCCCTAGCTCTGTCCTACCCATTCACTGTAGGCATTATACATTCAGTCTCTCACTTTTGTTCAGCCCCTTTCATTCTCTAGTTAGCCCTTCAGTCAGTCAATATATGAAGGAAGAAATAGCTCGAGCATGTCTATAGATACTGTTCAGTTCTACAATGGAGTATCAGTCCCAAGTTTATGTACCAGTCCCCTTTCACATTGCTTTAGCTAGCGTATTCAATCCCATGTCCTATGATATATATTCAGATGATACATGTATTGTTCATCTAATACTCACAGATCATTCCATTTATGGACAGTAACTAGCCATACTAGTTCACTATTTTTTTAGTATCAGTTAAGTAATGTTTAGTCCAGCCCTTTAGTAGTGTCCAATATAGGACATTCTTTGTGTTCAATCATAATTGTGTGTTCAGATACTCTAGAGTATCAGGTAGTGCAGGGGGGAAGAGATGAATTGCTTAATAGCAGCAGTTAGCCTATCCATAGGCCAAAGTGTTGCACTAGTGTGCAGGTTTGAGAGGATATCTCCTTTAGCAGCCACCCTTTAAAACTTGGTATTAGTTGAGTTATAGAGAAAGGTTGTCCAGACACCATGAGTGAAGACTCATGCCCCGTACCCAACAGTCTAGTCAAATTAGTAGTCCAAGCACAGTGTAGGATCTTGTATGCATTGTCCTTGTAGAATAGGAAGTTTCCTGATATGCAATGGCTAATAAATCACAACAATTCCACAAGCCTTGTCACAGACTAAGCACAACCTAGTAGTCACTGTGGGCATGGGAGAGAAGTATACCATAAGAGTAGGCACTAGACAGTACACTCTAACACAAGTATGGTACATAGGACTAGAACTAACAGGCATTCCTGGAACATAGATGAATAGAGTATCATTACAAGAAATCCTATGACTAAGGCAATGAAGTATGTTAGAGTATTAGTGAACCTAGAGAGTAATATGGTAGTAAATAAATGGGTAAGCATCATATGGAATAAGTAAATAAATGATAGATGATAATGTATTAATATGGAAATTCATATTATAGGTCTATTGGATCCTGATTTGGCATTTTGACTCGCTCATCCAGCTCAGGACGACAGGCAAGTGCACTTTCTGATTGCTTTCGATTCATAGTAGTCTTTTTATTTCATGTCTATACATATATCTTGCTGCTTGTTGACACGCTCGTCACACAGAGTAGTCGGAAGGGGAAATATCTTAGTAGACATGTGGACTACCCAGAACTATCCCCCGTGTCTTTCGTGAATGATAGCAGCTGCACACGACACGTGCAGTGTGCCGTATTTACCCCCTAGCCGTTCACATGTTGAAAATGATATTTCATACCACATAGGTAGATGTCTTTTATTTTTTCCTTTTCTTCTCCACCGTGCCATATCTTCAGTACTTTTCAGTTTTCATATCTCATATGCTATTTTTATGTCTTGTTAATTCTATTGTGTTCTCGCATTGTTGTCGGTTTGTGTACTTGTTCCATTCCTGACTGGAAACCAATATTTTTTAGGTTTAGCCGCGATCATTCTTAGCACTGGGAAGACATGGGTATGCTGAGGTCAACCTAGAAGTAGATAGTCATTGTATCATTTTTATAAATTGTGAGAACTTGTATTTCCTTTAAATTTAAATGTTGTAAATATTATAATAAATTTAGAAATGTGAATGAGCAATAATATTTGTTTTGAACAATTATTCTTGCGGGCTTGACAGCGTTCTACCGTCGACTCTGCGGCGTAGGCTGGCTTGGACACGTCTCGTATCCGAAAAAGCAGGTGCGGGTCGTGACAAGTTTTTGTGGTGGCCCATACAGGTCAGTCTTCGCAAAAGATTACGAACTCGTGATGGTACTTATGTTAGTCATACCATTGCGAGCCTGCACTCAGGAAATGCTCATTCACAATTATGATTTAAATAATTTAGGAGAATAACTAGGACTAGGAGTCCCTTGTTCAAATTAACCGTTGGATAGTTAAGGTTATTAGATAGGCCATGCAATTTAGATAGCTTGCTAGATCCCTATAGGTACACTATACTTTTGATATGACAATGTGACCCAATGTGGACATACCATTCACTTGGTAAGCTAGGCTTACCTATAATTAAGGCTTTGATCTTGATGAACTGTTAATTTTCTTTTGCTGTATTAGAGATAAATCTTATATCATGAGTTCGAATTGCCTGTTTTAAATTCTATGTTGCCATAGGGAATTAGTTTAAATTTTTTGATTCTGTTATTTGCATACGAATCTCGAGGTAGATTGATTTGAGATCTTCCCTCAACCATAGAAATGCATATAAAATAGATACTCGAATGTTTGTATTCCTTTCGTCTTTAGTTAATTCCTCCATGTTAACTCTTTTGTTTTAGGTGTTGTGACTGACAGGACGAATACCTACGCTCTATTGTTAGTCAACTAGCTTAAAACTCTAGCAGCTCCTTGAAGTCCTTAGGAATATAGTTAGAGTAATTAAATGACTGCGATGACTAGACAGCAGCGCACTGTCGCCAATTACCTGAGAGCGGAAAGTGTGGGTTCACTGCAGCCAGCAGCGCACTGGCGAGACACAACCCATAGAAATGAAATCATTTTGAGGATCATAGGTTATAGAACATTGCTAAAACTATGTCCTAGTTGACCTCTCTAGATCTTAAATACCCTTGTGTCAACATAGAGTAGAGTACCTGATAGCTTATCACACACTTGAATCACGGAACCAAGGGTTTGTCACAGCCAGAGTATATAGGCGAGGCATAATTCTCGGTAAAATGACTTCAGACATGATTACAAGTTTAGGATACTATAGAGAATAGAAGGATGCCCTGTGTGTTCCATAAGACCCAAAACCAATACTAGTAAAAGTTCGATAAGTTGAGTAGCATGTCCCCCAACCTAGCAGTATGGGTCCTTGTGATCTATCGATGAGATAATTGACCGACACTAATAAGTTACCCAGAATATAGAATCTAGAGTTCCATAACCCATTAATCGACCAAGGCCTTATGGGTAGGAAGTTAGTAGGATGTCTATATAAGAAATGACACCATGTAAGGTTTTAGTTCTTTCAAAACTCGAACTACTTGTGCCCCTTTCCAAAATCTCGCCTATTTATATTTTGACTCTCTTGACCAATGCTGCTATTACAGCCTAGTTTTTGCAAGCTTACTCTTTTATCGAGCTTGATTCAAGATATATGTTTATTGGGGATGCCCGCTAACATATTGTCTAATCAGAATCAGTGTATTACGGTCTGATCAACCATGATGCATTTGATTCGCTCTTCATCTAATTACTCTACGTAGATTGAGATGTAGATGTCTCTAGGATCTCATCCGCGACTGCTTTGACAATTCCTCTGAATTATACAATCGCCTACGTGCTAGACCACTCGGAGATCGAGGTGGGACAGAGCCTTAGCTATCAGGAGCAGCCCGTGGAGATCTTGGACCGCCGAGAGAAGGTACTACGCAATCAGACCATTTCCTTGGTGCGTGTCGCATGGAGGCACCATTCGCCAGGCGAATCCATATGGGAGAGAGAAGACGAGATGCGGGAGCGTTATCCTCATCTTTTCGAGACATGAGGTATAAATTTCTTACTCTTGTGTCTATCTTTAATTTCGATGACGAAATTATTTTAAGGAGGGTAGATTTGTGAGCCCTTGACCCAAAATTTCCATTTTTTATTTATTATTTTGCTAAATTATTAATTGAATAATTAAATATATATATATATATATAAATATATATACACTTAGCATTACTTTTGAAAGTAATATAGAAAGGACTGTTTTGCAATTATCGAAATTGGGAGGGCTAGGTTGCAAAACTTCCAAGTTTAAATTTAAACGGCCAGAGATTCAAATCCTTTGGGAATATAGATTCGAATCAGCTCTAGATAGCTGCAGGAGAAATTCAATCCTACCCTCTTGATCCATCTAAACCCTAATATAAGTACAAGCGATCACCAATACTCCTATTTCTTCGAACCCTAAGTTTTCCCTGCCTCAAGTTTTTCCCCTGCTCTACATCGAAGGAGACTTGGGGAGTTGAAGCAACCAACTTTCGACAGGTAATATCCTGACCACCATAGCTTCGATTCTTTTAATTGATCCTTTGATAGGTTTGCTATTGCTGTTTTAAATCAATATAAGGAGAGAAACCTAGGTGTTCGATCACATGCCCAAACCAGGGATTCGTGGGAGTACTTGTGAATCGAGCATGAGCTGATCATGACACATTGTGCCCTGTTCTGGAATACCAATAGATTGACATGTCAGTATATCATATGACCTATCTTACATATTTTGACATGAAACTGTCATGAATCCTTCCTAACATCCATTAGCTATTAGGGTGTGTACGGCATTAATGACTTGAATATTAAGTAGAACCAATACCATTGCCAGGTTCACCTGGCAACCTCAGTGATTTTAAATATGAATGATTCACATGGCATCACCTGGCAATCTCAGTAATTTTAAACATGAATCAGCCCTCTAAATTCCATTCAGTCCACTTGGGCATAGCTAATGTGAGTTTAGTCCAATTTACCTCTTGTAGTATGGTCCAGTGCAACCTTCCATTACATTTTACAGATGCCCAGTCCTTGAACTTAGTATATAGCCAGGTTTCCCATTGTTTAGTTGCCAATAAGATATCCTACATATCTTCTTAGTTCAGATATAGATTGTGTCTTATAGGGTTAAGTGTGCTTGAGTATCAGTTAAAGATGGTAAATTTTGAGTATCAATATGGAATATTTTGTTGAGCAGTTTGTGAAGTTGATGTATGTGGAAAATTCGGATGATGTTGGGCTCTTATAGATGAGTTCTACTAGAAGAGCAGGTTTCATGTCTTTCCCAGAAACTCCTCGTTGTACTTGATGAGTGCTGGCACATGGCTTTCAGCCTTCCTATTGGGTTCAGCCATTGTTCTGGACCTGATAATCTCATTTCTTGGAGGCCCTCAGTTGTTAGAATTTTTATTACATGTGTCAGCTGTCAGTGTATTAGAGTTTATTTTGTATCAGTTGCAATCAATGCATCAACCCTTGGACTGGGTAGGTACCATAGCAATTTCCTTTGGAATGCCAGTAGATATAAGTATAGGTGGAGTAAATTGGGTGAGTAACTAAGAAATAGGGTAACAGCAGGGGTATCATAGGAAAGTAGCTAGATACCTGTGCTCTAAAATTGGTGTCAAGGGTAGTATCAGTTAAGGTGAGTAGGGATTTTACTCATTGCATCTGACCTTTGAATGTATTATACATAGAGGTCTAGGTTTAGTTGTTTAAGTCCATCCTCAAATTATGTTCAGAGCTGTTACATATATTACATCCATGCCCAGTGACAATTGCACCTATATGATCCCAGTCCTGTCCTAGGATGCCATGAGAATTCACACCCAATAGATAAGATAGGAGCATGGAGGGTATTGACAGGGACAGCCTCGACCCTTGGTGTACACTTACCATTGGCATTGTGCCCTGTAAACTGATGTTTTATGTATAAACATATAGGAGTCCATGTTTGTTCAGTCACTGTTTAATCCATGTTTAGTTCCCCTTTGGTATTATCTGTCCCTAACACCAATTTATCAGTTCCCCTAGCTCTGTCCTGCCCATTCACTGTATGCATTATACATTCAGTCCCTCACTTTTGTTCAGCCCCTTTCATTCTCCAGTTAGCCCTTCAGTCAGTCAATGTATGAAGGAAGAAATGGCTCGAGCATATCTATAGATACCGTTCAGTTCTACAATGGAGTATCAGTCCCAAGTTTATATACCAGTCCCCTTTCACATTGCTTTAGCTAGCGTATTCAATCCCCTGTCCTATGATATATGTTCAGATGATACATGTACTGATCATCTAATACTCACAGGTCATTCCATTTATGGACAATAACTAGCCATACTAGTTCACTATTTTTTTAGTATCAGTTAAGTGATGTTTAGTCCAGCCCTTTAGTAGTGCCCAATATAGGACATTCTTTGTGTTCATTCATAATTGCGTGTTCAGATACTCTAGAGTATCAGGTAGTGCAGGGGGGAAAGAGATGAATTGCTTAATAGCAGCAGTTAGCCTATCCATAGGCCAAAGTGTTGCACTAGTGTGCAGGTTTGAGAGGATATCTCCTTTAGCGACCACCCTTTAAAAGTTGGTATTAGTTGAGTTATAGAAAAAGGTTGTCCAGACACCATGAGTGAAGACTCAAGCCCTGCACCCAACAGTCTAGTCAAATTAGTAGGCCAAGTAAGGTGTAGGATCTTGTATACATTGTCCTTGTAGAATAGGAAGTTTCCTAATATGCAATGGCTAATAAAATTGCAACAATTCCACAAGCCATTCACAGACTAAGCACAACCTAGTAGTCACTGTGGGCATGGAAGAGAAGTATACCATAAGAGTAGGCACTAGACAGTGCACTCTAACACAAGTGTGGTACATAGGACTAGAACTAACAGGGATTCTTGGAACATAGATGAATAGAGTGTCATTACAAGAAATCCTATGACTAAGGCAATGAAGTATGTTAGAGTATTAGTAAACCTAGAGAGTAATATGGTAGTAAATAAATGGGTAAGCATCATATGGAATAAGTAAATAAATGATAGATGATAATGTATTAATATGGAAATTCATATTATAGGTCTATTGGATCCTGATTTGGCATTTTGACTCGCTCACCCAGCTCAGGACGACAGCAAGTATACTTTCTGATTGCTTTCGATTCATAGTAGTCTTTTCATTTCATGTCTATACATATATCTTGCTGCTTGTTGACACGCTCGTCACACGGAGTAGTCGGGAGGAGAAATATCTTAGTAGACATGTGGACTACCCAGAACTATCTCCCGTGTCTTTCGTGAATGATAGCAGCTGCACACGACACGTACAGTGTGCCGTATTTACCCCTAGCCGTTCATATGTTAAAAATGATATTTCACACCACATAGGTAGATGTCTTTTATTTTTTCATTTTCTTCTCCACCGTGCCATGTCTTCAGAACTTTTCAGTTTTCGTATCTCATATGCTATTTTCATGTCTTGTTAATTCTATTGTGTTCTCGCATTGCCGTCGGTTTGTGTACTTGTTCCATTCCTGACTGGAAACCAATATTTTTCAGGTTTAGCCGCGATCATTCTTAGCACTGGGAAGACATGGGTATGCTGAAGTCAACCTAGAAGTAGATAGTCATTGTATCATTTTTATAAATTGTGAGAACTTGTATTTCCTTTAAATTTAAATGTTGTAAATGTTGTAATAAATTTAGAAATATGAATGAGCAATAATATTTATTTTGAGCAATTATTCTTGCGGGCTTGACAGCGTTCTACCACCGACTCTGCGACGTAGGCTGGCTTGGACACGTCTCGTATCCGAAAAAGCGGGTGTGGGTCGTGACAGTTAGGCGGCGCCCGGCTTCCTGTGGCGGTACGGAGTACAATAATGCTCCAGATCTGGAGCGAGATGCTCAATGGCGGGATCGGGCTCGGCGAAAGGAGCGATAGGTTTCTGTTACTGGGGCGGCAAGGTAAGTGTACGTTGGTGGTGGTGGTTGGAGTATGGGTAATGTGGGTTGATTGGCGGTGGTGGTGTAGGTGAAAGTTGTGTCGGTGGACAAGGGAGAGGTCAGGCGGCCAGAGTTTGGTTGGATCCTGCCGAGTTGGTGGTCGTGAGGATGAGAGGTTTGGGGAGTAGATATGGAGGAGATGGGGTTAAGGCGATGGTGATCGTGGGTGAGGCCGACTGGAGGAGAAGGTCGATGGTGATGGTGAGTGGTGGTGGCCGAGATAGTGGAGTAGGGTTTTGGTCAGAGAAAACGAGGCTAGGGTGGTCGGGATTCTAGTGTTGAAGGCTGGTCGTAGAATTGGTAGTGGCTATTGGTGGTGTTGGCGGCTAGGTTAGGCGGTGTTGTGGGTGGATTGGGGGTTGTGGTGTTCGAATGATGGTGGCGGTGCTGAGCTTGGGGGTGGTGTTGTGTGGCATTTGGGATGGTGCTAGGTGGGGGAGGTGGTAGGGGTGATCGAGATTGGGGTTGTGGGGAAGCTGGTGAGGTGATGGGAAGAACAAGGGCGGAGAAGGAATTTGCGAGGCAGAGTTGTCGCCGGAGCTCGGCGACGCGACGGATGGAGGCGAAGCTCGGCGGCTGACAGAAGCTAGAGAGAGGGAGAGTTAGGAGAGAGAAAGAGATAGTAGGTTTTGATTGTAATAAAATAATAGGGAGTCCCCATTATTTTAATAGAGAATAGGTAGATTGCTCTCCAAGCCTAAAAGGCAAACATGTAAATTATAATAGATCTAGAGGTAATTAGTGGAACCTATACTAATAGCTCTAACTAGCCCACTAACTAATCAATAACTAATTCCTAATTAGTAACTAATCTATCTCTTAGGATTAACTATCCAATAATTTATCTAACTAAAACCATTAGATATTCTCTAGCCCAAACCTATAGGCCTACAATCCATGCCCAAGCTTGGTAGGCAACTAGGATAGCTAGCCCACAATCCAAGCCCAAGGCTTGGTAGGTTCACAATAGCTAATAACAAATTAATAGTCAATAACATAATTTTGAAATTTATTAGCTAATTATTTGATAATAATAATTAAAATAAATCCATAATTAATTAATAGTAAATTAATTCTTAAGTAAAATTAATTAAAATATTAATAACTTAGAAATAATTCACAATAATTCAAAAATGTTTTTATAAATCCCAAAAAAAAAATCATTGATTTCCAAATTAGGAATTTTGAATTTAGGTAGTTACAATCGTATCATTATCCATTCTGTTGTGAATGCTTATCCTAATCGACAATCACTATCTCATGATTTTAATGACCAATCTTTCTACTCATGCAATTGAGTATAATGTTTATCTCTTTCCTAAGTCGTGCCATAATAAAAATAAATCATTTGGTTGTGACGCCTCCTTATGGTTAATAACCATAGCAATGTAGGTACCAGTTCTTTTCCTACTTCATATTTTCTTGACCTGGTCACTACTGCCTAATCGTATTTGACTCCTTCCGAGATTAATTTCATTTTCCTTTTATATCTTGTCAGGATGGATAGATTGTAAACCACTCTCCAATTTTAGGGTTTTTTGGATTTACGAGTGGTTGGGATAAATTGTTTCCAATTTGCTAATAAGTTAGTGGTTCATAACACCCATTTTTTATTGAGATCATTTGGTGCCATCTAACGTGACTTGATATTTGCAGCACAATCCTAACTTATTTCTTCCAAAAAATGTCACAAACATGATTAGACAAGCCACTCTACACGCATGATAATATACATGTCCCACACAAACACACGTTCATATGCTCCATTTTAATTGCCCAACTTTCATGAGTAATTTTTGCTTAGAACAAATATTAGATGTCCAGTCTCATTCCATATGGTTTAAGCATGCAATACCGTCAAACGAATTAAATACCCATGATCCATACAAGACACACAACACTTATGACATTTATATCCCATCCAAACAAGCCCCCACATGCCTTATACATAACACCCAACACCAAACACCAACCTCCATGCACACACTAATCATTATGACTTAAATTTTCCATACGCCCACCTAATCATGCCTTATCTTTGAACCTAACTCTGCAAAAAGGGGTTCATGTACCTATTATAAATTCCCATCTCATAGCTTGCAATTCTTTTTTCCATTCATTTTTCGATCTTCTCTCTTTGTCACCTATGTTATGTGATCATAGAAATCCCTCTATACTAACTCGTCTAGCTATATTTCGACCAAGATGATTCCTACTTTCTTGTTGAAGCATAACCTATAAAGGAGTAAAGCTGATTTGGTATTAAATTCCCTTTTCTTTATCCAGAACACCATGATGATACCTAGGCTCCTTTAGAATCCATGACTATAGTCAGTAGTACCTAATAATTTTGTACCTCTCCTTAGAATTTGACCTTCTCAGAAGTATTGTAACTACGATTTTCAAGGATAACCGATTTCCATAAGTTGGGTAGAGCCTTGAACTATGTGTATCCTATCTCTTAAATGTGACGTCAAATTAAGATTCCAGTTGTAATCGTCTTTTCGTCTTTTCGGAAACCGAGGTACATCTTAACATACTTGACTTTTCTTTCGTGTTTAATCTCTATGTTCTTTTATATTAAGGTTTAGTTAATTTTAAGGTCTTATGGATAACGACCATATCCACTAGTAGAGGTTTTGTAAGTTTGGTAGCATTGTAAGAAGTTAGCGATTATTAGTACCCGTAAAGATCCTGAACCAAAGGGTGAAATTTAGAGTGAACCAAACTAATTCATCGGTTCGTGTGACATCATAGCATCCCATGCCGTACTTGGGAGTGTGAGGATGACATACGTGACCGGTTCTCCCATCTATTCAAAAACTAAGATACGATCTTCATACATGTCTCTTATATGCCGCATCGCATTTCCTGCTTTATCATGCGTGCCATTTTCCTTTAATTTTGAAATTTGATGTATGATATTGCGTACTTGATTCCTCTCCCATTTTAACTTCGTTATTTCAAGGATCATGCATGATTTTTAAGGATCGAGGTGCGATATTGCAATTTGATTTTTCTACCTTTGTTTATGCATAGATCGTACTTTATTTTTAATTTCGAGGACAAAATTATTGTAAGTTTGGTAGAATATAAACCCCCTTAAAAAATCTAGGAAATATTTTTTTAGTTATGTTAATTATTCTTATATTTAATGTTTACGTAATCACATTTGGTTGTATTATTAATTACGAATTATTGTTGTGAAATGATTTTTTAAATTGATTAAGAAATATTAAATATGGGATATTTTATACTAAATAAATATCTATATATTTGGGAAAATAGGTTACAAATAGTTAAGTTTTATTAGAAATAGTTTCTGATAATTAAAATATAGGTTATATATATATATATATATATATATATATATATATATATATATATATATATATATATATATATATATATATATATATATATATATATATATATATATATGTCTTTAGACTTTTATCACATGATTAACATTAATTTAATAAATAATATGTTGTCATAATTAATATTCTCTTTGGACATATTATATATTATTTATTTAAAATATTTTTCTAGATTTAATAAATAATATGTCTTTAGACTTTTTATTAAAACGTTGATTCCTCTTTCATAACCCATTGAATGTAAAACTAGTGTTTTGATTGCAAAAAAGGGAAATTTTTGACTTGCCCTCCACTTTGTTTATCGTAATTCACGGTGCACCCACTATTTTGCAAAAATGTACATTCTCCCTCATATTGGACGGAATTCGTCAGAAATTGACGGTCAACTGTCTTGACCAAATTTTTTTATCAAAATGTCCCTCCCATTTTCTTCTTCCTCTTTTCATTCACCCCCCCCCCACCCCCCCCCCCCTCCCTCCCGCAGGCAGGATGTCGTCGCCCCCGCCCCCGCCCCCGCTCCCCTTCCCTCCCCTCGACGTGCGCTCCCCCTCCTCGCCTCCGCCGTCGCTGCTACCGTTGCTTGCCGCTACTGCTGTCGTCGATGCTGCTGCCGCTGCTTGCCGTTGCTGCCGCTACCGTCGCTGCTGCTGCCGCCACTACTTGCCGCCGCCCGTCGGAGGAGGAAGAGGGGGCGTTGGTGGGGAGGGTGGGAGGCGGTGGCGGGGAGGGGGGAGCGGAGGCGGTGGCGGGGAGCGCCGGCGGCCTGCCCGCGAGAGGAGGAAGGAGGAAAGGGGAAGAAAACAGGGGCATTTTGGTTCCAAAAAAAATTTTCTGACGGATTCCGTCCAATATGGGAAGAATGTACATTTTTGTAAAACGTTGGTATGCACAGTGAATTGCGGTAAACAAAGTGGAGAACAAGTCAAACAAGTCAAAAAAAAATGCAGAAAAGATATTTAGCAAGCTTTCTGTTTGTTTTATGTAACTGCAAGTACACCCAAAAAGAAATATTAAACCATGACATAGAATAGATGTTCTCCTCCCACAATTTAAATCCCACTCGTAACTTTCTTTACCAAGCCACTTCTGAATAGTTCTGTCTTCCATCAAACATGATGATCATTTCAGTACATGTCAAACTTAGGAGGACCGCCATTGGCAGATAATGGTGTTCCATCGGGCTGTTGATCGGTTGTTGCCGCCTCATCGGACACTTTCCACACCTTCACGGATTTGTCGAGGCTTCCGCTGTACAAGATCCATGTCTTCCCTTCCGAGTTCTGCTTGGGGTCCGCCTCTACTGCTAGACACTTTACTGGGCCTCCGTGTCCTGTCAGCACTGATAGACAGATGTGTGCTCCACCAGTCTCTCTTCCCCACACACAAATGGTCTTGTCGGCTGATCCAGAGAAGAACAGATTACCAGCAGCTGCAAGACATAACACGGCCAGTTTGTGCCCGCGGAGCTCTCCACCATGTGCCAGCCCGCACTCCCAGAGGTTTACCACCCCGTCTGAGGACCCGCAATAGACCACCCCTGCAGACGCATTGACCGCTAAAGCTGTTATTGCTGACTCCTGTCGTAACAGCGTCTGCACTGCCGTATGCTTGGTAAGCCCCTTCGGTGCAGACTCCTTCTTCCACACCTTCACTGTGCCATCCGCAGACCCCGTAAAAACCAACCCCTCGAATCCAACCACAATAGAGTTGACCGCATCATCGTGCGCATTCACCGACTCCAAACACTTGGAGTCGGTGAGCCGCCATACCTTGAAGCTCCTGTCCCACGAGCCAGAGTACAGCAGGGCCTGGTCCTCGCTGAGGCATAGGGTGGATACTGCGTCAGAGTGTCGTATCCAGACCCCACTCTTCTGGTTCTTGCGTCGGGACTCGACGTAGTTGTTGGGATTCATAGAGCTCTTCAAGAAGTCCTTGAGCCTAGGGAGGGTCCCGGCCCGCTTGTGGGAGCGAGGGTCTTTGGGCGAGACGCGCCAGATACGGATCTTGCCGTCCTGGTGGCCTGTAAAGACGCGATGGTCAGAGGAGATGACGATGGCCTTGATGAGACCGCTGTTGGATTTGAAACCAGAGTACTCCTTCTGATCCTTCCACACCCTTATATTTTTGCTATCGGAGCCGGTGTAGAGCAGGTCACCATAGGCGGCGAGGGAGTAAATGTGGCCCTCCTCGCGGACGAGGGAGCCGATGAGGCCTGTGCCAGCAGGGAAGAGGTCGGTGGCGGGCGCGTTGGCATTGCCGTTGTTGTCCCCTTCGGACTCGGTGAAGGGGTTGGTGGACCACGGGGAGGAGGATTGGTTGCTGTTCCAGGGGGACATGGTGAATGGGGAGGAGGATTCGGAGGTCATGGAATACTGGGAGTTGGTGTTGACGCTGCTACGGTCTGAGAAGTAGGTGGGGCTGGCGGCCGAGGAGGAGCTGTTGCGATTCGACAAGTCCTCCTCGGACGGGGACTTGACGAGGGGGTCGGAATGCATCAGGTTGTACTTGGACATCCCCTTGCTTCTTCCGTATGTCACCTCCGTTGTCCCTCATCCTGCAAAAAGAGGAGTGGTTTATAATGAGGAAAGGGAGGGAAGAAGGGAAAGGGTGACACTTGTGAGGGGGAGAGGGGATGCTGGCGGGAAATGTGGTTTGCTTGTGGCCTCCAATCTCCTTTGTTATTTAGTCCTCAACTTTTCTTTAGTTATGTAGAAAGTGAAACTCTCAAGTCATAATAGTATTGTGTGTAAAAAATATGTATAATACATAGCCCACAAAATGCTAATTGTACGTACTTCTAAATGTTGTAATATAACTAATACCTAAAATGTCATTATGACTTAAAAATACAATAGGCTAATTTCCAATTTAATAACTTCTACTATTACTTTTGGCCATAATAGTAGGGGTGGGCACGGGTCAGGCCGGGCCCAAATTTGTTGGACCCGGACCGGACCCGTTATTTGGCGGGACGGGACGGGACGGGTCCAAAAAATATTGGACCCGGACCGGACCCGACCCGGCCCGTTTGAAACGGGTCCAAAACGGGTCGACCCACGGGTCCAAACAAGTCCAAGAAAAAGTTTAAAAAATTCTATAATAGTAAACATTTACATATGTTATATTGTCTATAAGAATAAAACAAGTCTAATGTCTTCCTAAACTTCTAGAATTTGTTTAGTAAACAATAAGATATTCTATTATGTATAGACTATAATAACAAAAAATGCTAAAAATTGATATAAAAAATATATACTCCTAGAAACGGGTCGGGCCATGGCCCCGTTTATTTTAAAAATAGGACCCGCCCCGACCCGTTAATGTCACACGACCCGTCCCGACCCGTCCCGTTTAAATTTCAAAATTTAGGAACCGGCTTATTTAGACATTTTACGGTTCGGGCCGGGTCGGAACCACGTGTAATGACCCGCTCCGCCCTAGCGGAACGCCGATTCAAACAGCAAGTGCAACGACTCAAACGAGCCGTCGACCCGAAGAGTTGGCATCGACCTGAGGAAGAATCGATGCAAGGCTTATATTGGCCCGTCAAGATGAATCCAGACTTAGACTTTCAAAGGCGCGCTTGGAGTATCGCTCGGCCGATTGCGAACATCGCTAAGGTGGGTGGCTCCGATGAACCCGTCTTTGCTTAGCCTAGACACATAACAATACGGACACTATCACTGAAATCGCTAGGCGATAACACCGCGCATGCTAATAAATGACCCAACGCACCTAGCTAAGGAAATAATCCCATCTTGTATGCTTGTATAGAATATGGAAAGGAACATGAAAAAATATGAGAACTCTCGTACCGCGCTCCACGCTCGTGCTAAGGCACAAGCTTACTTTCGAGTATCTTATGCGTTCAAACAATGAAACAATGAATGGGTTACAACAATGAAACGGGAAGACTATCAATAGTCGTTCCGAGTAGAGTATAGCAACATTGAAAGACTATAGGACCGATGGGTCGCCAAGGCGACTCCCGTACGGGGAGTTGCATAATGAATGAATGAATGAAAATGTGAATGAATCAACGAACGAACGAACAAGTAAGAAGAAAAGAAAAGAATGAATGAAGAAAAGATAAGAAAGAAAAGAATAGTTAGCGACAGGTATGACGGGCACGTGGCAACGGGGCTCGCTACCCGCGCTGCACGGACGCCAACCTGGTCGATAACGCATTAAGGCTAAGGGCTAGCCACGGCTCAGAGACAGCCGTTGAGTTAAAATGATAAATAAAACGAAATGGTCGTGGACACCTCCATCGTATACAGGGGAGAGGGGAAATAAGGGCATTTCTAGCGGCACGGTCAAAGGGGGGACGTGCCGGTCCGGACGGAAATCAAAATGGCTTATGTCCATGGACTGGGTGGGGGCTTGGCCACTCAGAAGACGTAAGGCCGGGTATTTCAAAAGACTATCAAGGTGTACCGGCCCCGCACACTATGATAGGTAAGAAATTACCAAGGGGAAAAGAGTCCAAATTGGCTTGTGATGCCAGCGACCGATGCATATAGATTAGGTGGGCTTTGCTGGTGGCAATCCACGTGCAAGTCCTTGCATTGAAATCAAAGTAGTCTAAGTTAATCTGAACAAAGTACCTTCTGAATAGGCTTGAATATAACACACAAAATGATCAAGAGTACGTCGAGCAAAACGAGTTAGAAAACGTGCCTACGATATGCTAGAACCCGAGGCAAGAACACGCACTTAACATTGAAAGTGTATATGAATTGTTGACTAACTTGGTTTACTTTGGACAGGGAAGGCCGGACGGTAAGTATGGGTAAGTCGTGCATTCACTTTCATGCACACACTTGAATATGGCAACACGAGATAGGCTATGAAATATGCCATGAAACTGATCCTAAGGCAAGATTAGAAAGACAATGAATGATAGAGATGCACATAAGTAAATAAAACATGTTTGGTAATGATAGCATTGTGGGCGAGCTAGCCTCCCCACCAGTGCATAACAATGTACTGATAACCCCACAGTCTGCATGCAGGATACAGGAGACGCTGGCGGGTGCGGAGCTTCCATCGAACGTGCTAAGGCGCGGAGCTATCTCTGGAGCCTTGGAGCGTTGCAAGGAGCTGAAGCACCCTATACAGGACATAATGTATCGAAACATCGCCATAAATTATTCCATCTTGTAAGCCACTTGGCACGCCTTTTATGTTTCAGAGAGAGAGAGCTTGAGTGATTTGTAATATCGGCCTAGCGCCGCTTGTAAACTTCTTGAAAATCAATAAAGAGTTCGAATTCGCTTCAACTTGTGTTCATTTACTTTTCGCTGCAAATGGGAACACTCTGTGCGACTCT
The DNA here is from genome assembly GCA_029216955.1 of Iris pallida. Classification (NCBI taxonomy): domain Eukaryota; kingdom Viridiplantae; phylum Streptophyta; class Magnoliopsida; order Asparagales; family Iridaceae; genus Iris; species Iris pallida. The sequence goes on along the minus strand of JANAVB010005796.1, from coordinate 17,102,306 downwards.
GTGGCCTAGCTCAATCGGCCGTTTCTGGACTTGGCCTTGCATGGGCGCAACCTAGGCCCGTGCGGCATCACGCCTTAGCGAGGACGATCGCTCCTGCGGGAGCGGGACGTGACATATTGGTATCAGAGCATGGCTTTACGTCCTTGGACTTTATTTCGATTCTCTCAGTTTTGAAAGCTCGTTTGGAAATAAAAGAAGTGTACGCTCTCTCTCGTTGTGCCTTGGGATGTTCCATACAATAAGTCTAATATTTTTAAAAGCTCGTACGGGTACTCGGTTGGACGGGATCGATAGGCGAAGGCCTTTGTGCCGAACGGTGTCAACTTGTCTTGAATGAAAACACGTGCTGAAAGTTAACATGTCGGTGCATGCCTAACTAGTCCTACGATGACCCTAGCGATTGAGCGTGCAAACTCGGAATGTAGTCCGTACGAGATGGTTATGCGGCACAACTTAGTCCGCGTGTCGCGCACCTTGACTTTTGGGTGCAATCGGGTTGCGAGCGATATCAAGTATCGCTCGAACAGAGATACACTTTGAGTGTCTATCGATAGGAACGCTATCGAGTTAATGCTTAGGCGTACCCAAAATATTGGCTTGGATTTTGAGGATTAGTACGAACGACTTAGTACGTCGAGGCGACGTGAGCGATTACGCTAGAGATTCGTCGAACGAATCTGAAGGATGTCTTAGCGCATGACGCGAACGTGATTGAGGACTAGATCGTATGGCTTGAATCCGAGTGGTGTATGTGATAGGTTCGGAGAAGAATAAGAATGAGTGTCAACGACTAGTCGAGTGGCTCGAACCCTGAGTGGTGTATGGACGTCATAGAAATTGTTCGAGCGAGACTAAAGGATTTACGGATAGAACGAGTATGTTGGTGAGACGATGCAATCGCACAAGGCCCTAGAACGCGTCACGCTTAGTTTATCGTGACTTTGAAAGTCCCGAGCGAGATGTCGTTCGGACAACTTGTCAGTGGACAACGCAAGTTAGAAAACGATTCGGAACGATGAATAAAAAAGAATGGTCTTGCTCGAGGAAAACTTAGAGGATCACGCGCACGATTTTGAATTGATTCAAATAAATTGTGACTTGAGTTTGGACAACGATCTTGAAACTAGCTTGAGGAATAGCAATCAAACTTGATCTTGAATATCGAGAAAATTGTAGAATATCCAACTCGGACAACAGCATCAACGCACGACTCGAAATCGGTTACAAAGGAAGATCGTCAGGTTACGCATATCGTCGATGGTATTAAGGCGTATCAAAGATCGATATGCGATAACTCGGGGGTACTCTGACTCGACGAATGACGATCGTGCAAATGTCATTGTTCCATTGGATGCTATACTTGGGATGTTAAAAATGTGTCGAGGAAGAGATAGATCTAGCTCGAGGATTTTCTAGTCGAATGTATGACGGTCAGACTATCGAATTGATTTGGATTGGATGAGAATATGAATGCTTAGATTTGCTTCGTTGACAACCACAACGTTGACATTCTTGTCTTATGCGAGTGCAACTCCAGCCTCGTACATGCATCGCGCTGGATTATGGCGAACACTCCGCGTGAGCGCTGATATGGTGATTCATACAGTGGGAGTAATTGAACTTGGATGGCGTGGCAATCTGATTGCTTCGACTTGTGGTTTGACGCGAAGGTGGACTCGAGAATGAATTTGTGTGCTTGAAAAATTGAACTTGAGGATGGAGTAGGTCCAATCCATGTATCGAAAATGGGTTAGTCTAAAACTCAAACAAGAGTTACGCCCCGATGAGAATGATTATTCAGCGGGAGCGTTGCATGGTGATTCATGAACCGTCGTAGATAATCGGACTCGCGTGAGATTAGGGCGTAATGTATTGTTGAGCTGGATGACCTCGTGATCGAATACATGAATTGGTTAGAACTGGTGATTGAACGGAATTGAATATGTGCAACGTAAGTCTTGATGCGAATTAGGTGATCAAGCTCGATGTTTAGAAGTTTGAGTGAAACGAACTTGGGTAGAAACTCCCGTACAAGCGAACAAATGGTTTGACCATAGGATTTGGGGAGAGCGTCGTACAACGACCTTGCACGACGAGCCACGAACCTGACGTGTAACTATGACTTTGTGAGCTGACCGAGCGGATAGGCGGACGACCCTATGCCGAGTGATTGAACCTGTGCGATGGCATTTACAGTATCGTCTGTACGGACGATAGACTTGGGGCAACGAGACTTAGAGTAGGACGGGGAACTGGGAGTGTGCGTGAACGACGGCGAGATTGGCCCCAAACGACGGAAAAGATAGAAATGGATGATGCGTATGTAAAGTTGGGATAACGAATTGAAAAATTGATTGGAAGACGTACTCGATGATAGTACGATACTTAGTCTCGAATCGGACGAAAATTACTTAGACTTAGTCGACCCCGCTAAGAAGAAATCGTATTGATTTCATTGACAAGAGCGCTTGAGAAGCGAATCGAATCATCTCGAGGACCGAGATAAACGGTATGTGATACACATATGAGTTCGATTTTAAATCGAAGTTAGCAAAATGATCGGCAAATCGAAACTATCACGAGTAGCTTGTCCGACTTCGCTAGTCGCTAAGCTTGGTTGAAATGTACGTATTCGGGGGACGCCTTGAATGCGTGCACGATCCAAACTCAGCGATATGATGAACTCGAATGCAGCTGCAAGTGGGTGTTACGATGCGCATAAATAAAAGTGAGTTTGCCTCAGCCTATGACTCTCGTGTATGATGAATTACAACGCACCTCATGCGACCGTTTTTGTCCCATGACACGTCGAAATAGCAACCAAGTTGAAGAAACGCTTGAATTGAATAAGTATCATCAACTCTAAAATGAATGAAAAGCCATTCAATAAAATTGACCAAACGTATGTGACACGAAACTTGGAAAGGTATCGAGTATAGTTCGATACCATCGAACGGTAAAGCCATTCGATAGAAATTATCTACGATACGCACACGACATGAGTTAGGGAACGGTAGGATGACCTGCACTCAGGAAGTCTTGAGGACGAGACTTGTTTTGAGTGGTGTATTATGTAATGACCCGCTCCGCCCTAGCGGAATGCCGATTCAAACGGCAAGTGCAACGACTCAAACGAGCCGTCGACCCGAAGAGTTGGCATCGACCTGATGAAGAATCGATGCAAGGCTTATATTGGCCCGTCAAGATGAATCCAGACTTAGACTTTCAAAGGCGCACTCGGAGTATCGCTCGGCCGATTGCGAACATCGCTAAGGTGGGTGGCTCCGATGAACCCGTCTTTGCTTAGCCTAGACACATAACAATACGGACACTATCACTGAAATCGCTAGGCGATAACACCGCGCATGCTCATAAATGACCCAACGCACCTAGCTAAGGGAATAATCCCATCTTGTATACTTGTATAAAATGTGGAAAGGAACATGGAAAAATATGAGAACTCTCGTACCGCGCTCCACGCTCGTGCTAAGGCACAAGCTTACTTTCGAGTATCTTATGCGTTCAAACAATGAAACAATGAATGGGTTACAGCAATGAAACAGGAAGACTATCAATATAGTCGTTCCGAGTAGAGTATAGCAACATTGAAAGACTATAGGACCGATGGGTCACCAAGGCGACTCCCGCACGGGGAGTTGCATAATGAATGAATGAATGAATAAAAATGTGAATGAATCAACGAACGAACGAACAAGTAAGAAGAAAAGAAAAGAATGAATGAAGAAAAGATAAGAAAGAAAAGAATAGTTAGCGACAGGTATGACGGGCACGTGGCAACGGGGCTCGCTACCCGCGCTGCACGGACGCCAACCTGGTCGATAACGCATTAAGGCTAAGGGCTAGCCACGGCTCAGAGACAGCCGTTGAGTTAAAATGACAAATAAAACGAAATGGTCGTGGACACCTCCATCGTATACGGGGGAGAGGGGAAATAAGGACATTTCCAGCGGCACGGTCAAACGGAGGACGTGCCGGTCCGGACGGAAATCAAAATGGCTTATGTCCATGGACTGGGTGGGGGCTTGGCCACTCAGAAGACGTAAGGCCGGGTATTTCAAAAGACTATCAAGGTGTACCGGCCCCGCACGCTATGATAGATGAGAAATTACCAAGGAGAAAAGAGTCCAAATTGGCTTGTGATGCCAGCGACCGATGCATATAGATTAGGTGGGCTTTGCTGGTGGAAATCCACGTGCAAGTCCTTGCATTGAAATCAAAGTAGTCTAAGTTAATCTGAACAAAGCACCTTCTGAATAGGCTTGAATATAACACACAAAATGATCAAGAGTACGTCGAGCAAAACGAGTTAGAAAACGTGCCTACGACATGCTAGAACCCGAGGCAAGAACACGCACTTAACATTGAAAGTGTATATGAATTATTGACTAACTTGGTTTACTTTGGACATGGAAGGCCGGACGGTAAGTATGGGTAAGTCGTGCATTCATTTTCATGCACACACTTGAATATGGCAACACGAGATAGGCTATGAAATATGTCATGAAACTGATCCTAAGGCAAGATTAGAAAGACAATGAATGATAGAGAAGCACATAAGTAAATAAAACGTATTTGGTAATGATAGCATTGTGGGCGAGCTGGCCTCCCCACCAGTGCATAACAATATACTGATAACCCCACAGTCTGCATGCAGGATGCAGGAGACGCCGGCGGGTGCGGAGCTTCCATCGAACGTGCTAAGGCGCGGAGCTATCTCTGGAGCCTTGGAGCGTTGCAAGGAGCTGAAGCACCCTATACAGGACATAATATATCGAAACATCGCCATGAATCATTCCATCTTGTAAGCCACTTGGCACGCCTTTTATGTTTCAGAGAGAGAGAGCTTGAGCGATTTGTAATATCGGCCTAGCGCCGCTTGTAAACTTCTTGAAAATCAATAAAGAGTTCGAATTCGCTTCAACTTGTGTTCATTTACTTTTCGCTGCAAATAGGGACACTCTGTGCGACTCTATGGCCTAGCTCAATCGATCGTTTATGGACTTGGCCTTGCACGGACGCAACCTAGGCCCGTGCGGCATCACGCCTTAGCAAGGACGATCGCTCCTGCGGGAGCGGGACGTGACACCACGGGTCCTAGAACCGTACATACATAAATAAAGACAATAATGCCCCTCAATTACTTTTCTTATAATAAAAAAAATACACAAATTGAAAAAAATACAAATTATATACAAATAATGATACACACTTTACGTAACTATTATTCTAATTCAAACCGTAACCAAAGTCTACCCCTCCACTACCCCCAAACTTAATCCCCTCCTTTAAGTAATAATCATACACAATTTTTCATAATAAAATAGCCATAAAATAGCACTGGCTATTTTGTATAATAGCAAAGGATGTTGCATACGGTCGCATGACGGTAATAGCCACGAGGGAGCGGTGGCGAGGTCGGAGAAAAAACCATAGGCATTGGGGGTATAAGGAGGAGAAGGTGGTTGCGAGGAGTTGGTGTTAGATTTTTTTTTCTTTTTTGGAAAAAAAAATTATTTTTCTTTTTTACTTGCTCTTTAGTGGACTACTATTTTATGGGCATAAGTGTCTTAAAAGTCATATATTGTGCACATGGCTGTTAAATCTAACGATAACCTAACAAAGGGCTGATCTTGCAAAAATTTAAATAGTTCAGGATATTAGTTGATAAAAATTACTATGTAAATTATAAATGAAGGTATATATTGGTATTTATTTCTTATTAAAACCCAAGTCCATCCAAGCAAGTGTTTTGAAGTCCTTCTCCATGGGTTGTTTTGGTTTCTATTTGAAATGACAATTTTTTTATACCAAAAGTCAAATGGTACTCTCATAAGCAATCTGACATTTGGGATTGCTTGGTAAATAGGATTTGGATTTGAAAATTCAAAATTCAAATTCAAATCCAACTCTTGAATTTTCAAATCCTATTTATCAAATCCATTGTTTGGTTTATCCATCAGATTTTGTTGAGATCCAAATCCATTTTTTTGGATAAAAAAAATTTCCCGTTGGATTATAATAAAATATTAATTAATATTATAATTATAATTAATATACTAATTAAGTAAGATTATAATAAAATGTTACTAAATAAATTAATAAAAATGATTAATAAATTAATAATTATGATTATAATAAAATTAACTAATAAATTAATATTAATTAAAAATTGTAATTATAATTATAGTTAGAATTAATAATTAAATTATTATAATTATGATAATAGTGACGATTAATAAATTGTTAATTAATATTATAATATTAATTATAATGATTATTAATAAATTATTAATTAGAAATAATATTAAATTGTTAAATTATAAATTCTTAACTATGATTATAATTGTGATAAAGATATTATTAATTAAGATAATAATAAAATAGTAATTAACGAATTATTACTTAAGATTATAATAAGACTAATAAATTACTAATTATGATTATAATTGCATATTAATTAATAAACTATTAATAAGATTATAGTTATGATTAATAAATTATTATAAATATGATTTTAATTATGATTAATAAAGTTATAAATTATTAATTAAGATTATTACAAATATTAAACAATAAAATTATTAAATAAATAAATTATTAATTTATATTATAATTATGATAACTAACTATTAGTTTTTTTAATAAAAAATATAACTAACTATTAATTTCTATAAGAATAATAATCACTAATTTTAATTAATTATTGGTTAAGTTTTAATTAATTATAAATTAAATATTTTCTAAAATAATAATTATAAAAAATAATATATAAAAGTAAATAATTATTTGTTAATTAGCAGATGACCTCTAGCCTACTGGTTAAGAGAGATGCATGCGACCCGAGTGGTCAAAAAATTATTTGTTAATTATTATTTATTTATTTATTTATTTAGTTATTAATTAGTATTAACTAAATATTTAATAGAACAACGAAATTATTAAAAAATAACTAACTTTCCTCCCAAATCCAACTTCTTTCTTCCAAATCCAAATTTTGAATTTGGTCAAACTTTCTATATTCAAATTCATCTACAGCCAAATATAGGATTCTATAGATTTAGTTCTAAATCCATAAAATTCTAAAATCCAGCTCCAAATACGGATACCAAAATGACCCTTATCGTTTTTAGCCAACTCTGTAGGATGTGAAAAAAAATATGGTAATAAAATTAGGTTCGTTTTACAGTTTTAGCTAAAATATCTTCATAAAAAATGACAAACCTCACATCAAACAGTAACGAAACTAGTCCAACATATTTTATACAAAAGCTTCTCTCCCTTCCATTTTATTTTTTATAAACCTCATATTTCAAACGGTAACAAAACTGATAAGGGACTAAACAACCACATTTTTGAATCATTTCTATATAAAGTAAAAAAGTCCTATAAATTAATAACTTTGGGATGAAGAAAAATCTATTAATTTAGCGAATATTATGTTGAGGTTTTTTCACTTGGCCACTAGAAAAATAGTACCATACTAGAAAAACCTCCAAGTGTGTATCTCAATATATAGATATGCTTTGTATTGACATATGCACATGGGTTGTGGTGGCCCATGTGGTTGCCATGGTGGTGTATTTTTCTATAAGGTTTAAGTTTAAATCTTCAAAGAAATATTTATGTTTATTTTATTCTCTTTGAGAAATTCTCTTAGTCGCTAAGATCCAACATGGCTTAACGGCTGGAAATTGGGCGAATGGCGCAAAGTGGCATTTTGATTATTCACTTTGCACTTTACACTTCGCACACACGCATCAAACGCTTGTGCAAGTTTGTACTTGTGCGCATTTGCTACGCGTGTTATGCACGAGCAGCGATCAAGCGTTCCCATGGTGCGTGGGTATATAGGTGCACAATTTGCGCTGTGCAGCGGTAAATGGTTTGCATGGATTTGTGTGGGTACGGAGTTGCATGGTTGCGAGGCTGAACGACTGCATGACTAACAATTTGCACGGCCGCACGTGATGATTACACAAATTACACAATCTGCATGCAAATTGCACTGGGTGTGCAAATTTAATGGATAATCAGTTTAAACCGTGCCTTATCTTTAGGGGATTCAGTTTAACAAATCCTAGTCCTTCGGGCTTGATGGGCGGCGACTAGGTTAACATTTTGTGGTTTTACCTCTCCTTATATATAGTCTCTTCGTTGTTTTGTTTATAGTAACTATCACCTTTCTACTAAATTCGGTTCCAAGGAGTTCATTCCCGTTCGAGTTCTTCACCGAGTGAACTTATTGGTTCCTAGAAGCAGATCATCGAAAAAAGACGAATCTTGCTTTGAGCAATGGTGATCATCATCACCCTAGAAGAAGATCTTTATTATGTCTTTCTTCTTCTTCCATTGTAGTGGCTCTGTCCCATTGTAGCAACTACGATTGCAAAGAGATGAACAATTTCTGTTTCTAACATTTATTTGTTGGAAAGTTTTTCAGTTTCACCAATACACTACAAGAAATTGCATTTTTAACAACATGTTCTAGCGACATATGGACTTTTATGTCTCCAAAAGCTAATTTTTTACATGTATTGACGACATAAGTTTTAGTATATCGCAGAGTCTCCAAAAAATTTACTAGCGGGAAATCGAATGTCAATTCCGCCAAAAACTCTCTATATATCGCGACATCAACATGTCGCAGAACGAAACCATACATTTGGCGACATATCTCTGTGTGTCGCAAAATAACACCATACATTTGGCGACATAAGCATGTATGTCGCAGAACGATATCATACATTTGGTGGCATGTGCCTGTGTTGGAAAATGTATTTCTAAATTTTTTCAATATGAAATATTTTTTTCCTTCACAAAATTCTTTTCCTCTTTCAAAACCTTTTATTAATGCTCTCTCTCTCTCTCTCTCTCTCTCTCTCTCTCTCATTTGAAAATAATTTTTTTTCAATCATGAAACATTCTTTCCCCCTCTATCAAACCCTAGCCACAGGAAGTCGGAGGCCCTCTTCCTCGTCTTCTTCTCCGTCGAGATCCTTCCTCCTCTCCTCCCTCGCCGAGTCAGCCAGGGATGCAACCCTGAGCAAGAAGAGAAAGACTATCAGGCTCTTCCTCGTCTCCTTCTCTGCTATTATATATAAAATTATTTTGTTGCTATATACCTGTCATAATTTATTATGATGTCTCGCATCTATCGGTTACCAATTCAATTGCTATGAGGAAGAAGAGGGAGCTCCTGGAGTCGCCGGTTGTTTTGGCTATGCCGCGCCTTCACCATCGGCATTTTCGACCCCGTCGGTATATATGGGTATTTTTTTCCTTCTTTCTTTGTTATGTTGTCTGTCTCTAGAGAGACGGAGGTCGCTTTGGTTCAAATTGAAATATTATAGGGTCTTAAATAGAAAGATTGTTATACTTCTCTGCCTTCGTAGCCGGAGGGACATCTAATCGATCTGCCTCCGTTGTTCGGGAGGACATCTAAAGGATGTGCTAGCAAGGGTTCTCGTCCACGAACGCAAGCCCGTGGAGTTGAACGTGGTGGACCTGTGTCACGCCCCGCTCCCGTAGGAGCGATCGTCCTCGCTAAGGCGTGATGCCGCACGAGCCTAGATTGAGCTCGTGCAAGGCGGGTTCCATAACGGCCGATTTCAGCGGCTACGACGGGGTCGTCACACAGAAGTCCCATGCAGAGACATTGAATCATAGCAGCAAAATTTAGAACAAAACACAAGTCATTTCAAACACTCTTTTATTGATATTGAAACAAAGGTTACATTTGGGGCGCAAGGCCAAGATTACAATCACTCAAGCTCACTCTTCTCATATTACAAGTCACTCTTCTCTCTCTCATCGCTCAAATACAAGTCTTGATCCAGCAGAAGCTTTGAAAGGCGATGTCCATACATACATTATGTCATGTATAAGTCTTTACTCCATGCGGCCGCGTGCTTCAAATCGCCAAGGAACTCCGTGCCTCGACGCATCCAAACGAGCTCCGTGCCACGAGCTTCTACCTGTGCCTGCACATGTAAACTATGTGGGTGTCAGTACTCAACTGTACTGGTGGAATGAGCTTCTCGCCCATCCATACAAAACCAACACATTTACTTTACTTTGTGCGACATAGTACCCTTTTGATTGTCTTTCTACTCTTGTCTTAGGATCAGTTTTAGGACCGACGCCTTGGCCTATTCTGTGTCTCAAGACCATCCCGTGCTTGTAACATTATCGTTAACCTATCGAGTCGTGTTTGTCTTTCGGCCAAAATCAGAGACGCAACTACGCGATGAGGCTCCATTTCCATGTGATCGTGCTACAATTCATCGTGTCATGCCTCGCAACTCACTAAGACTTAACCATATCGCCGCTTCGCGGCCCGTGCTACTTTGATCACCAATCGACCCAATCAAGACTTGTGAATCTTAGTGTCACTCAACCAACTTTGCCTTACAGCGGTTTCCCGACTTAAACTCAAACAACTCAACCAACTTATGCATCTATATGCCGACAAGTCAAGACTCGATGCTACATCTCGTGTCGAAGTACGTCGCCTATGTTGTAGCCATTCTTAAGCCCAAACATTTGTGCTCTAACTTGTACACACACATTCAGCAACTTAACTCAATCCAAAGGCACTCACGCGGATTGCCGCCATGCCGACTCATCTATATGATTTGGTCACTGACTCCCAGAGCCATGGTGGACTCCTTTTTAGCTGAGTATAGGATGGACCGATTTGGGTAGCTAGCCCTATCCGCGTCCACCGAATACTTTGCCCCAGGTGCAGCTATTTAGTTGTTTCCCTTATTGCCCGCAGCGGTCCCGTAGCGCCACGGGTTGCCGTATAGAAAAACTCTACCTTGTCGACAAGTTGTCCATGACCATGCAAGACTCGACTCAAACTGACGTCTCACACAGTCATTGTACCTCTAGTATTACCATCTCTTTCAGGGCTAAATTCAATACTTCTCACATCTGAGATCTTGCATCGACGACCCATAGTCGCGAGCATTCTTCTTTCTTGCCTCAACGACCCAGTCGTGAGCATTCTTCTTTCTTTCTTGCCCTATCATTTCACTCAACTCAAGAACAACTATTTAGACATTTTCCAAACTCAATGAATCAACCGTGGCCCGTGACTTAAAACACTAGGACCGTGCCATCATCTTAAACCAACTTGAAACTCTATATGACACCACCGCCCAAGTCGTGGTTGTACCCAGCCGTTGAACTTATAGGACCGTACTTGCTACTACTCCTGATAGCTTAACGTAACTTGCCTAACTTACTTCTCAACAACTTGACGAGCAAAGGCTGCGTCAAGCCTTGTATCGTAGGAACATGCCGTGCACGTGTTCAACTTTTGAACAACCAAGATGTTTGGGTCCCTAGACTTATGCCAGTGGTCATGCGACGCAACTTAACTCATGGGCAAGCCAAGGCTATGCCAAGCCTTGGACGATTGGACCGTGTATGCTTTATGAAGCATTCAAGCGGGCGACGCCTATGACTTAGGCTAACTCTGAGCTTTGTGTCGAATACCAACTTTTCTTCTCCCAAGCCACGGGACGAAGGACCGAGTGTCATTTTCAAAACACGTCGTGCACCAACTCTAAGCCGACCGTGGACTGTTTTCCATATTCTAACTCAATTCGACTCGTCGGGATTATTCCCTTTAGCTATGTGGATTCGTCTCCTTTATTATCAAGCCTACTTGTGCAAGTTGAAAACATGTGATTTATTATGTGAAGACTAAGATGAGGCAAGTTCACCGAAACTACCCCACCTGAGCGTGCGGTCGCCTCGACCGAGTGATGTCTCCGAGTAGCCGTTGCAAGGCTAACTCTGAATGCCGTCGGCGTTTCGATTTCTCTGATTGACTGAGCGGGACGGGGCACTACATCATACACCACTCAGAAAAAGTTTCGTCCTCGAAACTAACTGAGTACTTACTTATTGAATTATCACTTACTCAACATTCAAGAACTCTCGCACATAATATGCCTATGCGTTTCTTCGATTTCGAGCCACGCTCGTGCTACCCACAATCTTTCCTTCTAAACTTACGGTCTCAAAATCCTCGACACTTTCCCATTCCTCAAATCTCACTTGATTCAATGTATCACTTAGTTGGATCTTGCACATATTCCAGGCGTCCCCAAAATACATACATTTCAGCCAAGCCTCGTGATAGCGAATCCAGCCATCACCACTCGAGTCGGATCGTGCACATATTCAAGCGTCCTTGATATACATGTATGTCAACCGAGGCTCATGAGCGGCGTCTCCACAAATCCTATCTCTTCGTGCCGGGACGTCTGCCTAATCGCTAGGCTATGTCTTTTGGCTAAAGTCATTCGTCAGTATTGGAATCATAGTTTCCAAACAACAATATCAACACTGACCCCATCCTAAGGTCAAACCAAGTTGATAGTACGGGGTTTTCTACCCGAGCTCACATTACTCCGATTTCTAAACATCGAACATCGATTTCCTATGCACATTCCAACATTCATCGTACGGGGTCCGAGTCGTTCAGCAAAGCCATCCTACGATAACTCACGTCTCAACCAATTCCCTTCAAACACGTTCGACATAATCCACCTATCAATCCTTCCAAGTCAAGCACGCTACGACACAATTCATCGCTAAACCATAACTCATATTTCATATTCCCTAAGTCATCTATTCCAATTCATGCAATCGATAACAAGGTCGTCTAGCTTAACCATATGTTGTGCCCCGATCTCACGCGAGTCAGATTATCCACGGTGGACATGAATCACCATGCACGCTCCCGCAGGATAATTATCCTCATCGGGACGTAACTCTTATTTTGTGTCTAGACTAATTTATTCTCGATGCATGGATTGGACCTACTCAATCCCCAAGTTTCATTCATCAATCACAAGTTCTAACATCCTCAAATTTTCCTTCACATCAAAATGATAAGTCGAGACAATCAAAGTTGCTGCATCCTGATTTTTCGAGTTCGATCATTCCCACGACATGAATCACCATGTCAGCGCTCACACGGAATGATCGTCCCAAATTCAACGCAACGTATGTGCGAGGCTAGGGTTGCGCTCGTGCAAGACAAGATCATCGACGTTGTGGTTATCCGCGTAACCATCAAGACACGATCATTTTTATCCAACATCCATCTTGATCAAAATCCTAAGTATAGCATCCAACCGAACAATAACACTTGCACGATCGTCCTTCGCCGAGTCAGAGAACCTCCGAGTTATCACATATCGATCTTTGATACGCCTCAATACCATCGACGATATGTGTAACCTGACGATCTTCCTTTGCAACCAAATTTCGAGTCGTACGAATGATGCTATCGTCCGACTGGATAATCTCCTCGACATTCAAATTCAAGTTCGATCATTATCCCTCGAATCATTCACAACATCAATTTTCCTCAAACCAAATTCGCGTATCGTTCATCCGTTTATCTTAAGTCATCGACCAACGTATTTTCTCAATTCGTATCATTTCTTAATCAATCGATCGACATCCCTGAGGCTATCGCATACACCACTCAGGGATGAAGTCATTCAACAAATCCTCAACTTATCATTCGAATCAAAATCGACTTCATCAAATTTTTCGTTCGAACCAATCCTCAAATTTTAAGCACGCTCATCTATATTGCATCGACGTTATCGTCACTCGATAGCACCCCTATCGATAGTCCTCTCATTTACTCAATCGAGTTCAACTCATTCTTGCTCGATACTATTCAATTTCCGCACTCGACTTTTCTAAGGCCGACGCAACTTTGGTGTATATGCCCAGTCCGACTTAGCCAACCGTGCTTACGCGAACCATCTTTTTGTTTTGTTGTCAAAAACTATTTTTCTACGTTTTGTAAAATAGATAGACTTATTGTATGGACATCCCGTGGGACAATTGAGAGAAAGCGCACCAACGATATCAATATGCGAAAGCAACAGAGTTTGCAGAAACAACGAGTTAAAGAATTCAATCGATAGTCTAAGGACGTAAAGCCGTGCTCTGATACTATTACGTCACGCCTCGCTCCCGTAGGAGCGATCGTCCTCGCTAAGGCGTGATGCCGCACGAGCCTAGATTGCGCTCGTGCAAGGCGGGTTCCATAACGGCCGATTTCAGCGGCTGCGACGGGGTCGTCGTACAGAAGTCCCATGCAGAGACATTGAATCATAGCAGCAAAATTTAGAACAAAACATAAGTCATTTCAAATACTCTTTTATTGATATTGAAACAAAGGTTACAATTGGGGCGCAAGGCCAAGATTACAATCACTCAAGCTCACTCTTCCCATATTACAAGTCACTCTGCTCTCTCTTATCGCTCAAACACAAGTCTTGATCCAGCGGAAGCTTCGGAAGGCGATGTCCATACATTATGTCCTGTATAAGTCTTTACTCTATGCGGCCGTACGCTTCGAATCGCCAAGGAACTCTGTGCCTCGACGCATCCAAGCGAGCTCCGCACCACGAGTTTCTACCTGTGCCTGCACATGTAAACTATGTGGGTGTCAGTACTCAATTGTACTGGTGGAATGAGCTTCTCGCCCACCCATACAAAACCAACACGTTTACTTTACTTTGTGCAACATAGTCCCCTTTTGATTGTCTTTCTACTCTTGCCTTAGGATCAGTTTTAGGACCAACGCCTTGGCCTATTCTGTGTCTCAAGACCATCCCGTGCTTGCAACATTATCGTTAACCTATCGAGTCGTGTATACCTTTCGGCCAAAATCAGAGACGCAACTACGCGATGAGGCTCCATTTCCATGTGATCGTGCTACAATTCATCGTGTCGTGCCTCGCAACTCACTAAGACTTAACCATATCGCCGCTTCGCGGCCCGTGCTACTTTGATCACCAACCGACCCAATCAAGACTTGTGAATCTTAGTGTCACTCAACCAACTTTGCCTTACGGCGGTTTCCCGACTTAAACTCAAACAACTCAACCAACTTATGCATCTATATGCCGACAACTCAAGACTCGACGCCACATCTCGTGCCGAAGCACGTCGCCTATGTTGTAGCCATTCTTAAGCCCAAACATTTGTGCTCTAACTTGTACACACACATTCAGTAACTTAACTCAATCCAAAGGCACTCACGCGGATTGCCGCCATGCCGACTCATCTATATGATTTGGTCACTGACTTCCAGAGCCATGGTGGACTCCTTTTTAGCTTAGTATAGGATGGACCGGTTTGGGTAGCTAGCCCTATCCGCATCCACCGAATACTTTGCCCCAGGCGCAGCTATTTAGTTGTTTCCCTTATTGTCCGCAGCAGTCCCGTGGCGCCACAGGTTGTCGTACGGGAAAACTCTACCTTGTCGACAAGTTGTCCATGACCATGCAAGACTCGACTCAAACTGACGTCTCACACAGTCATTGTACCTCTAGTGTTACCATCTCTTTCAGGGCTAAATTCAATACTTCTCACATCTGAGATCTTGCATCGATGACCCATAGTCGAGAGCATTCTTCTTTCTTGCCTCAACGACCCAGTCGTGAGCATTCTTCTTTCTTTCTTGCCCTATCATTTCACTCAACTCAAGAACAACTATTTAGACATTTTCCAAACTCAATGAATCAACCGTGGCCCATGCCTTAAAACACTAGGACCGTGCCATCGTCTTAAACCAACTTGAAACTCTATGTGACACCACCGCCCAAGTCGTGTTTGTACCCAGCCGTTGAACTTATAGGACCGTGCTTGCTACTACTCCTGATAGCTTAACGTAACATGCCTAACTTACTTCGCAACAACTTGACGAGCAAGGGCTGCGTCAAGCCTTGCATCGTAGGAACGTGCCGTGCACGCGTTCGACTTTTGAACAACCAAGATGTTTGGGTGCCTAGACTTATGCCAGTGGCCATGCGACGCAACTTAACTCATGGGCAAGCCAAGGCTATGCCAAGCCTTGGACGATTGGACCGTGTATGCTTTATGAAGCATTCAAGCGGGCGACGCCTATGACTTAGGCTAACTCTGAGCTTTGTGTCGAATACCAACTTTCCTTCTCCTAAGCCACGGGACGAACGACCGAGTGTCATTTTCAAAACATGTCGTGCACCAACTCTAAGCCGACCGTAGGATGTTTTCCATATTCTAACTCAATTCGACTCATCGGGATTATTCCCTTTAGCTATGTGGATTCGTCTCTTTTATTATCAAGCCTACTTGTGCAAGTTGAAAATATGTGATTTATTATGTGAAGGCTAAGACGAGGCAAGTTCACCGAAACTACCCCACCTGAACGTGCGGTCGCCTCGACCGAGTGATGTCTCCGAGTAGCCGTTGCAAGGCTAAGTCCGAATGCCGTCGGCGTTTCGATTTCTCCGATTGACTGAGCGGGACGGGGCACTACAACCTGGAGTGCACTACTACAAAAAATGTTAACAATGACACTTTATAGATGCTACTCAACTCAAAATGTCAGTAATGATATTTTTTATAATAGCTCATTTATTGCTCGTCATTAATAACTTTATTAATGACAATGAAAAAATATAATGTCATGACAAGTACTCTAAGATGACGATTAAAAAGGTATCGTTATAAAAAGTTTTTATGCATGTCATCTTTTGTGTAGAAAAAGATATGAGACTAACAATGACACGGTAATATTAAGGGTCATATTTTCTTTAGACAGTAACGGAGACCAAATGTGGCATAAAATATTGATTAAAAACATACTATTGGGTTGAATCCAGTGGCCAGTGATTAATTTTCTTTTGTGATGTCCTTTAGATCTTCATCCTAAGGCTTGGATTTCCCTCTCTCAATTCCTCTTCCACTTATGCGTCGTTTGGTTCGCGAAAAGGAAAGGAAAGGCAATCAATTTCTTGGTATTTTCTTTCCATTGGAAAATTACAATTCCCCTCAATTTTCCATTCCAATGTTTAGAAATGTCGAGAAAATTGGAAGGAATACTTAAAGGTAGGGAAATGAAGGATTAATGGAACCATTTTCTTCTCTAATTTTTTTCCATTGGAAACCACTATCATTGTCACGACCCGCTCCCGAATAATCGGACACGAGTCGAACACGCCCAGCCTTCATCGTTAGACACGATGAAGTAAGCTGTACCTTTAGGGAAATCTAACCAGATAAATATGAATATATACAATCACATCATCTATAAAACGTTCCCAAAATGATCACCGAAATCCACCGATCATAATATCATAAAAATACTAGAGACAGCAAGAATGAACTACACTGTGAATTCTAAGAACAATATCTAGGAGTAAGCAAAACAGTCTAAACCTGAAGCCTCGAGCTAAGTCTCATCCTGCTCAACTAATATCTCGGGCTTTGGCCCATAAAGTAGAATAATATCCTGTAAGTATACCTACAACATATCCTAGTCAGGAGCGGAGCTAAGTATATCCAAGGAAATGAACATGAACATCATGGTATGAACAAGAACAGAAAATATATATAGAGTACAAGAAATAAGAACAAGACATGAAACTAAACAGGAAATACTAAAAGTAAATACAGGGAACATGATTTGAGTCCTGAACATGAAATACAACATGAACATGAAATACAACCTGAATCCTGAAATGTGCAAGATTGAAATACATCCAGAGTGTGTGATCGGCTTGGATAGATTCAATGAACATGAAATGGTACGGCTCGGGTCCCACGTGCACGATGCGGGACCTAAGTTATTCACATGAATAGTAACATGGTTTGATCACACATCTGTAGTATTTTCCCTCCCAGACACAAGTAACTCATGAAACATGAAACCAGACAATCCCGTGATACATCGTGTCAACAAGGAGATACAGGAATGAATATACAAGACATGAAAAAATGAACAAGTCCGAGGAGTATACTTGTCTTGCTCAGGGTGATCAAGTGGGGGATGTACAGCTGGAAATCCTCCTGTTTAGTGATTTATAATTGATATTTCAACAATTAAAAGTTGATACTTAAATCTAAGAGATCACTAATATATTCCTTAGTTCTATTCTGATAACACTAATTTACCCTATATATGATTATTTACATAATCTAGTATTATACTAATATGAGATAATTTGTATAATAGATACCCTTCAGAGTTCAGTCTGTGATCATATGATATCCACCATTCACATGTTTATGACTGTACTTCAGCTATTAGACTAACTTGTCAATCAATAAGGAACTTAAAAAATATAATTTCTACAAGGTTTTTCTATGGTATTGATCCTAAGTGATTCCTACAAGCTTTAGCAACATGTCATTCAAATACACTAATACATTGGTTAAGGATTGATCCTACTAGGTTTTTTTCAAGGCCTTCATGGTTACTTCTAATTGTTATATAAATAAACCAATGTGGACCCAACTTAAACCCTAAACCAACTACTAGGATATCCACTGGTTACTTCAGGATTTAACCTTAACAAAATCCACACCACAATGAGTATCCTTATTACTAATCATGCCAAAATTACCAAAACCAATGCTCCTTACTCTAAGTGGCCCTGTCATAGATTTCACCAATTTAGTGGAATTTAATCCTTAACAGGACACTACAATAATTCAGTCCTTAATAGATACTTCAGTTATTCATCCATTCTAGGTGAGAGTCAGTCCCACTGATACTACTAATCCCAGAGTCTGAATCTGAATCAATGTCTGGACATCCTACTATGCACAGGTTTTTAGAAAAATTCTGTGGTTGAATCCAACAGTCTACATCATTCAAACACATTTGTATACTTTCAGGTATACTGATTCCAGTCCTTAATATCAATCATGTATCAACATTATACCCATAACCAGGTAGTCAAAGAGCTATCATATCATCCCTTATTCGATTCCTCCAAGTTACAAAATCAGTGAGACTAAATGTTTCAGACTGATACAACCAGCCTAATTCCAGCCTGATATATTCAGTTTCATTTCAGACTGATATATTCAGTCTAACTCCAGACTGATGCATTCAGCCTAAATTCTAGACTGATATATTCAGTCTCCCACATGACTGAGACTAATCAGTCAAATCTAACTATCTTAACCCTCTCCTTATATAATGAAATCCTTTCTCATCTTTTTACCTAAAGTAATTCTCCTCTTAACTTTCCTATATCCACAGTTTAATTGGTCTTCCACTGATATCCTCTTCACATCAACATTTGTATACCATTCAAAACTTTCTAATTGAGTTCCTTAGCTACTGGACTGAAGTATTCAGTCTAGCAAGACTGAACCATTCAGTCAAGTCCACAGTGACACTGATACCACTAATTCAATTTATATGTGGGACTGAAATCTCAGTTCAGTCCACAGGCAACTCACACTGCACTGAACTAGCAGTCCCTCTTATCAATGGAAAATATATCCAACTACTTACCTAATAAAATCCTTAACTACTCTTGTAACGATTTATTGGGACATTCTACAGTATAGATATAATTAGAAGGCTACCTAGATATACACTTCTACAGTCCACAACCCCAGGACCCACTGCCCTTCATGATGCCATCCTCACAGATTTGTATTGCTACTGACTAATCAATTAGCTTATATATATATATATATATATATATATATATATATATATATACCCATAGCAGTTATGAGCAATTATATATACATATTGGTTTGTAAAACCAGTCACAAAACCTTAGAAAGCCAGCTATAAACTCAGGCACCTATCATGGTTAATTATCTCCAGGGTTCAGGTATAACATTCTAATGGAATTAGGTATTGCAGATATAAGCTGACTGTAATGATCAAGCCAAATACCAAAATCAGGACATGGCTCGACAGTTCTCCTAATCTCAGGTCCTCTTTCGAATACCTTTATTTCCTGTCAAGCAAGACTAACATACCACTGAAATAACTCCCATCCTTCTTGAACCTGATCAAGAATCTCCTATACTAGGCTTCTCTGAATCAGACTTAAGGTTAGAGGGTCAAGGTCATTCCCAGTTAAAGTCTACTGTATTAGTAGAATTCCTGATATTCTAAATCCAGGTAAGCATAGTGCATCATCCTTCTCGAGTACACAGCTATCCTATCTAAACATTCTTAGTAAAACATATCTAACTGAATATTGCAACACCACAGGTCTGGTGTCAGTCACCCCATAGCAAGAGGTCCACCCTGTCTCACTTGTTTGGTGTGCAGGACAACATCACTTGCTGATACCTCCCAATAACCATACTACACACTTATAACCCACCATAACCCAGTAAAATGTGATATGATAGAGAATACTTAAATGGATTCAGACATCTAAACCCAATGGCTGTAAGCCTTCTACTAGCCATACACCCCAATACAATCTCCTTGCTCCCAAATCGAACCATTAATTCAATTCCAAAGATTTCAAACCCGACACATTCAATGGACACATCTAAAATTAATTACACAGACATCGACTTATCAAGGATAAGAAATTAGGCATTACCTGAGTTGTTTGCAAACCAAAAGACACGTCCTAATGAATCGGACACGAGCTTCACGTGTCCTCAACACAGCTACACCCTGGTATGAGCATTAAGTCAAACACGTGGTTAGTGTCGATTCAAGGAGAGAATTCCTGGTCTTTCCTGAATCGATCACTCGAAAAATTTCCAGAAATCATCAAACAAAACCAAAATCAACAGATCGATCAATCACATTTGAATCTACGAAACCAAAAGGAACAGAGCAAAATCTCACCGTGTTGTCATGAGTTCAATCAAAGTGATTAGATTCTAGAGATTAGAAATCAATAGCAGATGCCCCTACAGATTCATCGATAGGAAAACAATTTCACGAAAGGAATTAACAAATGGATTGATGAATTTAAATTTCAAAGATGGAGGGAACACCACTTACTGTCAATCTTATGATCTTGACGAAGACGATAATCTAGGTCGACTTCTTCATGATGTACTCCTTCAAAAGAATCGATTGGATCGCTCAAGATCTTAATCAAGAGTTATTCCACACTAAGATCTAATAAATTGAATTACTCATTGAATCTGGAAGAAGGAATCAGACTTCACTTCATTACTGTTGCAAAGATCACTGGAGAGTTGCAGTCGTCGATATCTCCATTATTGCCATCGCCATGGAAATCTCTACTCGATTTTAGATTTGAAGCAAAGGAAGAAGGAATAGAGGACTGAAGGAGCTCTGTTACTAAGGAAAAGAGGATATAGGAAGAAGGAGTGAAGAGTCCCTCTTAAATAGGCTGTTGGAGTGGCGTGGGACTAAAGCAACTAATGGCGGGAAAGAAAACCAATTCTCTTTCCCTGTCATGTATAATGGCCCGCTCCGTCCTAAGCAGAACGCCGATTCAAACGGCAAGTGCAATGACTCAAACGAGCCGTCGACTCGAAGAGTTGCGTTGACCCGATGAAGTATCGATGCGAATCGATGAAAGACTTACAATGGCCCGTCAAAGAGGAATCCAGAATTAGACTATCAAAGGCGCGCTCGGAGTATCGCTCGGCCGACTGCGAACATCGCTAAGGTGGGTGGCTCCGATGAACCCGTCTTTGCTTAGCCTAGACACATAACAATACGGACACTATCACTGAAATTGCTAGGCGATAACACCGTGCATGCTAATAAATGACTCAACGCACCTAGCTAAGGAAATAATCCCATCTTGTATGCTTGTATAGAATATGGAAAGGAACATGGAAAAATATAAGAACTCTCGTACCGCGCTCCACGCTCCTGCTGAGGCACAGGCTTATATTCGAGTTCCCTATGCGTTAAACAATGAAACAATGAATGGATTACAACAATGAAACAGGAAGACTATCAACATAGTCGTTCCAAGTAGTGTATAGCAACATTGAAAGATTATGGGGCCGATGGGTCGCCAAGGCGACTCCCGCACGGGGAGTTGCATAATGTATGAATGAAAGAATGAATGGATAAGTGAATGAATGAACCAACGAATGAAAGAATGAATACGTGAATGAATCAATAAACGAACAAACAAGTAAAAGAAAGAAAGAATGAATAAAAGATAAGAAGGAAAAGAATGCTTAGCGACAGGTATGACGGGCACGTGCAACGGGGTTCGCTACTCGCGCTGTACGGACGCCAACCTGGTCGATAACGCATTATGGCTAAGGGTTAGCCTACGGCTCGGAGATAGCCGTTAAGTTAAATGACAAATAATACGAAATGGTCGTGGACAATCCCCTCGTATACGGGAGGTGGGAGACATAAGGGATTTCCAGCGGCACGGTCAAAGGGAGGACGTGGCCGGTCCGGACGGAAATCAAAATGGCTTACGGGCTGCCTGGGTGTGGACTTGGCCATCCAGGGGACGTAAGTGCAGCAGTATTTTCAAAAGACTAACGGGGTGTGTGCCAGCCTGCACCCTACGTTAGTTGAGAAATACAATGACTTGGATGTCCAAAATGGCTTGTGATGCCAGCGACCGGTGCATATAGATTTAAGTGGGGTTTGCTGGTGGCAATCCACGTGTAAGTCCTTGCATTGAAATCAAAGTGGTCTAAGTTAATCTGAACAAAACGTCCTCTGAACAGACATCAAATGTAAAGCATAAATGATCAAAAGTACTTCGTGCAAGGAGTTAGAAAACGTGCCTACGACGTGCTAGAACCCGAGGCAAGGACACGCACTTGACATTGAATGCTTGCATGAACTACGTTAAGTTATTTCATATGAATTGTTGACTAACTTGGTTTACGTTGAACAGGGAAGGCTGGACGGTAAGTATGGGTAAGTCGTGCATGTATTTCCATGCGACACTTGTATTTGGCAACACGAGATAGGCTATGAAATATGCCATGTTAATGATCTTAAGGCAAGATTAGAAAGACAATGAATGATAGACGGTTCACAAAAGTAAATAGAACGTGTTTGGTAATGATAGCATTGTGGACGAGCTAGCCTCCCCACCAGTGCATAACAATGTACTGATAACCCCATAGTCTGCTTGCAGGATGCAGGAGACGCCGGCGGGTGCGGAGCTTCCATCGAACGTGTTAAGGCGCGGAGCCAACTCCGGAGCCTTGGGATATTGCAAGAAGCTGAAGCACCCTATACAGGACATAATGTATCAGAACATCGCTATGAATCATTCCATGTTGTAAGCCACTTGGCACGCCTTTTATGTTTCAGAGAGAGAGCTTGAGCGATTTGTAATATCGGCCCAGCGCCGCTTGTAAACTTTTTGAAAATCAATAAAGAGTTTAAATTCACTTCAATTTTGTGTTCGTTTACTTTCCGCTGCAAATGGGGACACTCTGTGCGACTCTGTGGCCTAGCTCAAATCGACCGTTTCTGGACTTGGCCTTGTACGGGTGCAACCTAGGCCCGTGCGGCATCACGCCTTAGCGAGGACGATCGCTCCTACGGGAGCGGGGCGTGACAGATTGGTATCAGAGCACGGCTTCACGTCCTTGGACTTCATTTCGATTTTCTCAGTTTTGAAAGCTCGGTTGGAAACAAAAGAAGTGTGCGCTCTCTCTCTCGTTGTGCCTTGGGATGTTCCATATAATAAGTCTAATATTTTCAAAAGCTCGTACGAGTACTCGGTTGATGGGATCGATAGGCGAAGGCCTTTGTGCCGAACCACGACGTACTTGAGTTGGAAGGAACCGATGCTAAGAGTTAGCAAAATGTAAGACGTGCTTGAATAACCTTACGCTGACAATAGAGAACGAGCACGCGAGATCGAAGTATAGTTCGAACGGGATAGTTATGCACGCATCCTTTTGGCTAAGTTGTGCCGCGTATCGCGCACCTCGACTTCTGGTACAATTGAGTTGCGAGCAATATCAAATACCGCTCGGTCGGGAACGGAGATACACTTATGGTGTATGTCGATAGGAACGCTATCAAACTAACGCTTAGGCGTGCACGAAAGATTTATTAGATTTTGAGGATTAGTGCGAACGACTTAGTACGTCGAGACGACGTGAGCGATTACGCTAGATATTTGTCGAACGAATCTGAAGGATGTCTTAGCGCATGATGCAAATGTGATTATAGATTAAATAGGATGGCTTGAACCCGAGTGGTGTATGTGATAAGTTCGAAGAAGAATAAGAATGATTATCGACGACTAGATCGTATGGCTCGAATCCGAGTGGTGTATGGATGTTCTTGGAAAATCATTCGAGCAAAAATTGAGGATTACGAAACACAACGAGTACGTCGGCGAGGCGATGCGATCGCGCAAAGCCTTAGAACGCGTCACACATAGTTGGTCGTGACTTCGAATGTCCCGAACGAGATGTCGTTCGGATAACTTGTCAATGGGCAACGCAAGTTAGAAAACGACTCGGAACGATGAATGAAAATGAATGGTCTTGATCGAGGAAAACTTAGAGGATCACGCGCACAATTTTGGATTGATTCAAATAAGTTGTGACTTGAGTTGGACAACGATCTTGAAACTATCTTGAGGAATAGCGATCAAACTTGATCTTGAATATCGAGGAAATTGTGGAATATCTAACTCGGGCAACAGCATCAACGCACGACTCGAAATCGGTTGCAAAGGAAGATCGTCAGGTTACGTATATCGTCGATGGTATTGAGGCGTATCAAAGATCGATATACGATAACTCGGGGGTACTCTGGCTCGGCGGATGACGATCGTGCAAATGTCATTGTTCCGTTGGATGCTATACTTGGGATGTTAAAAATGTGTCGAGAAAAAGATAGATTTAGCTCGAGGATTTTCTAGTTCAACATATGACGGTCAGACTATCGAATTGATTTGGCTTGGATGAAAATGTGAATGCTTGGATTTGCTTCGTTGACAACCACAACGTTGACGTTCTTGTCTTATGCGAGCGCAACTCCAGCCTTGCACATGCGTCGCGTCGGATTATGACGATCACTCCGCGTGAGCGCTGATATGGTGATTCATACAGCGGGAGTGATTGAACTTGGATGGCGTGGCAATCTGATTGCTTTGACTTGTGGTTTGACGCGAAGGTGGACTCGAGAATAAATATGTGTGCTTGAAGAATTGAACTTGAGGATTGAGTAGGTCCAATCCGCGTATCGAGAATGGGTTAGTCTAAAACTCAAACAAGAGTTACGCCCCGATGAGAATGATTATTCTGCGGGAGCGTTGCATGGTGATTCATGAACCGCCGTAGATAATTGGACTCGCGTAAGATTAGGGCGCAATGTATTGTCGAGCTGGATGACCTCGTGATCGAATACACGAATTGGTTAGAACTGGTGATTGAACGGAATTAAATATGTGCAACGTAAGTCTTGATGCGAATTAGGTGATCATGCTCGATGTTTAGAAATTTGAGTGAAACGAACTTGGGTAAAAACTCCCGTACAAGCGAACAAATGGTTTGACCATAGGATTTGGGACGAGCGTCGTGCAACGACCTTGCACGACGAGCTACGGACCTGTCGTGTAACTATGACCTTGTGAGCTGACCTAGCGGATAGGCGGACGACCCTATGCCGAGTGATTGAACCTGTGCAATGGCATTTACAGTATCGTCTGGACGGACGATAGACTTGGGAAAAACAAGACTTAGAGTAGGACGGAGAACTGAGAGTGTGCGTGAACGACGACGAGATTAGCCCCAAACGAAGGGAATGATAGGGATGGATGATGTGCAAGTAAAAGTTGGGATAACGAATTGAATCGTTGATAGGAAGAAATACTTGATGATGGTGCAATACTTGGTTTTGAATCGGACGAAAATAACTTAGACTTGGTCGATCCCGCTAAGAAGAAATCATACTAATTTCGTGGACAAGAACGCTTGAGAAACGAATCGGGTTATCTCGATAATCGAGATAAATGATAGCGAGATGCACACGAGTTCGGTTTTTAAATCGAAGTTAGCAAGATGATCGGCAAATCGAAACTATCATGAGTAGCTTGTCCGACTTCGCTAATCGCTAAGCTTGGTTGAAATGTACGTATTCGAGGGACGCCTTGGATGCGTGCACGATCCAAACTCAGCGATATGATGAACTCAAATACAGCTGCAAGTGGGTGTTGCGATGCGCATGAACGAATGAGTGAGTTTGCCTCAGCCTACGACCCTCGAGTTTGATAAATAACAACGCACCTCGTGCGACCGTTTCAGTCCCATGATACGTCAAAATAGCAACCAAGTCGAAGAAATGCTTGAATTGAATAAGTACCATCAACTCTAAAATGAATGAAAAGTTATTCAATAAAATCGGCCAAACGCATGCGACACGGAACTTGGAAAGGTACCAAGCATGGTTCGATGCCATCGAACGATAGAGCCATTCGATAGAATTGTCTATAAAATACGATGACACGAGTTAAGAAATGGTAGGATGACCTGCACTCAGGAAGTCTCGAGGACGAGACTTGTTTTGAGTGGTGTATTATGTAATGGCCCGCTCCGCCCTAAGCAGAACGTCGATTCAAACGGCAAGTGCAATGACTCAAAGAGTCGTCGACTCGAAGAGTTGCGTCGACCCGATGAAGTATCGATGCGAATCGATGAAAGACTTACAATGGCCCGTCAAAGAGGAATCCAGACTTAGACTATCAAAGGCGCGCTCGGAGTATCGCTCGGCCGACTGCGAACATCGCTAAGGTGGGTGGCTCCGATGAACCCGTCTTTGCTTAGCCTAGACACATAACAATACGGACACTATCACTGAAATCGCTAGGCGATAACACCGTACATGCTAATAAATGACTCAACGCACCTAGCTAAGGGAATAATCCCATCTTGTATGCTTGTATAGAATATGGAAAGGAACATGGAAAAATATGAGAACTCTCGCACCGTGCTCCACGCTCGTGCTGAGGCACAGGCTTATATTCGAGTTCCCTATGCGTTCAACAATAAAACAATGAATGGATTACAACAATGAAACAGGAAGACTATCAACATAGTCGTTCCAAGTAGTGTATAGCAACATTAAAAGATTATGGGGCCGATGGGTCACCAAGGCGACTCCCGCACGGGGAGTTGCATAATGTGTGAATGAAAGAATTAATGGATAAGTGAATGAATGAACCAACGAATGAAAGAATGAATACGTGAATGAATCAATGAACGAACAAACAAGTAAAAGAAAGAAAGAATGAATAAATGATAAGAAGGAAAGGAATGGTTAGCGACAGGTATGACGGGCACGTGCAACGGGGCTCGCTACCCGCGCTGTACGGATGCCAACCTGGTCGATAACGCATTATGGCTAGGGGTTAGCCTACGGCTCGGAGACAGCCGTTAAGTTAAATGACAAATAATACGAAATGGTCGTGGACAATCCCCTCGTATACGGGACGTGGAAGACATAAGGGATTTCTAGCGGCACGGTCAAAGGGAGGACGTGGCCGGTCCGGACGAAAATCAAAATGGCTTACGGGCTGCCTGGGTGTGGACTTGGCCATCCAGGGGACGTAAGTGCAACAGTATTTTCAAGAGACTAACGGGGTGTGTGCCAGCCCGTACCCTACGTTAGTTGAGAAATACAACGGCTTGGATGTCCAAAATGGCTTGTGATGCCAGCGACCGGTGCATATAGATTTTAGTGAAATTTGCTGGTGGCAATCCACGTGCAAGTCCTTGCATTGAAATCAAAGTGGTCTAAGTTAATCTGAACAAAACGTCCTCTGAACAGACATCGAATGTAAAGCACAAATAATCAAAAGTACTTCGTGCAAGGAGTTAGAAAACGTGTCTACGACGTGCTAGAACCCGAGGCAAGGACACGCACTTGACATTGAATGCTTGCATGAACTACGTTAAGTTATTTCATATGAATTGTTGACTAACTTGGTTTACGTTGAACAGGAAAGGCCGGACGGTAAGTATGGGTAAGTCGTGCATGTATTTCCATGCGACACTTGTATTTGGCAACACGAGATAGGCTATGAAATATGCCATGTAAATGATCTTAAGGCAAGATTAGAAAGACAATGAATGATAGACGGTGCACAAAAGTAAATAGAACGTGTTTGGTAATGATAGCATTGTGGGCGAGCTAGCCTCCCCACCAGTGCATAACAATGTACTGATAACCCCACAGTCTGCTTGCAGGATGCAGGAGACGCCGGCGGGTGCGGAGCTTCCATCGAACGTGTTAAGGCGCGGAGCCAACTCCGGAGCCTTGGGACGTTGCAAGAAGCTGAAGCACCCTATACAGGACATAATGTATCGGAACATCGCCATGAATCATTCCATGTTATAAGCCACTTGGCACGCCTTTTATGTTTCAGAGAGAGAGAGCTTCAGCGATTTGTAATATCGGCCCAGCGCCGCTTGTAAACTTCTTGAAAATCAATAAAGAGTTTGAATTCACTTCAATTTTGTGTTCGTTTACTTTCCGCTGCAAATGGGGACACTCTGTGCGACTCTGTGGCCTAGCTCAAATCAGCCGTTTCTGGACTTGGCCTTGCACGGGCGCAACCTAGGCCCGTGCGGCATCACGCCTTAGCGAGGACGATCGCTCCTACGGGAGCGGGGCGTGACACCATGGCCCTTAGAGAATAGGGAAAAAGTTGTTACAGAGGAAGTTGAAATTTGAATAAGAGTTGAACTTTTAAGAAGATTCAATAATTAGGTTTAAAAGGAGATGAGTGATGGGCCGTGGCCCAATGATTCAAGGTGCATAACATAATAGATCCAGAAAAATCAGTCTAAAGCCCATTCACAAAAAAAATAAAATGAGGGATTTTATTTAAATGAATTTAAGCACAAATCTTGAATAAAAATAAATAACAAAAAAAATTGTATTTAAGAGAGGTGGAGTGACAATCATTTCTTCAGTATTAAAGTCTCCCATATCTTACTTTCTCGTGAACCCATAGCTATCATAATTCCAATCCCAATCCTTCTTCATTGCATCTTTACTTGTTCTCCATAAAACTCCATCCCTAACCTTCCTCTTCTCCTCCTTAACCCCACATTCCCCTTCCTCCCACACTCTCCTGGTCTTAACACTACCCAAAAAAAAAGGATTTTTTGACACAAATTTTTTTTAATTATAAATTTACATTTTTCAACAATAAATAACTGCTATGAACTAAAAAATGGAAAGTATAAATAGAAAAAGTAAAATAAATTTAGTATCAGTAACGAATAGTATTTATTTTGTAGCATATAAAATTGTTAAAAAAATTTAATAAAATTAAAATAAATAGGCTGGATAGTGCTATTCACTCGTACAATTTTGGAAACCCTCATTCCCAACCCGTAGCCCTAGAGAACTCTCCTCAATCGTTCTCTACTTTTCTTCTCTATGCGAGTCGCTCCAAAGCCCTACTTCTACTACGACCATCGATGTCCCTCCCAGAACTGCTCCTTCGTCCGAGACGGTCTCCTCACCAGCCGCCGATCCCACCCCATCCCCAACAAACACACACCCACCACCACAACCATCACCACAAACTTCCTCTAGTAGGAACCACACGCATTCTCACCCGCACCCACAGCCCCACCCCTCCCTCCTCCGTCCCTGCCTCCCTCTGCCACCTCTTCCCCTTTGCCCGCTTTCTCATCGACTCCCTCCTCCGTCACTGCCGCTGGGGCCTGGCCCTCCTCTCCGACCTCTCCAAGCTACGGCCCATCACCCCCACCTCCTCACAGAGCTCCTCCGCCACCAGCCCCTCCCCATCTCCCACCGAAACTCCTCCTCCACCTCTTCCACCACGCCTCCCACCAGAAGGGCTTCCGCCACACCTTCACCTCCTACAACGCCCTCACCTACGCCCTCCACCAACCTCCATCGCTCTACCATCCGCATCCTTTTGGTGCGTGTGGTCTGTGCACTATAATGGGCCCTATCGTATGTTGTGCTCGAACATGCCATCTCGCTCCACTCTTAAGGGCGACGACTTTGCCACATACTTCACCTAGTCAATCGACCGGTCCATGGGGCCAAGTTCATCGTTCGGGTCAGTTATTGTTTGTGAAGATGCCCCTTAGTAATTGATAATTTCTGTAATGACAATTTTTGTGTTGTTGTTGGTTTCAAAATTATCCTTTTTATTATTGATCTAGTTGTAGCATGTGTTGTTGATGATATTTTTTATGCTTAAACAACCTGAATAGTGTTGGATTGAAGATTCCCAAAGTAGAAGTGAGTTTCCAAGACCTCAAGGTATAGATCTTAGGTTCTTGAATGTAATATTTATTGTCCTTGTAAACGATCTCCCTATGTTCTCTACCGGTGACATGTTGTTTGCCTGATATCCTTGGATCATTTTCTAGTAAATGGTAACATTTTTTTTATTATTTAATAGCTATTGATTTACAGTATGGCACTGTATATTTATTGAAGATTTGGTCTGTGGACCTAAAAGAAGAAATCTATAGAAGGTTGTATTAGTTTCTTTGAAATTGAATAAGAGTTAATCTGCCAGCAAAGCTCACATATATCCATATAGGTACTTTAGATAAACACTTCTTTGCTTGTAAGTTCTTGTTGCAGGGAGTATCCTCTGTTAAAATTGTTCTTAATGTTCAAATAATACCATGTAAGTCAATTCATTCAAATTTAGTAGGATATGGTCATGTATTGTCCAAACATCTTTTTAGTAAGCATAAAAGCTTCTATAGAGTCATTTAAGCTATACCAGTTTGAGGTTTATGTATTGTTCAAGAATATCTTTTCAAGTAAGCATTAATTCCTTTCAACATAACAGAGTGTTTCCCTTTTTTTAGGAGTTGAAGTGATTGGATTGTTGGATAAGTCATCATTTTGAAGTCTTACAAGTCTTTGTAGCAAAATATAGCTTCCTTTAATAGACTTTCTACAAGGCTACAATTTTATTTTAGTGACCTAGTGGACTCAAAATATTATTGCAAGCTTCATCACTCTAACAAGTTCGGACTGATGATGAGACTCTGAACCAAGAGAGAGAAAAGAAAGAAAGGGAAATACGAGTTGATGAGACTTGTTGTCTCCTTCTTCCCCTAATCCATCTCTTCCTAAATTTCGGTTGCTAGTTTGCCCCCTTTGGTCAGATTGAAAAAAAAAACTGTAGTGCATCAAATGTTCTGAGTTTGCGAGAAATTCTTATTGGTACTTGTAAAGTTGTTTTATTCGTGTTTATATCATGTTATGGCTAACTAGTGGCAAAACTAGAATATATTTAGGATACACTTGGCTAACATATCCATTTGAATTTTGTAGCTGCAGTAGCATATTAGTGATTATACTTTACAGTCATAATTGGCTTCATGTCAGTGCCTCTTGTCAACATAGCATCATATATCATGTCTGTATCACTACAATGTACTCTGAATCAATTTTTATTCTCATACAGTGTTAGTACTTCTTATCATTCACTACAAAAATTTGTCAGATTAGCGACGTTCCAAAACATGCTAAACTCGGCCAAAACGTCGCTAACCTAATTTAGCGACGTTTAATAAACAACGGAAAAAAGCGTGTCGCTAATCGAGAAAACGTCGCAAAACGTCGCTAGGGCGATGTTAGTTAGCGACGTTTATAACGTTGCTAATTTGCAACGTTATTTGCGACATTTTCAATTGGTCACCGATTAGCGACGCATTAGCGACGTTCTTGCGACGATGTGGTGGCATCAGATTACTTGCCACGTCAACACTTTAGCGACGTTTTTAGCGACCTTTATATTCGTCGCTAAAGTTTAGCGACGAATATAAACATCGCTAAAAATATCGCTAAATTGAAAAAAAATTTTAAAAAAAAGAATCCAGAATGCAAATGTACAATCCAAAATACAGAATCTAATTCTTGGGTTCGTCGACCCCTTCGGTGGAATACTCAACACCGGCCCGCACAATACAATCCAGAATATATAGACCAAAAATAATTGGTCGTCTCCTCAAGCCTCTCGGAACATCACAATATGCATCACACATCACACAAACAAATATACATCACAATATGCATCACCCAGCAAGCTATACCAATATACTTCACACACAAAAAAATAAATATCCATTACAATATCCAAAAGGAGATATATCTATCAAAACAAATATCCATCACAATATCCAGATGAGATATATCCATTAAAACAAATCCAGTCAATATATGTATCTACTGTCGTCTATGCTGGGGCAGATAGAACTCCCTCAGCCAGCGCGCATAAGTAGGATCCGCGGCAGCCAGATCAATATCCAGAGGAGATGGATGACTGGAACTCCTGGTGGAACTGCCCTGTGGTGCCATCTCCTCCTTCATAGCTCCCTCGGCTTTAGGAATTACTTCTGGAGCAGCTCTCTCGGTGGAACTGCCCTCTGGAGCTGGAGCCACCTCCTCTTTCATAGCCATCTGTGCCTCCCTCAAGCGAGATCCTCGGGTCTTAGGTGCCATCTGTGAGAACGGGTGCCATCTCATTTGAGTATATTTTCGAAAGCAGATAAAATACAGAAAATTTGATTTTTTGCCAAGTGTGAGAACGGATGGCTCAGAACACAACCCAAAATTCATTCTAGCATACATTAGTGTGAATCATCTATGTTCTGTACACATGGTGTAGTATATGTTTTTACCGTATCTAGTATCTGAAGAATGTAACAGAATCAAGATGAACTCACATAATGTAATACTAAGACACATCATCTACTACTATATAAGATATAGTGATAGGTTGTTATATCATCATTGCCGAGGGATGATGGTCGAAAGATAGTAAATTTTATCTACGGCTACATAGTTTCTGCCTCGCCAGTCGAATGGCTGCCGGGACTATGTCCTGATCACCACGTCGTACCGTAGATTAATGCAAATGGAGCTGGAGCTGGAGCTAAAATACATAATCCAAAATACAAAATACAGAATCTAATCCCTGGGTTCGCCGTAAATACAAAAACAAAGATTAACACACAGTACTAATTCATATGTGTTTTAAGTGTGAGAACGGATGGCTCAGAACACAACCCAAAATTTATTCTAGCATACATTAGTGTGAATCATCTATGTTCTGTACATATGGTGTAGTATATGTTCTTATCGAATCTAGTATCTAGTATCTGAAAAATGTAACAGAATCAAGATAAACTCACATAATGTAATACTAAAACATCATCTACTACTATATAAGATATAGTGATAGGTTGTCGTATCATCATTGCCGAGGGATGAGGGTCGGAGGACAGTCAACTTCATCTACGCTACATAGTTACATGGGCTAGTCGTCGCGAAACGTCGCTATGACATCGCTAATAGCGACTAATTTAGCGACATTAGTATGAACGTCGCTAAATTCTAATTATATTCCCCCCACCAATTCATTTCCCCCAATTTTACTCTCTCACTCTCTCTCGTCCCCCCTCCGGCGCTCTCACTCTCTCCGGCGCTCTCACAGTACTTGTAAGTCCCTAAATTGAGGGCTTTTTTTTAATTTTATAATTCAATTATTTTGAATAGATATTATTATTTGTTTATTATTTGATTTAATGCTCTTTACCGTACCTTTGACTTCTGGAGCGTCAGGGATGCCAGTCTCTGGAAACTTTCTTCTTGAAGTTTGAAGTAGACGAGATTACCTTCACGTCGATATATCATGTCCTATCCAAACTTGCTCCCTTGTACTCTTTTTGCTTCGCGCAAGTTCGGGTCAATTTAGACCATTTTAATTATTAATTGAATTCCCACTCTTTTCCTTGATCATCGTTTGCACGTTGACATGACTTCTAATTTAGGAGCACCAGACTAGTCATTCTCTCGAAACCAACTTGTCATGCCTGATCTACTCGAGATGCTCTTCACCCATGACCTTCGTGTCCCACTCAGACACACCATTTTGTGCTCCATTTCCTTCGCACAACTTTCGGTTCAATTTAGGCCAATTAATTATCTACCGTAAAACCTGATTTAATTTTCAATTTAATTTTGGGACCCGACATCGACCCAACCTAGTCGACCCCAAATAGGGATATGGCCCACATGAAGCCTACTATCCGCCTGACACTTGTGTCCCATTTATTTGAGTCCCCGCATGTTATTTATTTGCCCATGATTATAAATACCTATTTTTAATTCGAATATTGCCCCCTGTCCGATTTTGGCCGACCCGGCTCGACCGAACCCGAACCCAAGCTCCATATTGTTCTCTCGTGACTGCCCAAATATCCTACATAATTTTCCTATTTTTTCTATTTTGAAAATATCTATTTCTCTCTCTCCATGTGTATATAAACACATATATATACATATAAAATATATATATATATATATATATATATATATATATATATATATATATATATATATATATTTTATATATATATATATATATATATATATATATATATATATATATATATATATATATATTAAAAAAATATATATATATATATATAATATATATATATATATATATATATATATATATATATATATATATATATATATACATATATATATATATATAATCCCTCTCTCTCATCCTCACTCTCTCTCTCCTAACTCCCCCCATGTGGCCGACCTCTACCCTCTCTCTACTTCTCTCTCTAAAATATCTCTCATTTTCTCTCTCTTCTTTATATAATATATACACATATATATTATATATATATATATATATATATATATATATATATATATATATATATATATATATATATCCAAACAAACACTCATACACCCCCTCACACCACCTCAACCCCCCCCCCCATACTGCCAGCAAGAGAACACCCCCCCTTTAACCGACACCCCTTTCTCTCTCTCTATTTTCTCTCTCATTCTTACTCTCCCTCTTTCATTTATTAATCACACACACTCACACACAAAACCTATTTTTCCTCACCTCTCTCTCTCCAACTCTCACAGCAGCTTCTTCTCCCCCTCCTTCTTCTTCACACGAACACCCACTCCCCACCTCCATGTCGAGCTCTCACTCTCCTCCTATTCTTCACCATCATTCATCACCATCACCATCATTCATCACCATCACCATGAACACCTCACCACCACCATCAACCTCCACCTCTTCTTCCTCTCCTCCGACCATCCGCCCCTAGCAACCGCCGCCGTGTGCCACCACGTGGCCGACAAGCCCACCGACCAGCAGCGCGGCCAGCGCAGCAGCTGCAAGAACAGCAGTGCGCGGCGCTGCAGCAGCAACCGCGCGTGCGCGTGCGCCGCCGCGGCCGGCAGTCGCCGCCGGCGAGGTCCTCCGCCGCTTGGCTGGCCCCCGACCCTCTGGGCGCACCCTGGGCGACCACCCTGTGGCGGCCAACGTCCTCCGGGACGCACCGTCTAGGCGATTTCAGCGTTTTTCTCGGAGTTCCGTCGACGCGCGCGCGGAGAAATTCCAGAATTCGCGCTCCGTCGCAGCGACTTCACACACATTTTCTGGGAGATCCGACCGTTGGATCGGTGAACTCCTTGCTCCGTCGCAATCTCGGTATATCCCTCTTCACCTCTGTCAAATTTCACCCGTTAATTTCTTCGTTTGATACATCAAAACCGGCCACCAAGTTGACATTTTAATTGAACTATTTTTGGACAGTTTTGCGACGCCAACTTCGCGGGTTCGTATCTTCGCCGTAGCAGCTTTGTTTGGTGCGCCGTCGGTTCCGGTGCACAGCTGGTATAACCCTCTTCCTGCTCCCTTTAGATTTCATTTCAGTTTGAGCTTGTTAGGTCGGTCGAATTCGACGCCAAAGTTGGCCGTTCGAATTCTTAGTGTTGCACTTATAAAATTCCATTTTTGAATCCGGGACTCCGGATTCAATTTCTGACACCACCAGTAGACTCGTGGCATCGTTCTGGCCTATTTTCATATAAAGTTTGCTTGATTTAGAGAACGTGGGCCCTGACACGCATTTCGGTGCAAAGTGGGTCCCACTTTCTGAATCAACGGGTCAATTTGAGATCGGCTCATCGGAATCCAATTCTGGATATACTGTTGAGTTCGTATCGTCATTCTGGACTCGTTGACATATAATTTGCTAGATTTTAGTGGACATTGGTTCCGGCACGCATTTCGGTGCAAGTCGAATACCAATATCCGGGTCAACGGGTCATTTTGAGATCGGCTCATCGGAATCCAATTCCGGATACACCGTTGAGTTCGTATCGTCATTCTGGACTCGTTGACATATAATTTGCTGAGTTTTGAGGACATTAGCTCTGACACACTTTTCCGTGCAAATCGGAATTTCAATGTCCTGGTCAACGGACCAATTTGAGATCGGGTCAACGGAATCCAATTCTGGATATACCGTTGGGTTCGCATCGTCATTCTGGATTCGTGGACATATAATTTGTTAGGTTTTGTGCACTTTTATTTTGGCACATTTTTCGGTGCAAAGTGTGTCCAACGGCGGACATCATTTTGGCCCGAAATTACCGTTTTGCCCCTGTGTCCAAATTGGACTTTTGGACAGGCTATCCTAGCTGATTTGACCATTCTGGACACGTTGGTGATATTTATTTTATCATCCGACAACATCTGTAGATTTCTTCCCTTTTTGTGTCATCCTATTATTATAATATTTTCTCCTTTTGGGTTGTTTTAGAGACCCGTCAATTTCAGTAATTTCTAAATCACTGAAATTCATATGTTGACCTTGTAGATGTTTATAGAGACTAGCTTTGACCCACTTTGACCATGGTTGACTACTTTGACTGAACGTCGAAGTAGAGTCAACATTTGACCTAGGTTAGACTAGTTTTTGACCTTGGTTGACCACAGTTGACTATTTTTGACCAAAGTCAACCAGAAGTCAACCGTAGCCTAAGATTGACCAGAACTTGACCGAAGTTGACCAGTTGACCCAAAGTCAACTGTTAGTCAACGTTAGTCAAGTTTGACCTAGAGTTGACCAGAGTTGACCAGTTGACCAAAGTCAACTGTAAGTCAACCATTGACTTAGATTGATCTAGTTGACTTGCTTTGACTTGCCTTAACCCAGTTTGACTTAGTATGACTTGATTTTACTTCCAAACCCTTATGTTGATACAGTATTTCCACCTATAGGTCCTCGAGGCACTGTTCTTGGACCAGTTGACATATTCCACCAGATCACAGGCGAGTACATTCTCTGATAATATTTCTGTTTTATGATATCGTTTATGTTTCTTGTATTTAGTGTAGATACCCTTGTTCTCTTGACACATTGTTCACACGGATTGGTATTTCCCTGGATCCCGTCATGAGATATTATTCCTCGCTCTTCTTGGTATATCTTGTGCAAGTCTTTCTTGTTCCTTGTGCATTGTATAGACACGATTCCTGCGAAGGCTAGCTACCCTCTCGGAGAATCGCATGTCATGATGTGTCATGGTTGGATCCATTATACTAGTCGGGGACGGGAAGTATTAGTGTAGATGTGTGGTCATTATCCACCTTGTTATTCTTGTAGACCTTGTGAGTGTTAATCATACACCTCACGTATGATTAACCAGGCCAGTAGACCTTGTGCAAGACCCAAGCCGGCCACATGTTGAAACTAGTACTCACACACTTAGATAGATGATTCTTGATTCTTGTACATGCCATGATCAGTTTTACTTGCCTTGTTCTAGCTCTAGATTACAGTATACCTTGCCATGATACTCACATGTATATTTCATGATTTCTTGTATATTCTCTCTATTTACTGCTACATTTTCAATATCGTCTAATTAGAACTGTTATTTGAGATTTGTGCTCGTTACATCCTGATTGGATATGTTGACAAAATTTTAGGAGTAGTTGTGCCCTCAGTATTTGGACTTCATGATGTTGCTAGCTGAGGTGGATCTCACTATTCTTCTATGTGAGTTGCCTGGTAGTTATCCTTAGTTAGTTTTGTTATTCATTCTTTATTTTCCTGTCTTATGATCCTTGTAGATTATAGTTGTTCTAGTGATATCGTTATTATTTTTTGTCTTATCTTTCTTAGTTTTCGTGATGTGACATGAGTACATTTCTAGTTATGGATCTTTAGATGTTGTAGTTAGTATGGTATACTTGACAGCGTTCTACCGCCGATACCGCGGTGTAGGCTGGGCGTGGCCCACGTATTCGTATCCGTATATCCGGGTGCGGGTCGTGACAGTACTAATTCATATCTGTTTTAAGTGTGAGAACGGATGGCTCAGAACACAACCTAAAATTTATTCTAGCATACATTAGTGTGGATCATTATGTTCTGTACATATGGTGTAGTATATGTTCTTATCGAATCTAGTATCTGAAGGATATAACAGAATCAAGATAAACCCACATAATGTAATACTAAGACATCATCTACTATAATAACAGAATCAAGATAGGTTGTCGTATCACCATTGCCAAGGAAGGAAGGTTAATTGGAGGAAGTTACTGCAGAAAGTGAAGACCGACATGAACTGACGCACGAAAATGAGGAGCTCTAAGCTGGAACAAGAAAAGTTGTGCTTTGGAAAAAGAACTCTTGTAAACTCTTTGTTCACAAAGCAAGCTATAATTAAAGAATACAGAACAAGTATCGAGTTCGTAACTCAAGTATAGAGCTTACAAAAGTTATAAACTCGATACTTGTTCTGTATTCATTGTATCTTGCTTTGTGAACAAAGAGCTTACAAGAGTAGAACATCCAAAACACAACTTTACTTGTTACAACTTTGATCTCCTCCGTTTCGTGCGTCAGTTCATGTCAGTCTGCACTTTCTGCAGTAACGACCACAAGTTTTATGTTTTTTAATGATATAGTTCACATGCTTAATTGCCAAGTATGGGGACGAATGGCTCAGAACACAATCCAAAATTTATTCTAGCATACATTAGTGTGAATTATCTATGTTTTGTACATGTGGTGTAGTATATGTTCTTATCGTATCTAGTATCTGAAGAATGTAACAGAATCAAGATAAACTCACATAATGTAATACTAAGACATCATCTACTACTATATAAGATATAGTGATAGGTTGTCATATCATCATTGCCGAGGGATGAGGGTCGAAGGACAGTCAACTTTATCTACGGCTACATAGTTTCTGCCTCGCCAATCGAATGGCTGCAGGGACTATGTCCTGATCACCTATGTTTTGTACATATGGTGTAGTATATGTTCTTATCATATCTAGTATCTGAAGAATGTAACATAATCAAGATTAATTCACATAATGTAATACTAAAACATCATCTACTACTATATAAGATATAGTGATAGGTTGTCATATCATCATTGCCGAGGGATGAGGGTCGAAGGACAGTCAACTTTATCTACGGCTACATAGTTTCTGTCTCGTCAGTCGAATGGCTGCAGAAACTATGTCCTGACCACCATGTCGTAGTCCAATACAATCCAGAGATTGACACAGTAC
The DNA here is from genome assembly GCA_029216955.1 of Iris pallida. Classification (NCBI taxonomy): domain Eukaryota; kingdom Viridiplantae; phylum Streptophyta; class Magnoliopsida; order Asparagales; family Iridaceae; genus Iris; species Iris pallida. The sequence goes on along the minus strand of JANAVB010005796.1, from coordinate 17,063,101 downwards.
TAATTCATATATGTAGTCTAATACAAATAGTCTAATACAAAAATAACCCAATACAAATAGTCCAATACAAATAAGTACTAATAGCTAATGAGAACCACGCAGCTCACGCAAACGCTTAGTGATACGATCACACAACCACCTCGAATAAGTGGGATCGACGGCGGCAGGAGAGATTTAGTCCATTGCAATATCTGGATGAATAGAACTCCCGGTCTCACTAGATACCGGTGTTGGATGAATAGAACTCCCGGTCTCACTAGCTACCGGTGCCACTTCCTCCTTAACAGTAGGAGGAGCCACCTCAGCATTCACTATTTTCCTCAAACGACGTGCCGCTCCTCCGGTCATGGGTGCCATCTGGTAAGATCGATATTAACAAATAATATAATTGTAACATAAGCAAGCTAACTAAAGGAACCATCATCTCGTTTGAGTACATTTTCGAAAACAGATAAAAAACAGAAAATTCGATTTTTTGCCAAGTGTGAGAACGGATGGCTCAGAACACAACCCAAAATTCATTCTAGCATACATTAGTGTGAATCATCTATGTTCTGTACATATGGTGTAGTATATGTTCTTATCGTATCTAGTATCTGAAGAATGTAACAGAATCAAGATAAACTCACATAATGTAATACTAAGACATCATCTACTACTATATAAGATATATAGATAGGTTGTCATATCATCATTGTCGAGGGATGAGGGTCGGAGGACAGTCAACTTTATCTACGGCTACATAGTTTTCTGCCTCGCCAGTCGAATGGCTGCAGGGACTATGTCCTGATCACCATGTCGTACCATAGTTTTTGCCTCGCTAGTCGAATGGCTACAGGGACTATATGTCCCGATCACCATGTTACCAATTAACCAACCAACAAAACTACTTGATACAAATATCGGCACTATCGGTGCGTTCGAATCGGAGTATCATAATTTTTGGTGTCGAAAAACAAATAATTATTACTAAATTATCAGATTTTCGGCACTATCGGTGCCCCTGACCAAGCCCCCCTCCCCCCCTACACCACCCCGAACCCTAACCCTCCCCTCCCCTCCCCCCTGCTCCCCTCCCCCACCCTCTCCCCCCGCTCCCCTCCCCCCACCCACACATACCCACCCCTAACCCGAACCCTAACCCTCCCCCCCTGCTTCCCTCCCCCAGCCGCCCCCACCCCCTGCTCCCCTCCCCCAGCCGCCCCCACCCCCCTGCTCCCCTCCCCCAGCCGCCCCCACCCCCTGTTCCCATCCCCTAGCCGCCCCCACCCCTCCTGCTCCCCTCCCCCAGTCGCCCCCACCCCCCGCTCCCCCCTGCCCCCACATACCCACCCCTAACCCTAACCCTAGATCCTCCCCCAGCCGTCCTCGTCTCCCCTGCCCCACCCCCCAACCATCCCCCACTCATCCCCCAACCACCCGCATCTCCCCTGCCCCTCCCTCCGAGCCACCCGCACCCCCCCAACCACCAACAACCAAAACAACCGGGGAGAGAGAGAGAGAGATGGAGGGGGAGAGTCACGTACCGGAGAGGGAGGAGAGTCGCCGGAGAGAGTGAGAGTCGTCGGAGAGGGAGGAGAGTCGCCGGAGAGAGTGAGAGCGCCGGAGAGTGTGAGAGCGCCGGAGGGGGAAAGAGAGAGAGTGAGAGAGTAAAATGGGGGAAAATGAATCGGTGGGGGGGAATATAATTAGAATTTAGCGACGCTAATACTACCGTCGCTAAATTAGTCGCATTAGTGACGTCAGAGCGACGTTTCGCGACGACTAGCTCATGTAATTAATATACGTCGTTGTTACGTTGCTTATTTCGTCGCTAGTAGCGACTATTAGCGACGTTTCAGTAAAACGTCGCTAATGAACACAATTTAGCGACATTAATCGAACGTCGCTAAATTTATGTCGCCAATTGAACAGATTTTAGTAGTGATTTATCTAGTCGCTCATGATGGACAAAAATTCTCAGGAATGTACATATAATTCACCAAACTTGGGATCGCTCCGTGTCAATGCACCTGTGTGGTGCCTCGCTCCCAATGAACCAGAAGGCATGTTGAAGTATGTCTATGTTTCAAGTCAAAATGAAATAATTTTTGTTTCTTTCTTTCTAAGAGTTGATGAAAATTATCTGAATCATGAATTGTTTCGTTTTAGCACCATATCGACAATCAGAATCCACTATGGTCATGTTCTGATTCGCTTCAAGGTTATGCTTTCACACAATTCTTACATAATAGTTGCTAATTCAAGTGAATTTGAATGCATTTTTGTGCTGATCTCTTTTTTGATATATGTTATGCTAATATACTTTCATTTTCCATTCATTCATCATACAGATACAAGGAGAGACTCCAACATTGGATGTTGATAAGGGTTGGTTTGCTAGCTGTTGCCATTATTCTTCATTTCACATATGGTATTGTTTCTTCGAGCATAATACAATGTACTTTGTTTAAACAATTTTGACTGATTGTTTATTCTTCTGCTAAACCTCTTTACGCTTTCTTTCCTTGTGAATGTCTGTGTATTTTCATAATGTTGATAGCATACATGATTAAAGTTTTCTTAGATATAGTTGTTTTATATCATGTTTCGTGTTGTATTTTTCTTTTCAGTTTCTTTTATATAATTTGCTATCTTATTTAAGGTAAAAGAGAGCTTGGAACATGCAATGAAACGTGATGCACCAATCATCTTAGAGTACTTGAGTGGAGTTGACTATGATGCTTATCATATGACTGATCCTAAAAGTGATGGACTTTGGATTTCAACTTGTATCTCTTTCGGTCCTTCTCTTGCAATTTGACTCCAGTGACTCATCCGACTTGATTTGTGTTATTATCGATTCTTGCTCCTCTTATAGCTGCCTCTTAGGCCTCGTTTGGTTCACGGATTCAAGGAATACGGAAAGGAAACTTGTTCCTTTTCTTTGTTTGGTAGCCACAAATTTGGAAAACACTTTCCTAACATGGAGGAAAATAGGAGGGAAAATGATTCCTCTCATGACCCATGGGATTCATTTTCCCTCCTCCTTTCCCAACATTAATTGCCAAACATTGACAAAAATAGCCTTAATTTATTATCTATTTTACCAATTAACTCTTCGTATTCTGTTGATTATAATTATGTTGACATTGGATATTATTGGAATAATGATATATTTTTTTCCTTTTCTTTCCTACACCAACCAAACAGAAAAGAAAATTTGATAGGAATTTTACTTTCCCATTCCCATGAAAAATACATGGAAATTGATTTCCTTTCCGTGAACCAAAGCCTTAGTGATTCCTCAGCTTGCCCCCAATTAATCCCCTGTACTCCTACCAAGTTATGACTAAACAATGTTTTAAGTATGGCTTTTTTTTCCATGTCTGGAGGCTTGTGTACAACAAACATATTATAATATGCTAACATTGGAGAATCATTTAATTTATGAGTCCTAATATCCTTTAATTTTATAATGGATATATTTTATTTGTGAGTCCTAATATCCTTTAATCTTACGATGGATACATTTTTTAGATGAAACAAATTACAAATGTAAATAAATTCTCGGAGTTGTACCATGTCTCACTACCAGAGAAACTGTAGAATGTACATATTTGCTTCTTATTTTTGTCTTTTGTGTATAAGATTTTGACTTTTGTCTTTCTCATTCCACCAATGGCTCCATTGCATAGTGCATCCAAGCAACGAAATGACATGTTTGACCATAGGCTCAATCCGACTCTCCATTACTACAATGGCCTGTAATAGGATTATGAGATAAAGCACCTTCAAGATGAAGTTTTCTCTGGTGGCGAGACATCGTAGAACTCTGAGAATTTGCTTTGGTTATATATATATACTAGTCATAACCCGTGTCCATAGGGCATGGTTCATTTAAGGTATTTCTTCTCAAAATCTTGGACCTCCAATTTTAAACGAACAATAATAATTTTGAGGCCCCCATCAAAATATTAAATCCCAACCACTGCTGGATGTGAATTTTATTTGGATTTCCCATAAAACCCCACTCTCAATAATGCTCATCCACAACCATTATGAGTCCCCCATCAAAATATTAAATTCCAACCATCAAAATATTAAATCCCCATCTTTGGATTTCCCATAAAACCCCACTCCCAATAATGCTCTTCTCCATAAAACCCCACTCCCAATAATGCTCTTCCCCATAAAATCCCACAACCGTTGATTCACCAAGATTAAATCCCAACCACTCTTTATCTTGGCACAGTCAGCCCTAGGATTCAAAAACCTTTGTGTTTTGTATAAGAGATATATATATATACATATATATATATATATATATATATATATATATATATATATATATATATATATTGGTGCTTTCTTTACATGGAGAGAGCTTGCTCTCAACATGCCTTGTAAAAGTTTAGTCCCACATCGAAAATGTATCATGAGTTATCTCAACATATATACTTGGTTGTGTTGTTGAGAGATGCACATGGGGTGGTGACCCTAAGGAGGGAACCATGTGGGTGATTTTACTAGGAGGTAAGAATAAGGCTCCAAGGATTAAGCATTAATGCTTTTGTCATTCTCTTGGATTAATTCCATTTGGAGCTAAGTCCCAAAGGGACTTAGCGACTCGGACTCGGACTCGGGCTCGGGCTCGGACTCGGACTCATGGGCTCATGGACTCGCACCAGGTTGACTGTGCAGACTGCAAGTCAGTTATGTAAAGACTGATTCAATGCGATTAATTCAGACCCACTTTTTGTGGGATTTAATTCAATCTTTCCATAAGATTTGAATTAATTTCGTTGTCATCTTTGTGGGATTTAATTCAATCTTTCCATAAGATTTGAATTAATTTCATTGCTATCTTTGTAGGATTTGAATTAATTTCGTTGCCATCTTTGTGGGATTTGATTCAATCTTTCCATAAGATTTGAATTAATTTCGTTGCCATCTTTGTGGGACTTAATTCAATCTTTCCATAAGATTTAAATTAATTTTATTGCTATCTTTGTGGGATTTAATTCAATCTTTCCATAACTGAAAAGGCGGTTAGGGTTTCCACCCTCTTTCTATATATACTCTCTTCTGGCCTCCTTTGTGAGGTACTACGAATTTTATAAGTCAGAAAAGAGAGAGAAAGAGAGAGAGTTGCTGCCGCCATTGCAAGTCCATCCGAGGAGTCAGAACAGAGGTGACTACGAGCGTTCCACAAGTTCTTCAACTTGCTGGTTCCTGGAAGCAATTTGTGTGGGACGAATCTTGCTTTGAGTAACGGTGTTTTGACATCCCAGCAACTTTTCTTCATCTCATCTTTTTCTATATTATTGTAACTCGTTCTGTCCCAATTGCAACACGTTTGCAAGGAAGAACGAGAGATCTTCTCTTCTCTATTTCCCTCATTCATATTGTAATCTGGCTATTTGGTTTTTTGCATCATCGTAGATCTTGAGTTTGATCACTGCAAAGTTTTTTATGTGACATCTCAGATCTCGATTGCATCAGTTTTCCATCTTTGGTCAAGCCCGGGACTAACAATCTCAAAGCAAGATCCTTGTAGATGAAAAACATTAATGCTTCGCTCGTCCAATCAGACTACTGCAAGTTGGAAAAGTTCGATGGAGAGCATTATCAAGTCTGGAAGAGGAAGGTTTATCTAACTCTTCAACTCAAAGACGTTGATCATGTACTGTTGGAGGAAGAACCTTCTGTTCCAGACACTGGGTCTACTGCCGCAATCAATGCGGCTACCAAACTCCAGGCCAAATGGAGAAGGGAAAATAGCATCTGCAGGCTTCTCATCCTGAATGCTATGGAGGATTTCCTGGCAGAATCCTACTCGAAGAAGAAATTTGCCAGAGACATATGGGAGTCTGTGGAAAAACTGTATGAAGAAGACAGGAACATGAGCAAGATGTTTGTGGTTGAAAAATATCACAAATTGCTCTTTGAGGACGAGAAGTCCATGTTGCCACAGGTGAAGGAATTTCTGAAGCTGCGTCAGAAACTGGAAGACGAAGAGATGCCCCTTCCCGACAAGTTTGTCGTTGGAGGGATCGTCTCAAAACTTCCTGCTGGATGGAGTACCTTCTATGCAAGGATGCTCAGAAAGAAGCTAGACATTAGCTTGGGAGATCTACTTAAAGAGATCCATGTTGAGGACGAGATGCGTTCCCAACAGAAGATGGACACTCTGTCCAAACAGTTGGCTAAGGCCAATCTAGTGCAGACGAGAGATCCCAAGGGGAAGCAGGCGGCTTCTCACAAGAAGAAGGACTTCACCAATCTAAAAGTGAAGGATCCTTCATTCAAGCAACAAAAGTCCAAGTCCCAAGTGACTTGTTTCAATTGTGGCAAGAAAGGCCACTACAAGAGTGAATGCAGATCCAAGCCTAAACAATCAGAGAAAGGTGAGCCTAGTAAGGTTTCATTGGTGTCTAACATTGTTGCTATGATCGCACAGGTCACAACTATTGGGGTTGACTCTGACTGGTGGATAGACATTGGTGCGACTTACCATGTCTGTTCTGGCAAGGAATGGTTCGTCACGTACCAGCCGATATCTGAGAAGGTTGTCATGGCGAACCAGGCCCAAGCTGAAGTTCTGGGGATCGGGACTGTGGAGCTGAAACTCACTTCTGGGAACACTCTGACGCTTCAAGGTGTGAAGCATGTTCCGGTGATTGCCAAGAACCTGATCTCTGGGAGCCTGCTCTGCAACGCAGGCTTAAGGATGGACATCAATCCTGGTCAGATGGTGATGTCCAAGAAGGGAACATACTTCGGGAAGGCTTATCAAACCGAAGGAATGTTTAAAATTCAGCTTGTCAACCAGTTTGATGACATTAATGCAGTTGCATTTTCTGATTATTCTCTTGAGTTGTGGCATAATAGACTAGGACATGTTCATTGCAAAAGAATTAACAAAATGTCTAGTCTATGACTTATCTCCAAATATGGGGGTAAGGTGGAGAAGTGTGAAGTATGTGCTTAGACGAAGATCACAAGGAAACCCTTTCATCGGGTCAATCGAAGCACAGATCTTCTGGAGTTAGTACACTCCGATATCTGTGACTTCAAACATTTCTCCACGAAGGCCGGGATGAAGTATTTCATAACCTTCATCGACGACTTCTCAAAATACGCGTCCGTCTACTTGCTCAAGACTAAAGACGAAGATTTCGAGAAGTTCAGAGAGTTCAGGGCCGAAGCTGAACGGCAGACTGAACAACAACTCAAGAGGTTGAGAAGTGATCGAGGTGGGGAGTACAGGTCTCATGACTTCGTATCGTTCTGCAAAGAACATGGAATCATATACGAGACTACTCCTCCATATTCTCCTCAATCCAACGGAGTAGCAGAGAGGAAGAACCGAACATTAACAGAAATGATGAATTCAATGCTGCTTACTGCAGGTCTTCCAAAATGCTACTGGAGAGAAGCTGCATTAACGGCCACTTTCATTCTGAATAGAGTGCCATATGCAACTTCGGACGTAACTCCTCATGAACTCTGGTTCAAAGTCAGACCAAACTTGAATGTCATTCGAGTGTGGGGGTGTCTGGCGTATGTGAAGCTTCAAGATTTGAAGATTCAGAAGCTGGGGACAAGGACTACGAAGGCGATCTTCTTGGGGTATGCCGAGAAGAGTGATGCTCGGAGATTTCTTGATATTGAGTCAAATCATATCATCGAATCTCGCGATGCTGAATACTTTGAAGACAAGTTTACAAAAGACAAAAATATTGTTCTTTCGGACATTCCGAAAAATGATGTAGGTACAAATGAGACTGAAATCTCATATGGGCCAGTAGTCCAAGAAGAAGCTGTTGTTGATGAAACAACTCTTGTACCAGAACTTGCAGAGCCGTCAGCAAAGCGAGCGAGGAGACCTAAAGACTTCGGAGATGACTTTGTCACCTATCATGTGGAAGCAGATCCGCTTACCTATGATGAGGCGATGAAGACCAGAGATGCTATCTTCTGGAAGGAGGCAGTGAATGACGAGTTTGACTCTATCACCTCCAATAACACATGGGTGTTGGTAGATCTACCTGAAGGAGAAAAGCCCATCGGATGTAAATGGATCTTCAAGAAGAAGATGAAGGCAGATGGAACTATTGACAAGTTCAAGGCCAGGCTGGTAGCCAAGAGATTTTCTCAGAAACAGGGGATAGACTACTTTGACACATACGCTCCAATAGCTCGGATGACCACCATCAGGATGTTAATTGCTCTAGCAGCCATACATAAGTTGGTGATACATCAGATGGATGTAAAGACAGCATTCCTGAATGGGGAGCTGATCGAAGAGATTTACATGCAACAACCAGATGGATTTGTCATCAAAGGTCTTGAAGACAAAGTCTGCAAGTTGGTGAAATCATTGTATGGTTTGAAGCAAGCTCCCAAGATGTGGCATGAGAAGTTTGACAAAGTTATTAGGTCAAACGACTACAGAGTCAGCGAGACGGACAAATGTGTTTATACAAAGTTCGTTGATGGAAGAGGAGTCATCGTTTGTCTGTACGTGGACGACATGCTAATCCTAGGGACGGATATAGGCTGTGTCATGGAGACAAAAAAGTTCCTCTCAACCAAGTTCAGTATGAAGGACTTGGGGGATGCAGATGTCATCTTGGGCATGAAGATCATCCGGACAGACACTGGAGTAGCGCTGTCACAATCTCACTATATTGAGAAGATGCTCACACGCTATGGGTATAAGGACCTTCCAGGGATCGATACGCCATACAGGTGTGATCAGAAGCTGAAGCCAAACTCGAGGAAAAGCGTCAGGCAGCTAGAGTATTCTAGCATTATCGGAAGTTTAATGTACGCAACCACTGCCACAAGGCCTGACATAGCTTTCGTCGTGGGAATGCTGAGTCGGTTCACAAGCAACCCAGGGGTTGAGCACTGGAAAGCTGTGAAGCGGGTGATGAGATATCTCAAGAAGACTCAGACATATGCACTGTACTACAATGGGTATCCGACAGTAGTGGAAGGCTTCAGTGATGCTAGCTGGTGTTCAGAGGTGGAAAGCGAGAGATCCACAGGTGGATATGTCTTTTCCTTGGGTGGAGCTGCTATATCGTGGAAGTCGAAGAAGCAGACTATACTCTCTTGTTCCTCCATGGAATCTGAATTCTATGCACTTGAAACTGCAGCAGATGAAGCAGAATGGCTTCGGGAGCTCATGTATGATCTTCCATTGGTTGGGGCTCAGATACCGGCGATACCGATATACTGTGACAACCAGGCGACTGCGACGGTGGTATCAAATGACCTCTTCAACGGAAAGAAGAGGACTGTGCGGTTGAAGCACACGGCAGTACACGATCTTATCAAAAGAGGTATAATTGCAGTGATTGATGTTCGGAGTCAGGAGAACCTGGCAGATCCGTTCACAAAGGGCCTCAAGCGCCAGTTGGTCGATGACACAGCTTGTAAAATGGGCTTGAAGGCATTCTGATAGTGTGTCTTTGTAATCCTACCATAAAGTTTTATGCTATTAGTTCAAAGAGAAATCTACTAGGCATCTAACTTTTGGTTCAAAGGAGGTTCACTGACTGGGAAACTATCAGGTAACAGTGGGTACTTGTTCTCTGGAACATGGAAGGGATACGGACCCATAACCACTATTGTCTACTATATATTTTCTGCGGAAAAAGCAGATCCTGTGGAAGGTTGGCTTAAACGCCTTAATGAGTTCTCAGGCAGAGTGAATGCCTGGTGTGCTTTACAGGAAGCACAGTAGAGCAGCACTACAAGGAGTGAAACTCCATGCTACAGTGGGGTGACTCCACCATGAGGTTCCCAGGTCTGGGGTAATGCCTCGGCTTTGCAAGCCAAGTCATAGCGGCGTAGCACCGCAAATAGGCAGGTAGCCTAATGCTGTATGACGTAATTAAAGAGTTGTAAACAGTACTACAAAGGGGAGGATGGACCCATGTTACAGTGGCACAACACCACGATGAGGTACCCAGGTAGGGGTAAAGCCTCGGCCTTGCAAGCCATGTCGTTGCGGCGTAACACCGCAAGGAAGCCTTAGGCTTCATGCTGAGTAGATTGGCACTACAAAGAGGCTGAGACCTCATGCTACAGTAGTATGACACTACGATGAGGTTCCCAGGTAGGGGTAATGCCTCGGCTTCAGGCCATGTCATAGCGGCGTAGCACCGCAAGGAAGTGCAAGGCTTCATGCCATGTCTCTTTAATAAAGAACTCACCTATAGTGTATGGAAAGAGATATCAGGCCGTCTCTTGAGGGTAAACTTGTAGACGCCCAAAATTATATACTGAAACCAGGCTGGCACAGGGCCTTTAATGTGCAGCCAGAAGCACACGTAACTACACTTTGTGAGTGGAAAGAATTACAATTGTGGTGCAGAATTCAAGGCGTAGTCCATTCTTGTATCACATTGTTATTTAACCCATGCGGGAAGATTCAAGTCGTCAGCGACATCTATCCTAATGCAAAATGGATAGTTACTGTGGGGAACGCTCAACCCTAGACACATATACATGTTGTGATATGTGGGGGATTGTTGGTGCTTTCTTTACATAGAGAGAGCTTGCTCTCAACATGCCTTGTAAAAAGTTTAGTCCCACATCGAAAATGCACCATGAGTTATCTCAACATATATACTTGGTTGTGTTGTTAAGAGATGCACATGGGGTGGTGACCCTAAGGAGGGAACCATGTGGGTGATTTTACTAGGAGGTAAGAATAAGGCTCCAAGGATTAAGTATTAATGCTTTTGTCATTCTCTTGGATTAATTCCATTTGGAGCTAAGCTCCAAAGGGGCTTAGCGACTCGGACTCGGACTCGGACTCGGGCTCATGGGCTCATGGACTCGCACCAGGCTGACTGTGCAGACTACAAGTCAGTTATGGAAAGACTGATTCAATACGATTAATTCAGACCCACTTTTTGTGGGATTTAATTCAATCTTTCCATAAGATTTGAATTAATTTCGTTGCCATCTTTGTGGGATTTAATTCAATCTTTCCATAAGATTTGAATTAATTTCATTGCTATCTTTGTGGGATTTGAATTAATTTCGTTGCCATCTTTGTGGGATTTGATTCAATCTTTCCATAAGATTTGAATTAATTTCGTTGCCATCTTTGTGGGACTTAATTCAATCTTTCCATAAGATTTGAATTAATTTTATTGCTATCTTTGTGGGATTTAATTCAATCTTTCCATAACTGAAAAGGCGGTTAGGGTTTCCATCCTCTCTCTATATATACTCTCTTCTGGCCTCCTTTGTGAGGTACTACGAATTTTATAAGTCAGAAAAGAGAGAGAAAGAGAGGGAGTTGCTGCCGCCATTGCAAGTCCATCCGAGGAGTCAGAACAGAGGTGACTTCGAGCGTTCCACAAGTTCTTCAACTTGCTGGTTCCTGGAAGCAATTTGTGTGGGACGAATCTTGCTTTGAGCAACGGTGTTTTGACACCCCAGCAACTTTTTTTCATCTCATCTTTTTTTACATTATTGTAACTCGTTCTGTCCCAATTGCAACACGTTTGCAAGGAAGAACGAGAGATCTTCTCTTCTCTATTTCCCTCATTCATATTGTAATCTGGCTATTTGGTTTTTTGCATCATCGTAGATCTTGAGTTTGATCACTGCAAAGTTTTTTGTGTGACATCTCAGATCTCGATTGCATCAGTTTTCCATCTTTGGTCAAGCCCCGGGACTAACAATATATATATATATATATATATATATATATATATATATATATATATATATATATATATATATGCAAATGACCTCTAGCCTAGTGGTTAAGAGATGCATGCGGCCCAAGTGGTCGGGAGTTCGAGCCTCAGTAGAGACGAGTTCGCCACAAGTACCCATTACTTCAAAATTATATATATATATATATATATATATATATATATATATATATATATATACTTGTTTTATGATTTTAGGTACTTGTTTTATGATTTTAGTTTTTATGGAGGTAGTTGTTACTTTAGTTCTTATCGAGTTTCATTTTTTTAATTGTCTGTAGATCAGAGCAGAGAATGTCGACATGCCTTTAAGCCTCGTTTGGTTCGCGGAATGGAAGGAAAAGGAAATCAATTCCTTGTCATTTCCTTTCCTTTGGAAAACTTTAATTCCTATTGATTTTTCTTTCCGATGTTTGGCAATGTCAAGGAATTTGAAAAGAAAAGTGAATACTTCAATGTGGGAAAGTGATTCCTTCCTTGGATGGATGGAATCACTTTCCCCCCTAATTTTTCTTCCATTGGGAATCATTTTCCTTTTCCTCCTCAATTCCTTGGATACCCAAACATAGGAAAGTAATCACTTTCCTTTCCCAACCGGAAGATTCCGTGAACCAAACGAGGCATTAGTGTATTTGGCAATAGCCTTTAACGGGGCATCGTGTGTTGATCCTACCTTAATTCCTATTATGGTGATGCAAACCTTGTTGGGGTCTTGGAACAAAAAATGTTGGAGCAGGAAATTATTCAGCGTGAGGGGAAGTTCTCTAATTCCAAGTCTCATTGCCAAGTCTCACTGATAGCTGTCGAGATGGTTCTATATACTAATGTAATATTGGTATAACATGATGTTATAGTACTTGATTTTATGTTTATTTTTGTTATTTTTTGGGAGGAATGATGATCTATCGGAGAAATTGATAAAATGAGAGAAGAGCTCGTCAAATTTATCCTCGATACTATTAGTGAAGATTGTATGTAAAAAATGATGCATTCGAAAATTTCGGAATCATTATTGTTAATTTATGTAGAGAACGTTTGAGAATTGTTATAGTTCAATATTGGCCCTTTGAATAACTATGAATAAAAAGATTTTTTGTTGGTGTTAGAGATTATTTTTCTTTTTTGTTTTTCTTATATGGGATATTGTATACAAAATACAAATTGTGTAATACAGATGCAAAAATGGGTACTTTAACAATGACGAACATTTAATGACGCATAAAAGTCATCTTTTGTAAATAAAGATAAGTCATCTTTTAAAAATACAAATAACTATGTATTGAGCTGTCATTGATTTCTTATGATAAACATCATCTTTTTAAATAAAAACGATGCACAGAAGTCATTTTTTGTACATAAACATGACGCATAAAAGTCATCTTTTTGTAAATAAAGATGACATATAGAAGTTATCTTTTGTAAATAAAGAAGACACATAAAAGTTATCTTTTATAAATAAAAATGACGTGTATTTAGCTATCATTAATTTTTCACGATAAAAGTCATCTTTTATAAAGATGACACATAGAAGTCATCTTTTATAAATAAAGATGACACATAAAATCATCTTTTGTAAATAAAGTTGTGATACGCAGAACGATACCATATATTTGGCGACATGTCTCTGTGTGTCGCAAAATAACACCATACATTTGGCAACATAAGCATGTATGTCGCAGAACGATACCATACATTTGACGAATATGCCTGTGTTGGAAAATATATTTCTAAATTTTTTCAATCATGAAATATTTTTTTCCTTCACAAAGTTCTTTCCATCTTTCAAACCCTTTTATTAGTGCTCTCTCTCTCTCTCTCTCTCTCTCTCTCTCTCGTTTGAAAAACAAAAATTTTTCAATCATGAAACATTCTTTCCCCCTCTATCAAACCCTAGCCACAGGATGTCGGAGGTCCTCTTCCTCGTCTTCTTCTCCGCCGAGATTCTTCCTCCTCTCCTCCCTCGCCGAGTCAGCCAGGGACGCAGCCTTGAGCAAGAAGAGGAAGACTATCAGACTCTTCCTCGTCTCCTTCTCTGCTATTATATATAAGCTTATTTTGTTGTTATATATCTGTCATAATTTATTATGATGTCTCGCATCTATCGGTTACCAATTCAATTGCTATGAGGAAGAAGAGGCAGCTCCTGGAGTCGCCGGGTGGTTCGGCTATGCCGCGCCTTCACCATCGGCATTTCCGACCCCGTCGGTATATATGGGTATTTTCTTTTTTCCTTCTTTCCTTGTTGTGTTGTCTGTCTCTAGAGAGGCGGAGGTCGCTTTGGTTCAAATTGAAAGATTGGAGGGTCTTAAATAGAAGATTGTTATACTTCTCTGCCTCCGTTAGCCGGGGGGACATCTAATCGATCTGCCTCCGTGGAGTTGAACGTGGTGGACCTGGAGTGGGATACGGTGGTGTGGTTCTAGCCGCATCTTGGCGAGCATGGGGACGGGTTCTTTTCGGATTTCACGAAGGGGGAGGACGGCGGGTTCTTTTCGGATTTCACGAAGGGGGAGGACGATGAGAGCAGGCATTTTGGTTGGTACCAGCAGAGGATGTCGGCGCTTGGGTTCAGGTAATAAATTGCTTGCCTACAACATTATTCTTTAATCTTATCGTTTAGTTAACTATTGGGTTAGTATAAAGCCAAAGCAATACTTGTTAGATTATTTTTTAGTGTATTGAGAAACTTTTTGAGTGTAAACTCAGAATAATACATGTTAGAAGGATTTCAAATAATTGGTGAGGCTAAACCTGTTGGAGTGGGTGGGGTTCCCAACCTACGTGGAGAAGACCCCGGAGTGCGACGAGCGCCGTCTGTGTGACAGAGAAGCTCGGGGAGGTGATGAGGCCAGTCGGAGATGACGGAGATACTCGGGAGCTGCCAGAGGAGCTGCTGGAAGGAGGGGGGCAGAGTTCGGGCCGAACTCTGCCGCAGGACAGAGTTCTGGCCGAACTCTGTCCCAGGACAGTTCTGGCCGAATTCTGTGTTCTGGTTCCAGAACCTTGCTGGTTGCCAAACACAGAGTTCTGGCCGAACTCTGTGTCGTCAGGACTGAAGTGTTTTTCAGGATGTTTAATCACCATTGGATCGTATCCTACGGTCCAGATTTTGCTGCAAATTAGGGGGTTTATACATGGTTATTCCTAACCCTAATCACAATACAACATTGAAGAACAAGAGAGAGAAAAGAGGCAAGAGTGCCATTGCAACTTTGGGAGAGAAGGAGAATTGAAGGCCATTTTCGAAGGGTGTTCGGGTAATATCTACTCGTCGTCTTGTTCTTCGTAGCCTTGTAATCATTATTCTTGTTTCTAAGTGTTGTGGGGATCCGATTTGGATCAGGAGAAGTTTGTAGAGGGTGTACTTCTTTATTTCATTATTGAGAGCTTTTCAGGATTGGACTCCGATCGTCCCGTAGTTTTTTTTCGCAAGGGTTTTCCACGTCAAAAATTCTCTATGTCTGCGTGGTTTGTTTTTGGTGTTTTGGTTCGTGCGTTGTATTGCTCGGTTCTCTCGCAGCTACTGTAATGTCCCGCTCCGCATCGGTGCATTATGATGAGTCGTTGACTCGAAGAGTTGCGTTGACCCGATGAAGTATCGATGCGAATCGATGCAAGAGTTACGTTGGCCAAAGGTAAGCTTTGAGTCGGTTGGAATCTATGAATCGAATCGATGCAAAGGATAAGTTCCGTTTGAGCAAGTACTAATGTTAGTTGATCTGGTGTGCAGGCTATGCCTTTATGCTGGATTACGGATCGTGGTATGGGCGCGATAGGCCAAGTCAACCGAGTAGTTCAAAGGAATGGCTAAGTCTGAGAGTTAGCTATGCAACCGAGTTATGGAAGCGAGACGCTTCAATCGACGAAACGGCAAGGCGTATCGGCTTAAGGTGGGCGGGTTCTTGACTCTCTTTCCCTATTCCTTCACGTCTAATAAGAGATATCATTGTATGCATAATATGTTATCGAGTTAGCGAGCGTGGCTCGGCGAGTAAGTGTCTAAATATGCGTTGAACACTAAGGTAGAACATTGAACAATCGAACAATTGAAGCGACGTGCATCAAGTGTACGGGTCGCGATAGGGCAATGATGGTAGAACATTGAAAGATGATATTGAGATGTGCATCATGTGCACGGCTCCGAGAACATTGAACACTAGGCGTAGAACATTGATTACGGCGCTGAGCGTGCCCTCGGGCACTTATGCTATGAAATGACTGAGTAACTATGGAATTAGGCTATGAGAATAACTTACGAATGGCACTCGCTGAATATGAGTACGAGACGACTAAGCCGTTGGGCGTCGTGCATCAATATGGATGTGTTGGGGCATAACGCCGACGGAGCTCCCCATATGGATGGTGGATTATGTTTATGAGACGCGAATATGTTTATGGCACGGGAAACCGTTTATGGAACGGGACTATGTTTATGGAATACGAGATGGGTTGGAATATATGACTTGTATGCTATGATACGTATTGCATGGTCAATGGACTCGGATGGCCCGTGCATGGGTGCGGCTTCCCTCGAACGGTTACGTCGGGGCGCCGGGACCGTTCGGCCTAGGAGGGAATTATGTGTGGTATTTATGGTGCACATCATTCGGACGGATTGCGACCGTCCAGTGCTGTGATAAGCTATGATATCCGTAAGTTTGGGATCCTTCGGATACTGGGCTAGCAACCCGTATCGAAGTGATCGTAGGCTTACACATAAGAGATGCCAAGTCCATTACGGTGCGAAACACCGTGACCTTCATATAGATAGGGCCGGTGGGCTGAGATGAGAGCTGGGTGCAGGCGCAGGGCCTGCCACCCATTATGCATATGTTTATGTTTATGATTGGTCGGTTGCACGAATCGTATGATTGCTTATGTAAGTTCTAACCATGGCAGGCTAGGCAAAGAGGAATGGGATGAGCACGAGCACTAAGTTATGTTTCAGATTATGTCTAACTGTATCTGCTGCAGGAACATGGTATAGGACACATTTACGATATGTTGTTATACATCGAATATTGCCATGAAACTGATCCTAAGGCTAAATAGAAAGATCACAAATTAAGATGCATGTTTCACTAAATGATTAAGTGTTTGGTTTGGGTGCGAGCGGGTTTTGATCAGTGCGAAGCGAGGACGAAAGCACTAATCCCCCACTAGTTTATGTGCAGGCTCAGTTTATGATCGGCTCGGGGCGGGGCTTGGCTTGGACGTGCCGAGGCATGGAGTCCTTGGCGTTCAAGAGGAGCTACCGCATAGGCGTTCGGACTTGCGACATGGAGATGTTCGGCCGAAGACTACTTGGTGGCTATACAGAGGCATAATGTATGGAACAATGTAATCCTTTGTGAGCTAGAGAGATCATGAGCGTTGTAGCCAATTGGCATATATGTTGGGCTATTCAGAGCCTTTGTAACCTTCATTTCATTATGAATAAAAGAGATTTTTGTTGTATTCTTTGTTTCCTTCCGCTGCTTATGTTACGAATTTGAGATAATCACTATGTGAACTGTTATCTTGCCTTACACGAGCGCAACTCCAGGCTCGTGCGGCATCACGCCCCAGCGAGGACGATGATTCGGGTGAAATCTAGCGAGGACGAGCGATTTCCCGGATCGGGGCGTGACAAGTTGGTATCAGAGCGGTTCCATCCTTTGGACCGTGCATGAATTTCTTTGACCCTCAGTTGCTTCGCTATCGAATTCAGTTGACTCTAAGTTGTTTCCGCAACCGCATGGCTCATGGATCTGCTCGACGCTACATTGGATGTTCCATACAATAAGTCTATATTAAGTGCGTACGTCTGCCACAAGTATGTCGTGACTATCATGCTATCTCCGGGTGCCATCGGAGAGTGTTGGTTGCACGAAGTGCAATGAGTTATGAGATTATGGTTTCCCGAAGTGCAAGAAAGTTGTGAATGCTGGTCGCACGAAGTGCAACGAATATGGTGATGTTGGTTGCATGAAGTGCAATGATATATGTGTTATCGGTCGCACGGGGTGCGAGAAGATATGTGTTGTCGGTCGCACGAAGTGCGAGGAGTTATGTGTTATCGGTCGCACGGGGTGCGAGAAGATATGTGTTGTTGGTTGCACGAAGTGCAATGGGTCGATATGTGAGGCGATGCATGTTATGTTGCTATGCGAACGGTTATGTGTTGTTGGTTGCACGGAGTGCAGCAAGTCGTGAATCGTTCGTTGCATCAGTGCAACGAGTCGATATGGTATGATGCGTGTTGTATGGCTATGCGGATGGATAGCGATATGTTGCACAAGATTGAGTAAAGACCTTAAGTATCGAGAATGAGTTGTTGCACGAGTTGCAACGAGCGAGATTTAGAAAGATCGCGGATGCGATAGTAACGAGTCGAGTTGGTCGCTAAGGCGAGTTCGAGTAGGCGAACGTTATGTTGGCCGTATGTCGTGTTGAGCTTTGAATAAGCGAATGTTGCGGGTGTGATCGATATGATCGCTAAGGCACGGTTAGAGTGAATGCGTGTCAAACTTGAGCGAACGCTAGAGCTGGGATCGGAAGGATCGCCATACGAGATAGTTGATTGAGGAGTAGATGTCGGACCTATGTGGGATGTGATGTCGAGTAATGACTCAATTTCGAGTGGTATATGCAATACCAATTATGCGAGCAAGTATAACGAGGTATTGTATCGATAACGATAGGCTCGATCCTGAGTGGTATATGGAATACCACTTAGCGATAGCTATGTTAAGCCGGTTGGTGACTTATGATAGGTTATGTTGAGACGATTATGTTGTTACGATATGTTTGTCCTCAACGGATGAAGTAGTACCGAGACTCGATTGGGAATGACTTGAGAGAAGTCGATGCGAGTATGCGTTGATGAATTGAGTTGAACGATTATGTGCGAAGTCATATCCACGGAGGATACGTCGGACGAGGAGTCCTTAAGTGTAAGTCGAACGATAAGTTGAGCATATCGAAAGAATATTACGTGGAGGAAATAGTCGACCCGGTCGAACTTATGTTGAGTTAGTACGGAGACTTCTTCGGAATGAATTGAGTAGGCACGGAGAAATCGTGCGAACGAATTTGGGTTAGTGCGATGAGTCGGTAGCACGATTTGAAAGTGCGAGTTTGGGACATGAGAATGAATATGTGAATTGGAAATTGTGTCGCGATTATGGTAGTTAGTGATAACGAAAAGAATCTTGATGTGTGCAAGACTTGATTCGTATTCGAGTTCGGATAATGGCAATGATTGCAACGGGTTTAAGCTTATGAGAAAGGAAGATGTTCAAGTTATGCATATCGACGATGGTATTGAGACGTATCAAAGACGATATGCAATAACTCGGGGATACTCTGATCGAATGAACGAAAATTATGTTGAGCATTGTTGTTGGATGAATAAGATGCAAGTTAAGTTATGGCAATTGGGATGATAACGGTAGGAGTGCTTCGGAAGATTTAAGAGTGGATGGATGTTACTCGGAAGAAAACGAAAGTGTATGGATTGCTTCGTGGATAACCACTATGTTGACATTCTTGTCTTGAGCGAGCGCAACACCAGCCTCGCACATGCGTCACGTCAAACTAGAACGATCATTCCGCGTGAGCGCTGGTATGGTGATTCATCCAGCGGGGATGATCGAACTTGCGAGGCGTGGCAAATTTGATATGGACTTGTGGTTTGATGCGAAGGTGGAATTGAGGATTGTACGATGGCCTAGAGTGTGCCAGACATTGACGGGAGTAGATGGACTCGTACTATGGCGAGCAAATGTTGCTCGGTTTCGAAAAGTATCAACGGTAATGCAGGAGTGATTCGAATAGTCAACGGCGCATCAGTTGCGCGGGGATAGATAAACCATGGATTTGTGAGTTATGTCGGATAGGATAAAAGTCTCGTAGGAATTGTCGGGAATTGATTTGGCTTCGCGATAAGGATATAGCATGGTTCGTTGTAACTGTTCCTCGTTGATGATCTTCAATTATCGAGCGTAGTTTCGGGACAGATGACCCTAGAAGACTTGACCGCCAAATCAAGTGAATGTAAGAAGTCCCGTAGGATGACCCTAAAGAAGTCGCGTAAGAAGGATAAGAAATGAGGTAGTGCATGTTGAGGATAAGTCTAAGCGAGTGAGTATCGTGTCTCGAAAGTTAGCGAGTACTAGAATCGATATGGTCAGAAAAGTTATGTTGGATCGAGTGGATGTTGAGGAACGTGCTTAGCGTAGTGACGCGGTAAGGCGATTGCAAGAATTTTGCAATGCGCGAGAGCGACGGATAGTAAAACGACCTTAAGAGTTGTGTCGTAGATCGGTTTGAGTAACGGTTAGGCTATGTGCGTTGAGCGCACAATCTATGTTACGGAATGAACTAGTCAGGATTGAATCGAAGATTTAGTAAATGATTCGTACTCGGTCGAGAATATGAGACGAGCGTATAGTAAGAGACCTTGGGTCGGAAAGATTGTTGCCTTTGAGCATCGTAGACTCAAGTCGACCTCTTGTGTCGGGAGAGCGCGAGCACGATGTCTGAATAAGTTACCTAGCGGGGGTAGCCCCAGACTCGATGTGCGGGTAGTTCGAGAACGTGGATCGTGTTGGGATAATTGTGTGCGAGACTTAGTACGGAGTGTAGACAAAGGAAATTCGAAACATGTTGACTTAGTCCATGTCGTTCAGGCCAAATTTTATGAATGATTGGATGAAAGACTTGAGTTATGTGAGAGATAGGCAAACTGTTGGACGAGTAGGCATTGTGGAGAATTGTTGCGATCGGATGCGCAATGACTCGATGCAATACGAGTGTTATGTGGTCAGCGAGAGACTTACGAGATTGAAGTAACGGTTTTGAATCAAGTTATGTGCGAGGATGTTTGCACGCGGGATTCTAAGAATATTTGCTAAGATCTGACTAAGTCAAGTACGGACTGATTGGTGCTTGAGGAGTAAGTTGAGCTTGTTAGTTGTCCCGATATCCTACAACTGAGCTTGACTGAAATGCATATATTGGTGGGACGCCTAAAATATGTGTATGATCCAAACTAAGTTGTATGATTCCAACGATAGTAGCACGAGATCGTGAAACGATCTATGCGAGGCACTTGGATTAAGTGTTGGTTTCGGTTCGAGGACGAACCTGATTTTGAGTGGTATATTATGTAATGCCCCGCTCCGCATCGGTGCATTATGATGAGTCGTTGACTCGAAGAGTTGCGTTGACCCGATGAAGTATCGATGCGAATCGATGCAAGAGTTACGTTGGCCAAAGGTAAGCTTTGAGTCGGTTGGAATCTATGAATCGAATCGATGCAAAGGATAAATTCCGTTTGAGCAAGTACTAATGTTAGTTGATCTGGTGTGCAGGCTATGTCTTTATGCTGGATTACGGATCGTGGTATGGGCGCGATAGGCCAAGTCAACCGAGTAGTTCAAAGGAATGGCTAAGTCTGAGAGTTAGCTATGCAATCGAGTTATGGAAGCGAGACGTTTCAATCGACGAAACGGCAAGGCGTATCGGCTTAAGGTGGGCGGGTTCTTGACTCTCTCTCCCTATTCCTTCACGTCTAATAAGAGATATCATTGTATGCGTAATATGTTATCGAGTTAGCGAGCGTGGCTCGGCGAGTAAGTGTCTAAATATGCGTTGAACACTAAGGTAGAACATTGAACAATCGAACAATTGAAGCGACGTGCATCTAGTGTACGGATCGCGATAGGGCAATGATGGTAGAACATTGAAAGATGATATTGAGATGTGCATCATGTGCACGGCTCCGAGAATATTGAACACTAGGCGTAGAACATTGATTACGGCGCTGAGCGTGCCCTCGGGCACTTATGCTATGAAATGACTGAGTAACTACGGAATTAGGCTATGAGAATAACTTACGAATGGCACGCGCTGAATATGAGTACGAGACGACTAAGCCGTTGGGCGTCGTGCATCAATATGGATGTGTTGGGGCATAACGCCGACGGAGCTCCCCATATGGATGGTAGATTATGTTTATTAGACGCGAATATGTTTATGGCACGGGAAACCGTTTATGGAACGGGACTATGTTTATGGAATACGAGATGGGTTGGAATGTATGACTTGTATGCTATGGTACGTATTGCATGGTCAATGGACTCGGATGGCCCGTGCACGGGTGCGGCTTCCCTCGAACGGTTACGCCGGGGCGCCGGGACCGTTCGGCCTAGGAGGAAATTATGTGTGGTATTTATGGTGCACATCATTCGGACGGATTGCGACCGTCCAGTGCTGTGATAAAGTATGATATCCGTAAGTTTGGGATCCTTCGGATACTGGGCTAGCAACTCGTATCGAAGTGATCGTAGGCTCAATGTTATAGATTTCGCTAGGCGGAATCGGTGCGTTGAGCACCCGCCTAGCGCCTAGGGCGCCTAGACGGCGCCTAGGCGCCGATTTGTTTTTTTATTTTTTTTTTGGCTCGTATATATATATATATGTATATATAACATATATGTAGCATGTGTATACACACAAGTCTTATGGGCTCTTATGGCTAGTACAGCCATGTCTAAGCCTTCACAAGGAAGGACAGGGTTCGAATCTTGGAGGTGAAGTCTTTTTTTTCATTTTTTTTCATTTTTTTTTTGTTATCTTTAATAAAAGGGGGAGGGGAGGAGAGAGACTGCAAACAGCAGCTCTCCTCTCCGATCCCTTCCTCCTCTCCTCTCCCCTCCCCTCCCCTCCTCCTCCCCACCCTCCCCGGCCCTCCCCTCCCCTCCAACAGCAGCAGCAGCAGCCAACACGACGACGACGACGACGACGACGACGGCGGCGGCGGCGACGACGGCGACGGCGGCGACGGCGACGGCGGCGACGGCGGCGACGACGGCGGCGGCGGCGACGACGGCGACAGCAGGTAAGTACAATTTTTTTTTTCAGATCTGATTTTTTTTCAGATCTGATTTTTTCAGATCTGATTTTTTTTAAAAAAAAATTGATATGATTTTTTCATATTTTTTTTCAAAAATTTCAGATCTGATTATTTGAAAATTTTTTGAAAATTTTCAAAATAAAATCGGCCGCCTAAGGCCGACTAGGGCCGCCTAGGACCGACTAGGTCCCGCCTAGGCCGAAACCCGCCTAGGACTGGCGCCTAGGGGGTTTTCGGTTCGGCCGGCGGCCGCCTAGCGCCTAGGCGCCGCCTAGACCGAATTTTAGAACACTGCGTAGGCTTACACATAAGAGATACCAAGTCCATTACGGTGCGAAACACCGTGACCTTTATATAGATAGGGCCGGTGGGCTGAGATGAGAGCTGGGTGCAGGCGCAGGGCCTGCCACCCATTATGCATATGTTTACGTTTATGATTGGTCGGTTGCACGAATCATATGATTGCTTATGTAAGTTCTAACCATGGCAGGCTAGGCAAAGAGGAATGGGATGAGCACGAGCACTAAGTTATGTTTCAGATTATGTCTAACTGTATCTGCTGCAGGAACACGGTATGGGACACATTTACGATATGTTGCTATACATCGAATATTGCCATGAAACTGATCCTAAGGCTAGATAGAAAGATCACAAATTAAGATGCATGTTTCACTAAATGATTAAGTGTTTGGTTTGGGTGCGAGCGGGTTTCGATCAGTGCGAAGTGAGGACGAAAGCACTAATCCCCCACTAGTTTATGTGCAGGCTCAGTTTATGATCGGCTCGGGGCGGGGCTTGGCTTGGACGTGCCGAGGCATGGAGTCCTTGGAGTTCAAGAGGAGCTATCGCATAGGCGTTCGGACTTGTGACATGGAGATGTTCGGCCGAAGACTACTTGGTGGCTATACAGAGGCATAATGTATGGAACAATGTAATCCTTTGTGAGCTAGAGAGATCATGAGCGTTGTAGCCAATTGGTATATATGTTGGGCTATTCAGAGCCTTTGTAACCTTCATTTCATTATGAATAAAAGAGATTTTTGTTGTATTCTTTGTTTCCTTCCGCTGCTTATGTTACGAATTTGAGATAATCACTATGTGAACTGTTATCTTGCCTTGCACGAGCGCAACTCCAGGCTCGTGCGGCATCACGCCCCAGCGAGGATGATTCGGGTGAAATCTAGCGAGGACGAGCGATTTCCCGGATCGGGGCGTGACAGCTACTCTCTAGTTTGGGGAAAGGTTTTCGCGTTTCTTTCCCAACAAAGTGATATCAGAGCCAGGTTTTGGAATTCAGAAGGGTGTCAGGAGTTGACAAGAAAACTAGAGAGGAGAGATGGACGTGAAGCCGGTGCGCATGGTGAACCTGAACGGCGCCAACTATCACTATTGGCGGAGCAAGATGAAAGATTTGCTGTTCGTCAAGAAGCTGCATCTGCCCGTATTTGCATCCGAGAAGCCCAGTGATAAATTCGAGGAGGACTGAAAATTCGAGCATATACAGGTGTGCGGATACATCAGGCAGTTCGTTGACGAGAACGTGTACAACCACGTTGCCAATATTGAGCACGCGAAGACGTTATGGGATAAGCTGGAATCTTTGTACGCGAAGAAGACCGGGGTAAACAAGTTGTTCCTGATCCGGACGATGATGGGTCTGCGGTACAAAGATGAGGCATCTATTACAAATCACTTGAGTGATTTCCAGGGCGTGGTTGACCAGCTGTCTTCGATGGGAGTCAAGTTCGACGACGAGGTTCAAGGACTATGGCTGCTGTGTACTTTGTCAGACTCGTAGGAAACCGTACGAGTATCTATGATCGCTTCTGCTTCAGAGGGCGTGGTCAGTCTGGAGTTTGCCAAGAGCGGGGTACTGAATGAAGAGATGCAGAGACGTTCTCAGGGCACTTCTTCTATATCCCATCACTCAGAGGCACTAGTTTCAGAGAGCTACGGAAGGGGTAAAAGCAGGGGTACAGGTGGTGGCAGAGACAAGAGCAGGAGGAAGTCTAAGGGTCGGTACGAGAACTCGGAGTGTTGCCACTGTGGCAAGAAGGGCCACATCAAGCGGAACTGTTTCGCTTGGAAGAGAGAAGAAGGGCAACAAGGGGAAGCAAGATGAGAACACTACAGCGACGGCCTCGATATAT
Organism: Iris pallida; assembly: GCA_029216955.1. Taxonomy (NCBI): domain Eukaryota; kingdom Viridiplantae; phylum Streptophyta; class Magnoliopsida; order Asparagales; family Iridaceae; genus Iris; species Iris pallida. Next base: position 17,038,319 of record JANAVB010005796.1, on the reverse strand, counting down.
CGAGGCGATGTGATCGTCGTAGGTGATGAGGTTATCACAAACCTCGCCTGCGATGGCAATTCTTGACTGGTGGACTCAGGGACTTCAGCGCATGTATCTCACAACAGGACACTATTTGCCACTTACACGACAGGCGACTGTGGAGTGTTGAAGATGTGCAATGGAGATGTGTCGAAGGCGGTTGCCGTTGGAGAACGAAGACGGGTGCAGTTCTTGTTCTCAAAGATGTTCATCATGTCCCTTATATCCGTTTCAATCTGGTGTCGGTTGGAAGGTTTGATGACGAGGGATTCTTTAGTCTTTTCGGGAATAGTCAGTGGAAGCTTTCCAGAGGTTCGATAGTGATTGCCAGAGGAAGCAAGAAGTCCGGTCTCTACTATATGGAGGGGAGCGTACAGGGGGCACATGAGGTGAACGCAGTCAGTGATGCGTCTACCGAGTTGTGGCACAGGCGGCTCGGCCATATCAGCGATAAGGGGATGAGCTACTTGGTGAACATGAAGGTGATTCCAGGACTCAAGTCTACAAAGTTGGAGAAGTGCACACACTGCTTAGCTGGAAAGCAAAATAGGGTGTCTTTCCAAAGTCACCCAAGTTCAAGGAAGGCGGCGTTGCTCGAGTTGATTCACTCGGATATCTGCGGTCCTATGAAGGTAAAATCTATTGGTGGTGCTTCTTACTTTGTAACTTTTATTGATGACTGTTCCAGGAAGGTTTGGGTCTATGCCTTAAAGACCAAGGATCAGGTGCTGCCTACTTTCAAAGAGTTTCAGGCCTCTGTTGAAAGAGAGACGGACAAGAAGTTATTGTGTTCGGTCCGACAACGGCAGCAAATACATCGGTCCCTTTGATGCTTATTGCAGAGAGCAGGGGATACGACACCAGAAGACTCCGCCCAAGACACCTCAGCTCAATGGTGTAGCGGAGCGCATGAACATGACACTGATGGAGAGGGTGCTGTGTTTACTGTCAGAAGCAAACTTGCCAGACAGTTATTGGGGTGAGGCTCTTCTCACAGCTGCTTATGTTATTAATTTATCTCCTAGTGCTCCTTTGCAGGGTGATGTGCCTGACAAAGTATGGTACGGTAAAGAGCCGTCATACAATCACCTGTGAGTGTTTGGCTGTAAGGCCTTCGTGCATGTACCGAAGGACGAGAGGTCCAAACTTGAGCCGAAGACGAGGCGATGCGTCTTTGTCGGCTATGGTCGGGATGAGTTTGGCTATAGACTCTACGACCCGGTGGAAAGAAAGCTCTACAGAAGCAGGAACGTGGTATTCGTCGAGGATCAGACCATGACCAACACTTAGGATTCCGTGACGCCTTCTGAGGCTGAGGAATTGCTTGAGTTAGAGTCATTTTGCTTCGAGCAGTTTCCAGAGGATATCGCAGAGGATCCAATTATGGGGGAGCCAGTACATGGAGTTGCTCTCAACCTTGATCATCAGCCTGCTGATGGTGGTCAGGGTGTCCTTCAGGAGGATGAGCATGCCGAGGAGGCAGTTCCTGAAGAGGAGGAGGCTGTTGGTATACAGCCAGCACCAGTGGCTCTACTGAGAAGGAGCGACAGAGAGCGTCGACCATCTATGAGATACTCACCGGGTGAGTATGTGCTACTGACTGACGGGAGAGCCCGAAAGTTTTGCAGAGGCTATGGAAGACGAACAAAGGCAGGAGTGGATGTAGGCTATGCAGGAGGAGATGAGTTCCTTACACGCCAATTCCACTTATGAGCTGGTGCGGTTGCCAAAGGGCAAGAAGGCTTTGAAGAATCGATGGGTGTTTAGAGTGAAGCAGACGGATGATGCTACTCGCCCTCGATACAAAGTGAGGCTGGTAGTTAAAGGCTACGGTCAGCGGAAATGCATAGATTATGATGAGATCTTTTCGCCTGTCGTCAAGCATTCGTCTATTCGGGTGGTGCTAGCATTAGCAGCCAGTCTCGACTTGGAGGTCGAGCAGATGGACGTGAAGACGACATTCCTCCATGGTGATCTTGAGGAGGAGTTATATATGGAGCAGCTAGAGGGATTCTGTAAGAAGGGCAAGTTACATTTGTTCTGCCGGTTGAGGAAGAGCTTGTATGGTCTGAAGCAGGCTACGAGGCAGTGGTACAGGGAGTTCGAGTCGTTTATGGGAGAGCATGGTTATGCACGGACGACGTCGGATCACTGTATATTTGTGAGGTATTTTGCCGATGATGATTTCATTATTTTATTGCTCTATGTAGATGACATGCTATTAGTGGGTCGGAATTACCACTAGGATAGCGGAGTTGAAGCGCCAACTGGGCGCGACCTTCTCTATGAAGGATTTGGGCGCAGCGAAGACTATTCTTGGGATGAAGATCAGCCGAGAGAGTCCAAGCTGCTACATTTGTCCCCAAAAAAGTACATTCACCGGGTACTTCAGCGTTTCGGTATGGACGGGTCGAAGAAAGTGAGTTGCCCCTTTGCGGCCCACTTTAAGTTCACTGAGGAGCAGTGTCCATCTACCGAAGACGAAAAGGAAGACATGGAGCGGGTTCCATATGCTTCAGCTACGGGGAGCCTTATGTATGCTATGGTGTGTACGAGGCCAGACATCGCTCATGCAGTTGGCACTGTTAGCATGTATCTTTCAAATCCTGGAAGGGTATATTGGAGTGCGGTCAAGTGGATTCTACGATATCTTCAGGGCACTGCCGATTGGAGACTTTCTTTTGGTGGTGACGAGCCGAAGCTGGTTGGGTATACCGACGCTGATATGGCTGGAGATGTAGACACGAGACGATTGACTTCGGACTATGTGATGATGTTTGCCGGAGGAGCGGTATCGTGGCAGTCGCGGTTGCAGAAGTGTGTTGCCTTGTCGACGACGGAGGCAGAATACATTGCGGCAACGGAGGCTTGCAAGGAGCTGCTGTGGATGAAGAAGCTGTTACAGGAAATAGGACTGAAGCAAGAGCAGTATACTTTGCTTTGCGACAGTCAGAGTGCTATTCACCTCGTAAAGAACCAGACATTTCATAGTCGGTCCAAGCATATCGAGACTCGGTATCATTGGATACGGGATGTGGTTAAGAAGAAGGACGCGGTGCTTGAGAAGGTTCATACTGATGACAATGGAGCGGACATGCTCACGAAGGTTCTACCGAGGGGAAAGTTTGAGTACTGCAGGCAGATCGTCGGGATGACGACCTCCTCCACCTAGTTGTGAAGGAGGAGATTTGTTGGAGTGGATGGGGTTTCCAACCTATGTGGAGAAGACCCCGGAGTGCGACGAGCGTCGTCTGTGTGTCAGAGAAGCTTTGGGAGGTGACGAGACCAGTCGGAGATGACGGAGATATTCGGGAGCTGCCAGAGGAGCTGCTGGAAGGAGGGGGGCAGAGTTCTGACCGAACTCTGCCCCAGGACAGAGTTCTGGCCGAACTCTGCCCCAGGACAGAGTTCTGGCCGAACTCTGTGTTCTGGTTCCAGAACCTTGCTGGTTGCCAAACACAGGGTTCTGGCCGAACTTTGTCCCAGGAAAGAGTTCTGGCCGAACTCTGTGTCGTCGGGCTGAAGCGTTTTTTAGGGTGTTTAATCACCATTGGATCGTATCCTACGGTTTTTGCTGCGGATTAGGGGGTTTATACATGATTATTCCTAACCCTAATCACAATACAACATTGAAGAACAAGAGAGAGAAAAGAGGCAAGAGTGCCATTGCAACTTTGGGAGAGAAGGAGGATTGAAGGCCATTTTCGAAGGAAGATCGTGTTCGGGTAATATCTACTCGTCGTCTTTGTTCTTTGTAGCCTTGTAATCATTATTCTTGCTTCTAAGTGTTGTGGGGATCCGATTTGGATCGGGAGAAGTTTGTAGAGGGTGTACTCCTTTATTTCATTAGTGAAGGCTTCTCAGGGTTGGACTCCGATCGTCCCGTGATTTTTTCCCGCAAGGGTTTTCCACGTCAAAAATTCTCTGTGTCTGCGTGGTTTGTTTTTGGTGTTTTGGTTCGTGCGTTGTATTGCTCGGTTCTCTCGCAGGTACTATCTAGTTTGGGGAAATGTTTCCGCGTTTCTTTTCCAACAAAACCAAGGAGCACTTTGAGAGAATTCCCACAAATGGGACATCTCTCTGCATCTTCCAGGTGGTTGACCTTCCAATTTTTGTGTTTGATACCGGAGATGGCCTGTGTTGACGCGATCACTCATGTTTGGTGGGACGAATCCTTCCCCGACGTCATCATCACCTTCGGTGACGCTTTGAGGGATCCATTGGTATGTATACTAACCAAACTATAGATTTATGGTCATGCCACAAGTTCCTATTTTTCCTCTTGGTGATCTCTGCATATATCCTATATGGAAGTAATCAAGTGTGTACTTACTGGCTTCAAGACTTTGACAGATGCTTGTTGTGGGTGTGGCAAATATGGAGGTCTGATGATGTGTTTGATACCGGAGATGGCATGTGTTGACGCGATCACTCATGTTTGGTGGGACGAATTCCACCCTTCAGATGCAGTGAACCGGATACTAGCCGATAATGTGTGGTCCGGCATGCACACCAACATGTGAGATGGATAAAGTCAGGTGCAAGACATGCTTGCCTTAATTTCCTTTAACTTCTGCAATAATGAATCTCTACCATAATAATAGTTTGCATGTTCTTTTGACATTTTACAATTTCACTTCTTGGCAGTTTTGAGGCTACTAATTCTGCCCTGAACATCAAGTTGATGCAGGTAAGAAACAAAATACTATAATTTCCGTTATAGACTGCATCATGACAAATTTGTTTAGATCATAATTTAAATGTATTTTCGTGAAGAAGACAAACTACCTTCTTTATTTGATATGTTGTTTCACCTCCCTGTCTAATCATCATTTCATAAGTTTGTTTTAAATTATATTATGCAAACTTGCTTATAGGTACTGCTCTGTGTTTAGATTAACATAAGATCAAGACTATTTTGTGTCGAGGCAAAGAAGATGGACCAACCAAAATTGGTCTTAGGGTCCTACATTTGGACAGATTCTTACTAAGGATTCTCTTAAGAAGTTCATAATTTTTTCTCTTCTCAAATCGACTCCCGTATCTTCCGTTGTTGACTCCAAATGGATGGTTTACTGTGAAATTGATGTATATTTACCTGAACTCTGACCGGAATGGCTTGGGGCTCTATATGTAATGCTTCTTTGCCTCTGAAAGTAAATTTTTTGAATTGAATCACTGTTCAAAGAAAATTTTTGATCCTTAATAACAATTACATCCTCTTGGATTCTCTTACATAGCACAGTTTTATGAATTTCTTCTTGCTGAAATATTGTTCTTCTCTTTCTTTCCAAATGTGCCACACAGTTGACACCCTTATTTTACACATCAAGATGGAAATTCTACTTCTCTTACTATGCCAGATAAGTTCCCTGATCTCTTCATCAAAGGTACACTGTCTCTTTGTCTTTATGCATAGCATCAGCCTACGTAATTTCCAATTGTAGGTTTTATAAGAGCAAGTGAAGAAGAGGTGGCTCCTTGACTCTTTTATGATTTGCACAGGACACCTTCTGGCTCAACCTAATTTACGTATTATATCCTTGTGTCTTGTCATAAGCCTATCCAGGACTGCAGTCACTGCTCTATATAAACAAGCACTTATTTTTATGCAGTTTCCTGTGTACCATATGATATCACATTCCATACTCAGTAGTGATATCACATTCCATACCCAGTAGTGAACTCAACCATCACATGCATCCACCCATACTTAGAAAAGCTATCATTTCTTCCCTACTTCTCTCGATCTTTAGAAAAGCTTTTGCATCTTGAGCTCTACTAACAAACTTGGGTTATTTAGATGCGTCAACTGACATCTCCATGCAACCATCACATGGGATGGTGGGAAAAGCTATCAACATGACTTAATCTATAGGTCTCCTATTTCACTCTCACAGATGACACTCTTCCCACATCCAACCATGATACTAATTTCCATAAAATGTATCGAAATTCTTTCTGACATGTAAAAGAAAAGATGAGACTTTCACTTGACAGGAACTACAAGCTTAGCAATTCCGTTGACAATTTGGGATTATAGCAGAGACAATAGTCTAAGAGGTCTATCACATTCATTAATTAATGTATAGCCAGGGTGCTTCACAAGATGTCCAAAATGACTGGCCAACTGTGATTCATTGTCAGCAGAAACAAACTGGTACCGGTACTAATGACATGTAAAGACATCAGAATTAATTGTGTTATCGTACAAATGCAGTAAAAGATCACTGGGAATTCACGCGCGAGTTCACAATTAATATCTAAAGTTCCCCTAATCACTAATTCAATATTCAAGCATAAACCCACAAACTTTATAGCATTCCCTTCCTAGTAATTGAAAACTGATTCTAACATCCTAATACAAAAACTATAACAAAGGAAACATAAACAAGATTTCCTAATCTTATGGATACTTCATTCAGTGCCAAAGGACTCCTCAGATAATACTTTCCATCAGACCATATAATGCTACAAAATGCATATTATTTAACCCGAAAACTTAGTGAGGCTAAAAATTTGACCATACTATTATTTAACTATCATAGGCCGCACATATTATATCAGCAAATGCTACACCACACCCACAATTGACCACCCCTGCCCCTATCAGTTTCAGCAAGGTTTTCATAAATATTTTAACCTCACTCAACTTTGGTGGTCCAAAATTAAACTGAGAGAATAAAGTAAATGTTGAGAAGCAATAAGGGACTTTAGTCCCACATCAGAAGTTGTAGTATGAAGAGGGGTTGGACCCTCTATAAGTAGTAGCAATAGTCTATTAATAAAATTATCTGAGATTTAGTCCTCATTTCAACGTGGTATCAGAGCCACTCCTTCCCCTCTCCTCCACAAACCCTAGCCACTTCCGAATCCGAAACCCTAGCCGCCAGACAGCTGCCTCCTCCTCGCTGCCTCCAGCTTGCTGCCTCCTCCTCGCTGCCGACCTCCCCACCACTGCCGACCTCACCACCACTGCCGACCTCCCCACCACTGCCGACCTCACCACCACCACCACTGCCGACCTCACCACCACCACTGCCGACCTCCCCATCGGCCGACCACCACCACCACCACTGTCGACCACCACCACCACCACTGCCGACTTCCCCACCTGCCGACCACCACCACCACCACTGCCGACCACCACCACCACTGCCGAACCCCCCCACCGAAACCCTAACCCTACTTCTCCCCGTAGCAGCCGCCACACCCCTGTAGCAGCCGCCATACCCTTTTTTTTGAAACCCTAACCCTAATCAGATCAAAAAAAAAAGAAGAAAAAAAACGAAAAAAAAATCAGTACCTTCTTTTTAGAAGATCTACTGCAGTTGCCTTCGAGAATCAGTACCTTCTTTTTAGGAGCTCTACTACGGTTGCCTTCGAGAATCAGTACCTTCTTTTTAGAAGCTCTACTGCTACGCATACGAAATCTCTTTAGATTTTCGTCTTGCTTCTGTTACGAAATCTCTTTAGATTTTCGTACACTCAGAATCCTTCTAGGATTTCTGTTGCGGAGTGCTGCATACTTCGCCATGCAAGGAGGCACAACTAAGTTTGGGCTGTCCGAACGCGTCATAATGACGCGGTTCTAGTTGGTCGCATACACTCCAACATATCAGTGAGGAAGCTAGTTTGTTGTTTCCCCCCCTGATCTCTATCTCAACTGTCAGAATATACAGTTGACGAAGACGCTACCTGAGATCAGGATTCACAGCAGATTGCTGACTAAGACGAAGACGAAGCAAACGAAGACGACTCAGGAAACAACAAAATCTCACTGATTACAGTTGCAGAAACCATAGATTCCATCTATATGGGAAGTTGACAGCAGAAGAGATGAAGGCCCTGGTCGAGGATCTCCTGACCAAGAGATTACCGGAGGCAACCTCACGCGTGACCCATACTGATGTGGATCCGTCATCGTATAAAATGGGAAAGTTGGACAAACTGGAGACGAAGCTGGAAGGCACGGCCAACTACTTAAAATGGTCGCGGCAGGCGATGCGGACTGTCACGGACTTAGTGTTTTTGCTAGCACTTCGTCCCGTGCAGCGCACTGTCTTTCTCCTCAAAGACTCGTGCAAGCCTTCCCGTCCCCGACTTTGCTAGATCGCTAAGAAAACTAGAATAGTGGAGCAAAGATGGGGCTAGTAAGAATCTCTTTATTGACTTGGAGAATGCTTACAATTTTAGGTGGTGAGGAACAAATGAGAGCCTCCCCCTTTTATAAGTGCTCATAGAGCAATACAAGGAAAGTCCTGGAAGGAATATTCCAAGGATTATTACATTCTACCATAACTGGAATGGCATATTCCAGGATTATTCCCTAGCAACATAAAAGGAAACTTCAAGGGCCTTCCAGAAGCTTCTTGGGCCTCCTAGAACGATCTTGGGCCTTCCGGAGAGATCCACAATCTTCTAGAGCCTTCCGCCATCTTCTAGAATGTTCTGGAAGCTTCCCGCATAACCTTAGTCCGCGAAAAGGTTATGCAACAGGGCCTCGGGCGGGGTGCAACATTTGGGCCGTTATATTCTCCCCCACCTAAGGCGTTGACGCCCTCGTCAACCATGCTTGCTGAGAAACGCCTGGATCTCGGCTTCGAACTGATGTAGCGTATCAGCACGTTCCCAGCTAGACTCGCCGTAAGGCAAGCCCTTCCACCGGATGAGGTACTCCACATACGGGGACACTCCTCGTCGCCGAATGGTCCTCCTGTCCAGCACGGCTTCCACTTCCTTGTCGAAGGAAGTCGTCATGGTCGCCGTCGGTCGCTTCGGAACTCCGTGCTGGGGATCCTCCAAGTCTTCGTGGTACGGCTTCAAGCAACTGGCATGGAAGACTGGATGGATCTTCAGCTTGGCAGGGAGTTCAAGCTTGTAGGCCACCTTGCCTACCTTCTTGAGTACGTGGAAGGGGCCTTCATACTTCCGGATTAGTCCTTTGTGCACCTTGCGGAACACCTTGAACTGTTGCGGTTGTAGCTTCACCAGCACCATGTCCCCCTCCTTGTACTCAACCGACCTTCGCTTCGCGTCGGCCCACTTCTTCATCTTCCTCGCGGCCTTCTCCAGAAATGCCTTGGTAATGTCCGCCTTTGCCTTGAAATTTGAAGTGAACTGGTTGGCCGCGGGACTTCTATTCGAGGACCCCGCACTCAGCGTGTGCGGGGCAAGCGGTTGGCGACCCATCACCAACTCGAATGGACTGCTGTGCGACGACTCGCTCCGTTGAAGATTGTAGCAGAACTGAGCGACGTCGAGGTGATGCACCCAATCCCTCTGGTTGGCACTCACAAAGTGCCGCAAGTACTCCTCGAGTAGCGAGTTGACCCGCTCGGTCTGCCCGTCCGTCTGCGGGTGGAAGCTGGTCGAGAAGTGTAAGTCCGTCCCGAGGATTTTGAACACTTCCGTCCAGAACTTCCCCGTGAAGCGGGGGTCTCGGTCGCTGACAATGTTGACCGGGATGCCCCAGAACTTCACCACGTGGCTGATGAACAGTCGTGCGGCCTCCTCTGCTGTGCAGTCCGTCGAAGCAGCAATGAAGGTCGCGTACTTTGAGAACCGGTCCACCACCACGAGAATGGATCCAAGCGCCCCCACTTTCGGCAGGGCGGAGATGAAGTCCATCGAAATGCTCTCCCACGGCCGACTCGGCACGGGAAGAGGCTCCAGCAGGCCCCCGGGCTTCTGATGATCCACCTTGTCCTGTTGGCACACAAGACAAGTGCGAACATAGTCCTCCACATCTTCGCGCATGCGAGGCCAGTAGTATGCGGCCTCCAGTAGCGCCAAGGTTCGCTTCTGCCCCGGATGTCCAGCCCACTTTGTGTCATGACACTCCTTGAGTAGCTGTCTCCACAAGCCACTCCACCTAGGCACGACCATCCTGTCGCCCTTGGTGTAGAGAAGTCCGTCTGTCAGCCAGAACCTTCTCGTTTTGCCCTCCTTGGCAAGCTTCACTAGGGCCAGTGTTAGTGGGTCCTCCATGATTCCCACTCGAACACGGTCCAAAATGTCCCCCTTGAGCAAGCACACAGATGCGAGCTCGGCCTTCCTGCTAAGCGCATCGGCCACCTGATTTTCTTTGCCGGGTTTGTACTGCAACGCCATGTCGAACTCGGCTAGAAAATTTTGCCATCTCGCCTGCTTCGGAGATAGCTTCTTCTGGGACTGGAAGTAGCTCGTGGCAACATTGTCCGTCATGACCACGAACTTGGTGCCGAGGAGGTAGTGCCGCCATGTCCTCAAGCTATGCACGACCGCGGTCATCTCCTTCTCCTGCACCGTGTAGCGCCGCTCAGTGTCATTCAGCTTGCGGCTCTCGAACGCGATGGGGTGTCCTTCCTGCACCAACACCCCACCGATGGCGAAGTCGGACGCGTTCATGTGCACTTCGAACGCCTTGGAGTAGTCCGGTAGAGACAAGACCGGCTCCTCCGTCACAGCCCGCTTCAGTGCCAAGAATGCCTCCTCGCATCGGGGCGTCCAGCTCCACGCCCGATCCTTCCGCAGCAGATCGGTCAGAGGCGCTGCGATGGCGGAATATCCTCGGATGAACCGCCGGTAGTAGTTCGCCAAGCCAAGGAACGATCACAACTCCGTCGGCTTGGTAGGAGCCTCCCACTCCCGTATGGACTGGACCTTTGCGCCGTCCATCCATATCTTGCCACGCCCGATCCAGTGCCCCAAGAACGACACCTCTTCTTGTGCGAATGACCACTTCTCCCGCTTGACGAAGAGTTCGTTCTCCCTTAGCACCTGGAAGACCGTCTTCAAATGCTCGATGTGCTCCTCCATCGTGTTTGAGTACACGACGATGTCGTCGAGGTAGACCACGACGAACCGATCCAAGTAGGGATGAAAGAGCTTGTTCATCAAAGTACAAAAAGTCGCAGGAGCATTTGTTAGACCAAAAGGCATAACCATAAACTCATATGCGCCATACCTCGTCACGCATGCCGTCTTAGCTTCGTCGCCCTCCGCAATCCGGACTTGATAATACCCCGAGCGCAGATCAAGTTTGGAGAAGTATCTCGCGCCTCCCAATTGGTCGAACAAGTCCGCCACCAACGGGATGGGATATTTGTTCTTGACGGTTACCTTGTTTAGTGCACGATAATCGATGCACAAACGAAGGCTTCCGTCCTTCTTCTTCCGGAACAGCACCGGTGCACCATACGGAGCCTTTGACGGTCTGATGAATCCCGCGTCCAGCAGCTCCTTGAGTTGCTTCTTCAACTCGTCCAGCTCGGGCGGGGCCATGCGATATGGAGCCATGGCGGGCGACTTCGTGCCCGGCTCCAACTCGATGGCGTGGTCTACCTCCCTCCGCGGAGGTAGCCTCTTCGGCAACTCCTTCGGCATGACGTCCCCGAACTCCACAAGGACGTCATCGATCTCAGGCGGAAGATCCCCCTGCACGGGCGTCGCCTCCGACTTGAGCACATCAAGGTAAGTCATCTCTCCGTGTCGCATCCCCTTGAGTTGTAATGCGGAGAGAGCCTTCCCCTTCGTAAGCTCGCCTCGTGCAGTTGTCACCATGCACGGAGAGCTCTCCTCCATGATCCCGACGACTCCCAGATGCGGCATTGGGACTGCCTTTGCCGAAGTGAGGAAGTCCATCCCAAGGATCATGTTGAAGTCGTCCAGTGGTGCTGCCGTGAGACTGGTGACACCCGTCCAGTCTCCCACTTGGATCTTCACCCCTTTGGCCACCCCCTACACGGGGCGCGCCTCAGAGTTGACTGCCTTTATCGTGCTTGAGTCTTTTTTCAGCGCCAAACCCAAGCGTCGGACCTCCGCGTCTGAGATAAAGTTGTGGGTAGCCCCCGTGTCGACCATCGCCCTGGTGTTGTGGCCGTTGATCTTCACGTCCACGTACATCAGCTCTCGATTCGGGGTCTTGGACACTACCGCCTTGCTCTTCAAAGCATTCAACAGGCGCAGGGCACCCATGTGAGCCCCCTTCTTAGGCTCCATGTCCTCGGCCTCCTCGCCTTGGACCGCGTTCACCCTCTTGCCCTTGTTCGGACAGTCTCGTGCGAGGTGATTTCCACCGCACACATAGCACTCGATCTTCCGCTCCGTCGAAGGCTTTGCTTGCGGCTTGTCCTTCGGCGGCGGGCCTCCCTTTCCGTTGTTCTTCTTCGCTCCCCCACCATTGAACTTGGTGGTGGTCTTTTCCTTAGGCTTTGGGGCATCGCTCCGTCGATACTCCATCAGCTTCTCGGCTGCCGCAACAGCCGTGTTCAGATCTGACACATCTTGCCTCTGCAATTCTTGTGCCGCCCATGGTTGTAGACCCTACAGGAACGCGAACAGGCGATCCTCTTCGCCCATACTGGAAATGGTGAGCATCAGGCGGGTGAACTCCGCCACATACTCCTTGATCGTCCCGGTGTGCTTGAGTTGACGCAAACTCCGTCTTGCGACATACTCCACATTCTTCGGGTAGAATTGAGACTTGATCTCCTTCTTGAGATCCTCCCAAGTCTCGATCTTGCAGAGTCCCTTTTCTATATCAATGCACCTGCGTCGCCACCACAGCGTAGCATCATCAGAAAAATATAGGGACGCTGTGTTTACCTTGTCGGTCTCATCCTCGATGCGGACCGCCTTCAGGTAACGCTCGACGTTCCAGATGAAGTTATCCACCTCCTTCGCGTCCCGTACGCCAGTGAAGGATTTGGGTTCTGGATACTTCACCCTCTGCGTCGACTCCCTCCTCGGAGTCGGACCACCAGCAATGGCCCTCTCGAGGACCTCCGCCTTGGTTTGTAGCTCTTTGCGTAGTTCAGCAATCTCTGCCTTCGTGGCCTTTCGTTCCTCCTCGAACTCAGCCTGCATCTCGCGGAGATGCTCTCGGAACTCCGTCATAGCCGTGGCGACATCCGCCTCCAAACCCTGGGCGAATTCCTCGTGAGCCATTTGGTTCTGCTCTACTTGATACTCGACGCCCGTCACGCCCTTCTCCAGCATCTCAACCCGGCCAGCCAACTCGCCAAGAGCCCGTTCCACCGACGGTTCCTTGCTCTTGCCCTTCCTCGAGGTCTTCGCCTTCTCCTTAGGCGATGAGGGTTGTGCGGGCTCGTCGTTGATGATGGCTTCGGTCGAAGACATGACGGCGATCGAACCTTTGCTCTGATACCACTTGTCACGGACTTAGTGTTTTTGCTAGCACTTCGTCCCGTGCGGCGCACTGTCTTTCTCCTCAAAGACTCGTGCAAGCCTTCCCGTCCCCGACTTAGCTAGATCGCTAAGAAAACTAGAATAGTGGAGCAAAGATGGGGCTAGTAAGAATCTCTTTATTGACTTGGAGAATGCTTACAATTTTAGGTGGTGAGGAACAAATGAGAGCCTCCCCCTTTTATAAGTGCTCATAGAGCAATACAAGGAAAGTCCTGGAAGGAATATTCCAAGGATTATTACATTCTACCATAACTGGAATGGCATATTCCAGGATTATTCCCTAGCAACATAAAAGGAAACTTCAAGGGCCTTCCAGAAGCTTCTTGGGCCTCCTAGAACGATCTTGGGCCTTCCGGAGAGATCCACAATCTTCTAGAGCCTTCCGCCATCTTCTAGAATGTTCTGGAAGCTTCCCGCATAACCTTAGTCCGCGAAAAGGTTATGCAACAGGGCCTCGGGCGGGGTGCAACATTTGGGCCGTTACAGGACGCTGAAGGGACGTGGCTTGGTTGGCTATGTAGATGGCCACACCAAGGCCCCGGTCGATCACTCCTCGAAGGAGTTTGCTGTATGGGAGATTGTCAACAATGTCGTGGCTGGTTGGTTGACAGCCTCTTTAACCGACCAAGTGTCGGGTAATGTTGAAGCAATGGAGGGAGCTGCTGATATCTGGAGAACATTGAAAGATATGTACTCCGGTTCAGGTAACCCAATGCGAGTCTTCCAACTGCAGGATGAACTCGATCGGGTAGTCCAAGACGATCGTACCATATCTGAGTACGCCGCCTTGTTGAAGAAGTACTGGTCTGATCTTGACCATTATGATCCTCTTGGAATGGAGGATGCTCAGGTTGAACCGGCCTTCGCAAAATATTTCCAGAAATTTCTGGATTATATCTCGCGGCAACGGATGATGAAGTTTTTGAAGGGGCTCAACCCTGCATTTGAGCAACGGAGGAATGTACTTCTTGCGCAACCGAAGCTGCCGACCTTAGAAGATGCCATAGCTGCCATGGCACAAGAAGAAGCACGGTTGAAGCTGATGCCCACCAGGGGCATCTCCCAGGGGGAGCAAGCCGGAGTTACCACATCTGCTCTTGCTACTTTCAACCAGCCTCCTTCTGCGGGAGGCGTTTGCCACAACTGTGGTGACACAGGGCATTACATCCGCTTTTGCCCAAAACCAGCACGGAGTTCCTCGAGTGGTCGGGGCCGTGGTCGGGGTGGACGACGAGGTGGTCGAGGCAGCTACACTGGTGGAAGGGGCACTTACTCTGGAGGCAACACGGCGAATCTGGCGGATGAAGGCCGGGACAATCAGCTGGCGGACATAACTCCATTTGAGAGAGAAGTTCTTGAGAAACTGCGGGGCTCAAAGATTGGTTCTGGTGAACGACAAGTCAATTCTGAGGTGCCGCCCACCTCAGGAGATTACTGCAGTTACTTTTCCCAAACCAGTGACGGTATACCTCCGCGTGCTCTTGCATCTGTCTCTCAGCCAGTCTGGATTATGGACTCTGGGGCATCCCGCCATGTCACGGGGTCCCGAGGTGAGTTCCGGGAATACTCTAACCTAACGCCGCCAGAAAGCATTCAGACTGCTGATGGTACCTCCAGGCCTGTTATGGGTAAAGGCACTATTGATTGCACTCCTTCCATCACTCTATCTAATGTCTTACATGCTCCTTCCTTTCCTGTCAATCTTATATCCATTAGCGCCATTATCCTTGATCTAAACTGTACTGTTTCCTTTGATATTCCTAAGGTAATCTTTCAGGAGAAGGGAACGGGGAGACGACTGGGCACTGGCACATGGCATAAGGGTCTATGGTACTTGGACAGGAACGGTCTGGACAGAGCACTGGCATCATTGGTTGCAGACACACAACTAGAAGTCCGAAGTCGAAGTGTCGAAGCCGAGCTACTCCTACACCATCAGCGTGTAGGACATTCTTCCTTTTCTCTTATTAGTCGCATGTTTCCATCCTTATATCAAAAAGCGAATAAAGAGTTGTTAGTTTGTGATGCTTGTGAGTTGGGAAAACATACTAGAAGCTCCTATGTGAGTTCTGGGCATCGATGTACTGCTGCTTTTGATATGATTCATTCAGATGTGTGGGGTCCTTGTCCTACAACCGGTGTTAACGGTTATAGATGGTTTGTCACTTTTATTGACTGCTCTACCCGCGTAACGTGGGTCTACCTACTGACGAATAAAAGTGACGTTTTTGAAGCATTTCAAAGCTTCCATCAACGCGTGAAGACACTATATAATGCTCGTGTTAAGTGTTTCCGGTCGGATAATGGGACGGAATATACCCATAAGAGGTCTGCTGCATATTTATCCTCTCATGGGATACTGCATCAAACCTCTTGTGCATATACACCGGCTCAAAATGGTGTTACAGAACGAAAGAACAGGCACCTGCTGGAAGTAGCTCGGACGATGATGCTAGCTATGAATGTGCCTAAATACTTGTGGAGGCAGGCTGTCTTGACAGCCTCTTATCTCATCAACAGGATGCCCTCTCAATTGCTGGACTGGAAGACGCCGTTGGAAATGCTCACGGGGACAACTGCATACACCGTTCCTCCGAAAGTATTTGGATGTGTATGCTTTGTCCATGATAACAGACCTGGAGTTGGTAAGCTGGATCCTAGAGCAGTAAAGTGTCTTTGTTGGGTACACCGGGACACAGAAGGGTTATATATGCTGGAGCCCGGTGGAACGGAAGCTGTTTGTAAGCATGGACGTTACATTCAGAGAGGTGGAACCATATTATGGTTCAGATGAGGGCTCCGCGTTTGGAAACACACCTAACACAGCGGGTGTTAGCCGTGAGGGGGAGATAATATGTCCAAGCGTGGTCGTCGGATCGGTACCTTGTCCTGTTGTTGCAAATTGGAAGAAAAGAGGAGAAAGCATCAGTAATACCGATACGGAGGATGAAGAAGACGATACATATATTACGCAAGGGGAGAAGCAGACAAGGGAAAAAGAGCTCCAAGTGTACAGAAGACGACAGCAGAGGTCCAGTACTGTGCCGTGCCCTGTGCCAGATGTGCCAAGTCCCTCGTCTACTCCTGCCCCAACTCCTGAAGATGTTACTCCCGCACCGGATCACTCGGATTCGGAAGCGGGTCTCTCCGACTCGGATGGTATGCTTTTCCCACCACCCATTGCTCCCTTAAGGAGGTCTTCTCGCATTAATGTGGGAAAGGCTCCTATTCGTTATCAAGATTATGAACATGATATCGCCAACTACTTGTCTTATTCTAATATCTCTCCGACTTATCAAGCCTTCCTCACTTCGTTAGACTCCACTTCTTTACCTAAGAATTGGCAGGAAGCAAAGAAGGACCCAAGATGGAAAGCTGCAATGATGGAAGAACTTGGGGCACTAGAGAAAAATAAGACATGGGAGCTGGTGCCATTACCTGAAGGGAAGAAAGCTGTGGGATGCAAATGGGTGTACACAGTGAAGGAGACACCAGAAGGAAAAGTTGAGCGGTACAAGGCGAGACTGGTCGCAAAAGGCTATACCCAGACATATGGCATTGACTACGATGAGACTTTTGCTCCAGTAGCGAAGATGAGTACCGTAAGAACCCTGGTCTCCATTGCAGCAAACTATGGGTGGAAGCTACACCAGTTGGATGTAAAGAATGCATTTCTCCATGGAGACCTACAAGAAGAAGTGTACATGGAACCCCCTCCGGGGTGCTACTTTGTGTCCGATTCAGATAAAGGGACGTCACATGGCAAGGTATGCAAGCTGAAGAAGTCGTTGTACGGGCTGAAGCAATCTCCTCAAGCCTGGTTTGACAGATTCAGAAAGGCTGTCACTGGCATGGGGTACCATCAGACAAATGCAGATCACACGGTCTTCCTCCAACATGCAAGAGGCCACATAACTATACTTGCTGTATATGTGGATGATATAGTGATCACAGGTGATGATGCTGATGAGATCATTAAGCTGAAGTCGAAACTCGCTAAGGAGTTTGAGGTGAAGGACTTAGGACAGATGAGATACTTTTTAGGTATCGAGGTGTGTGATGGTGAACAAGGAATTGTTCTCTCACAAAGGAAATATGTACTAGATCTGCTGAAGGAGACATGGATGCTGGGATGTCGAGCAGCAGTCACTCCAATTGACCAGAAGTGCAAGATGGGAGCAGAAGCAGGAGAACCTGTTGATCGCGAAAGGTATCAAAGGCTAGTAGGCAGACTGATTTATCTAGGGCATACTCGTCCTGATATCTCATTTGTAGTAAGCGTTGTAAGCCGCTATATGCATGATCCAAGAACGGGTCATATGGATGCAGTATTTCAGATCCTAAGATATCTGAAAGGGACGCCGGGAAAAGGACTGTGGTTCAAGAAGAATGGATGCACAGATATTGAGGGATACTGTGATGCAGACTGGGCAAGCTGCATAGACGACAGAAGGTCTACCACGGGGTACTGTGTTTTTGTAGGAGGAAACCTGGTTTCATGGAGAAGCAAGAAACAGTCAGTGGTAGCACGGTCGACAGCTGAAGCAGAATACAGAGCAATGGCTCTAGGGGTGTCAGAACTGCTATGGGTGAAAGCACTGCTGACAGAGTTAAAGTTGGATAAGGGGACACCGTTGCATCTTCTGAGCGATAGTCAAGCCGCAATAAGTATAGCGAATAATCCGGTTCAGCACGACAGAACGAAGCACATCGAAATCGATCGATTCTTTATCAAGGAGAAGCTGGAGCAAGGGATACTGAAGATTAGCCATGTCCGCTCAGAAGAACAAGTGGCAGACTGTCTGACTAAGGGTCTTAGTTCATTAAGTCTGTCAAAACTTTGTAACAAGATGGGGATGATTAATATCTATCGCCCATCTTGAGGGGGAGTGTTGAGAAGCAATAAGGGACTTTAGTCCCACATCAGAAGTTGTAGTATGAAGAGGGGTTGGACCCTCTATAAGTAGTAGCAATAGTCTATTAATAAAATTATCTGAGATTTAGTCCTCATTTCAACGGTAAACAAATATAACAAAAACTTACCAAAGCTTGTGTGCCTCCAATGTGACATGAAAGTCTCAAACATTGTTCGCATATTGCCATGCTCAACCATTAGTTCATTCATCTTATTGTGTCCCCAAAACATGACATGAGAGTCCTAGATAGAGGCTACAATGCCAGACAAATCAGAAAAAAAAATCATTCAACTGGTAGCTTCGAGGAATAACTTTATTTATTGACGGGCATTCAAATCTTAATAAAGTAGACAAGTCTACTGAAGTCGGGAATGTCTATATTAATATATGAAAAAAGAGAGTAGATCTTTATAATCTAATGACTAGGCTGATGAAAATAAAGCAAGAAATAACTAAAACAACCCAAGTAGGGAATGAAGAAATGACCTGGAGTATAGAGACTGAGACAAAAAAAAAGGGAACATGACTTCGCATAAACTGTCAAACTGAGATCAGTTCTAGATTTATAATCCTTCTATCACCCAAATCATTAAATAGTTAGAAGTTGACAAAATACACTAAAGGCTCAAACATACGTGTAGACAATTAGTAGAGGCTATATATAGAAATTGATGATCATTCAAGCACCAAATATTCACTGTAACATACAATGCTCATATATTGCATAAGTGCTTGGTTCTTTCCTGCTATATCTTTTTCTGTAGATAATGTAAAAAGTGCATTTATTCAGTAATTTGATTGTTTAGTGGGGGTTATAATGCATTATAGTTACTCTTATCATCTAGTCCGTTTCTGTCCCCTTATCCCATTTATTAAAAACAGTTTTGTATGAATTATCAAGGAACTTGGATAATTTTCTGCATTTATTTCAGGATGATGAGACAACACTGTCTGAAGAGGAAGAGTTATCTAAGGAAGATACAATTGGCCCAAAGGATGAGGTCTAAGGAGTGTGATTTATTTGGATGTGTTACGGACCCACCCCTTTTGTTATGTAAAGCATTTCCATGTCAATGTTATATTTGTTCTTATTTTTAAAGATATTCTGATTGAAAACTGCATGATCATTGAAGATGGTTTCCTACAATGCAAGGTTCTTACTAAATTATGTATGGCAGTTCCATTAATCTGTGGAGATACAAATCTCTCTAGTCCACCCTAAGCATCCTTGGTTTGTAGAGTTGTACAAAAGGGACTGGCTGGTTATTACATATCCAGAGTCCTCCCCTAAACCGTTGAACTAAAATTTAACACTCCTTTCTCCTCATTTTCTGCATTGAGTTATTAACAACTTTAAGTGTCCTGAAACCTACTTTCTTTGTGTAGATCAATTTACTACATCAAGTGAGTGAAATGCCTATTGAAGAGCTGCTTGCAAGGTATAAAAGGTACGTCTCTTCTACATGTATTTCCAATACAAAGCAACATATAAGAGAGGATAAATTTTGTGCAAGTACCTATTTGCAATGGAGACTTTCCCCTTCCTTTGTTACGAACTGCTGGTTAGTGTTAGAGCAACAAAACCACTAAAAAGTCAAACACATAAACAATAGTTATATAAATATAAATTAGGTGAAAACAATATTGTAACTAGCTAGTTTCTTCCATATATAAATATAAATTAGGTAAAAACTGATGTAGACACAAATAAACAATACAATTAACAAAAATTGTCAATATAATATTTCTTTGAAGGATCGACATCAGCAGATGAACAATATTTCCAACTAAAATCAAATAGATAAAGCTTTCAAGTGCAATATTAATCATAGTAAATTGCATTTCCCCATCCAAAGTAAGGTCAGGATGGAATACGTATTGGTCTCTATCATATCTTTCAGTTTTGGCATGTCCATACGATACCGCCCAACTCCGAAATTGGGCCTCTCCATGGAAGGCTACACAACTGTTTTTGCAGCATAGAGGCCGTCTCTTTTGATTATTTGTTGTTTACTGATATTGCTACACAACTCTTTTTATTCCAAACCTCGTGCGACTGATGTTTGGTAGGCATCATGGAAGGACTTATCGGGCTTTGGTGGGGTGATGTTGGATAAAGTTGAAGACTAAGAGTTAAGCTATTAAAAAAAAAGCAAACTAAGAGGGAGCGTTGCGACACATTGGCCTACATTTGATACTTCAATTTTCATAGCTCAAGATGAATCTCCCAAGACTATCTCGTGTTTCCTAGTAATTATTGTTATATTCTTTTTCTTGCTGAGCAATCTGGCCATGAATACTGGTTTATTTTATGGCCCTAAGGCTTCCTTCATTTCATACAAGTCTATGTGAAGCATTCTTGAGAAATGTAGGGCAAAAAATAACTAGATAGCTTGTAAAAGTCGACCATAGGTGGATGCGTCATGAGCAGTATGGTTTTGATTAGTGAACTAATATATAATACAACAAGAGTAATCAGAACGTCGGATCCTAAAATTTTGATACAATGACATATACATGATAGCCAACAATGACATACTACACCTGAAACACCTTATTGTCATCTATGCCATTTGTGAATAAAGTTCTATACCATTTATTACTTGTTATGAAGCAGAACTATGGACATGGGTACAATATGATGGGCATGGGTACAATATGATACAACAATTAGGGGTGAGCATTATTCGGTTTTGGACCGAAAACCGAATCGAACCGAACCAAATAAGAGGTTCGGTTCGGTTTTAAAAAAATTCGGTTCGGTTTCGGTTTTGAAAATACTAAATTTTCTTATTCGGTTTCTTTCGGTTTCGGTCCAAAACCGAAAACCGAATAAGAAAATTAATATATATATATATATGTGTGTGTGTGTGTGCGTGTGTGTGTGTGTGTGTGTGTACTATATATATAAGTATTAATATATATAGGTATATACTAAATATATATAGGTATATACTAAATATGTCTATGTATATTTAGTTACTATATATATTAACAAAAAAAGCTCAAAAAAAATCAAAAATATATGAATAAATCGAACCGATTTAATTCGGTTCGGTTTGATTCGGTTTTGGGCCAATTCGGTTCGGTTTCGGTTTTGCTTATTCGGTTTCGGTCCAATTCGGTTTTGGGTTATTCGGTTCGGTTTAAACCGAATAAACCGAATGCTCACCCCTAACAACAATTATCAACTAGGTCGTCGTACAACAAGGACCCGAGTAGGCATGTTGTGGTTACCTTTATTTTCACATTCATTTACATGTATGTATGCTAATAAAGTTCCTGACCTATATACAATATCATTTTTTGTTGATTGATAAAAATAAAAGCAAAATTTTGATAAAATCAAAATCCGACAATTGTTATCAATTATAGCTCTATTAATCAGGTGTCATCGCGTCTTGTCTGTTATATGACGGACATCAAATTAAGTATTGGGTGCAATGATATTTTTGGTTACAAATTTCTAACCCATGATTGTATATGTAAGTTATGTGTCTCAAGGTTAGTTCCACAAGAGCACATCATCAAGGCAGGAAGAAAAGAGATCATGACTTTTTTTAATACCCATATAGATGTTGCATGGACACAAATAAGACACCATGGAACATATATGATGACTGGAAAATAATATATATTTTGGCAACTGTAGTCTATGGTATGGACTTCCTATTTGTCATGTCTGACATGTTTTCGACACGGACACTACTAAAAGATGAGTAAAGCCCAACCCATTACCAAAACCAGTTGAGGATCTCCATTCATAATGTTTATGGAAATCCCTTAAAACTATCATTCTTTTAGTATATATTTTGTTTTACTTACTAATTTTTTTGTTTGTTTGCAGGATCACATAGACAACAAGCCAATTTTGGGGGAAGATATTCATATCATGAGATCTATTGTAGCCTTATTTTTTTTGGGAAAAACATTTAATTCACGTGTTTTAGTTTACACTATAGTTGTTTAAGCTGGAATACAATACGTTTGTGGAATACAATATGTATTTTTTTGAATGTCTACTTGACATTGTTAAAATATTACATTATTGGATTATTTATGAAGAGATGTTTGAAGTCATTTTATTGGATATTATGTTGTATTCACGGTAACTTGTTTTTTGTTCTCAAGTTCTTTGAATATTAATTTTAATGTTTGTGTGTTATTTTTGAAATAAGTTTTTTACATTTATGTCGGAAAATATATGCCAAAAAAAAATTACTATAAAAATATAAAAAAAATAAAAGTTTTCGCGAAATCAAATTGTTTAGCAGGAAGTGTATTTATATTTGGCTACATTAGTTTCCGCGATATCAAATTGTGTAGCAGGAAGTGTATTATATTTGGCTACATTAGCTTTCGCGACATCAAATTGTGTAGCAGGAAGTATTTTTATAATAAAAAAATAAAGAGCTACACATTTGGCAACATGTGTTATGTTGTCAAAGTATCATCTTTCTGCGACATATAAGACATGTCGCCAAAAGTTATTTTAAATCATAAGTATGATATGTCGCTAAAAGTGCTTACATTCTGCGACATGAGTTATTTTATGTCACCAAAGACTTTCCCAGACAAGGCTACAGCGACATGTATGCGACATAGCCAAATATGTCGCAGAAACGCTTTGGCGACACAAATCTAACTTTCTGCTAGTTATTGCTTATGTTGCTGAACATGCATTTTCTTGTAGTGATAATGACAGTAGTCAACGTATGATCTTCGAGTTTCTTTTTAAGTTTTGAATTCGTCTTTGTACCTCCACAATAACAATCTTAAAGCAAGGTTCAGCAACAAAGATGGAGAACCGTCAAGCCTTCTCGATACAATTTTTCATAAACTTGAGAAGTTTGACGGGGAATACTACACCATTTGGATGAGAAAGATTTCTCTGAATCTATAACTTGTCAATGTTGGATACGTGTTGACGGATCTTGAGCCTACAACTCCAATAACTGAATATGTTCTTGCAGTTGCTAACACGATAAATAAGCAATACAAGTAGCAGCAATACAAAAACTTATGCAAGTTATTGATCCTGAATGCCACAGATGACTCAAATGCAGAATCGTACAATAAGAATGATAATGCGAGATCTGGAGTCTCTCGAGAAGCACTACAAAACTAATAAAAAATGTCAAAAATCCATCTAATCGTAAAATTCCTCATGATGTAATTTGAAAATATGATAAAGTCATGCTGCCTTAAGTTAAAGAGCTGTTGAAGTTGCAACAAAAACTTGAGGAAGAGGAAATAAAACAAGAAGACAAGTTTATGGTGGGTGTTACTGTCATCAAACTTCCTTTGGTTTGGATCAATCTAAAGGTAGACATATACCGCAAAAAGATAGAGATCCAGCTAAAAATAGACATGTACCAGGATACGTGGCAATGGTAAGCTGTGTATAAAGTGGAATCTAGCACAACTCGAATATGTATAAGCTGTCTAGATTAGGATAAAACTAACAACTAGTCTAAATAATCTATATCTCAATCCACATGGAAATGAATATAATGAATGAACAATATGTTTCATGGTCTGCAGCCCACTAACATATATGTTCAAATAGACCCGAAGGAAAATATGGGTCCATCAAAACTAGGTAATACAACAGATAATATCATGACAAAAATATAAAATACGAGAGAATATAAAAGGCACTAGTAGCAATACATGAATCCTTTAGAAGCACACCAACAACAACTCTATGCAACTCTATCATGAAGTCCAACAAATATCTAGAGAGGTCACCAGGTCCTCAGAAGGACGTAACAAGATACATAATAGCATGCCAAGATATACTGAATATAAACAAACAGCTAAAAGGTCTTCTAACCATTCTATATGAAATATGCACTTTTAAGGACAACTTTCGACGCATGGGCCCTCTAGCTAAAAATGAGATTGACATAGTTCCCGCTTGGGAACCAGGGGCCTAATGTGCGTAATGCTCATCGAACTTTAGACGCCATCGGCAAGTATAACCAGGGTCATCACAGCCGCGTCTCCGACAGAGATTACGGATTACAAAGAAGAATGTGCATAGTGGCACATATGCCTAGTAACTGTCTTCCCCATCCCATGCTCCTATTCATGTCGTACCCACAACACAATACCTCTAATAACTATTAAGTCTTCAAACATGTATTCCTATTAGCAGTTATAACCTATCGCACGTCTTGTACGTACCGACAGTCTGTCGAATACGCAAGTCCCTGTTCTATATGGGAATTACAACTTGTGGAACATGTCTCATGGCTAAAGGATAAAAATATCTCACAATCACAGGATAGTCCGCTAAAACTAGGCCAACATGTATAAAATAAATACAAGTAACGTAGAACTACTGACATAATCGTTTGCACCTAAGTATAACTTAGACATGCAGTTTAATAGCACATAAATAAATAAAGAAATAACATAATATAATTACAACATGATGCAATAAATCTAAATCAACAGTAATCCTGGCAATATATACTTGACTAGAGGTGGTGTGATGATTTGACGACCTCCATACACAACATAAAAATGGTTTTTAGCAGCAAATTTTGTTGTTGCTAAAAGTACCAAAATTGTTGCTAAAAATGTTAGCAATGAAACATTTTTGTTTCTTTACCCGTTGTTTAAACTGCGTCACATAAAGTATTGTAACGCCCAGTCCCAAAATATGCAGGATTAGTATACGTATACATGCCATCTACGTATCAAGCGGACCCCAGTCCAGCTTGAATACGTATAAGTTGTCGAGTTTTTCTAAATATATCTATTAAATCAACTAACATATATCTAACTCAATTCACGGAATATAATATAAGAATAAACAATATGTATCATGTTTGGGAGCCCATTGACATATATGTTTGAGTAGACCTGAAGAACAATATAGGTCTACAAAACTAGGCTAAATAACGGAATGCAAGTAGTGGATAAAAATATGAAATCATGATAAATATCTTAATAAAAAATAGCAACACCTCCATGATCACGAACTATCTCTGCACAATCAACTACCTGGAGAGATCACCAGGTCCCCAAAGGGACGTAATAAGGTACATAATATACATGCCAAAGTAAAGATATAAGTACTGAAGGGTATCTTCCATAGCCATCTAAATGAAATGCACGTGAGAACACTTTTCGGATATCAAGCTTCAATTACTGAAGCTCACAAGAACCTCAACACTCACACCCAAGGCACCATGTCGTGGTACCTTGCGCAAACGTGTCAAGATAATACCAAAACTCGGCTATAAAGACACTAACAAACGAGTCAGGTAACAACCAATTACCGGCTACAGAGACAGGTTAAACATGTCAAGGTAGCCTGATATGACGGTAATGTTCTTCCACCCCATTATCTAGATCTATCCAGTCAAGTCATGTCAAGTAGATCTCAAGGACAAGCAATAAATCCTGTAGCCTATCACGAAGTCCATAGCCACGAATATCTCATGTAGACTCTGTATCATGATCGTGTCAGTGTCCTATGGTCTATCTTATCAATGAAACATAAATAAAATGAATCGTCATGCCTAGTGATGAGATTCATTATCTACATACAGACATCAGCACCCAAATATCATTCGGACGGTAAGTACAAACTAATCCTACGTCCACAACATCTAGAGATAAAATAAAAGAACAATAACAATGAAAAGAAAATGATAAAGATACTAAAACTTTGGTAAGGTATACTTGCCTGATTCTGTAGTATAAGGATGAAATGACGCTCCCGAGTCAACGCCTCCGGAATCTAATGCTCCTAAAAAATTAATTAACTACTTTAAGTATTCAACCAAGAAACTTATAAGATGACTAAATTATCAAAATTATTATTACTAACCATAAATAACCATGTCCAAATACCTCATAGAACCATTAAATTTATACACAATAATAACACATGTTTTCATGAGATATCGGGACCTAATTTTGCGATTTCCAACTTCCAAAATTTACACTTAAGTCCCTACTTCGAGGACATGCATAAAAGTAATCCAAAACCATAAAAATATTGATTTTAAATTATTTTATTTAGAATTAAGCTCTGAATTCCCTATACAGAATTTTAAGGAAAATTTATGGCTGGTTGACTTCTATGTCAGCTAGTCTACCGAAAACTTATTCGGAACATCACCAAACTTCTAATATGAAATAAATACATAGAATAATATTTTAAAAATAATTAATTTTGATTATTTTATAGAAAATATACTTGGATTCAACGGCCAAATTAATTACTAAGTTTTAAATACTCTATGTTAGCAACACACCCGAAAAGCTAGTATTTTGACCCTAATTTTTTTGATCAGATCTAAGATAATAAAATCATGAAAATATGTTTAAAAGTCATATTTTTACAATAACAAACCTTCACTAAATTTAGTTTTTAAAATTCTAATAATTTCCTAAAGTTTCGTATTAATGGTGTTCAAAACTAGTTTTACCGTAACGAACTCGATTTCTCAACAATCCAACATGCAACTTCTATAGATGAAAATATAGAATAAAAGACATCAAAATAATATTTATAAGAATATACAAGTATCATATTGATCTGACGTCAATAATCAACAACTTGTGTAATAGTTTCGTACCCAAAAAATATATTTTTAAACAAACAATATATATGGAAAATTTTTGTAAAATAACTTAGAATATATATTTTATGATAAAATAAACACAAAACTTATTTTAGAATTTATCCTTAGGGTTCCGAGTCCAAAAAGGCACATAAATTCTAGGTTTCTCGGTGATCCAACAACAATACGACGAACATGGATATTATTAAAATATAAAACCTCAAACAAGTGGCACAAAAATATACGGAATATAAAGATTAGGATGTCTATAGTACTACCAAAAACATTTGAGAGGTCTAAGTACTCACAAAATTACTGAAAACTCGCCCGCAAAAGAATTGGTTCAATATGGACACCCTTTAGCAAACAGACGTCCCGGACAAACCGTGTGGAACCAAGTTGGTGGCCAATTGGAGATGAAAATAAACATATAGGGCTTCACTTTAGTTTTTATTTTGCGCGAAACAAACATCAAAAAGTATATGAAACCTCATGTACAAGTCTGCATTCCGGTTGAGACTAATTCAGCACAAGTTTGGTCGACTTCGGGTGCCTTCCACGCCTTATACCGACTAAAAGAGGCTTCATGGCTCCTTGAGAAAGTTTTAGAGTGTTAGGGGGGTGTCTTAGGGTTAAGATGATGGTGGTAGAAGGGTTGGAGGTTGTCGAAAAGTTTGGTTTCTGTCGGGTAGAAGGTAATGTGCAAAATAAGAAAAGAAGAATATATGGGCGCTTGGTTTCTGAAAAATAGGGGAGGTACGGATAGAAATCTGGAGATTTAAATATAAGAAATAATGGTTTAAAGGGTTGGGATTGATTAGGATTT
Organism: Iris pallida; assembly: GCA_029216955.1. Taxonomy (NCBI): domain Eukaryota; kingdom Viridiplantae; phylum Streptophyta; class Magnoliopsida; order Asparagales; family Iridaceae; genus Iris; species Iris pallida. Next base: position 17,010,780 of record JANAVB010005796.1, on the reverse strand, counting down.
GGTTGACATTTGAGAGAGATTTCAAAAAATATGCAAGATTATGCATCAAAAGATGTGAATAGTTTCCAAAAATAAAAACGAAAGATTTCTTTGGATTTAAACCTATTTGGCTATACAAAATCTAAATAAAATCTATCTAAATTAATCCTAATAGGTTATGGCAACCTAGTATATGCTCTACCAAGGCTAGTTGGACTATTTTTTTGGACCGGTATGATTTATTGAACCGAAATAGGCTCCAAAAGTTTAATAATTGGTTCTTTTGTGTCATTTGAAAATAAATAGCACGTGGGAACTCAATTAAGTGAGACACCATTTGTATGTGTGCAATAGTTTCAAAATAGGTCAAAATCATATATTGTGTCGAAATGTTTGGATCGAGTTTGGGCCTCAAATAAGAATTGGAAAATATATCGAATTTACGACGAAGGCAAAAATAACCATTTGATACGAAAATTGTACATGAAAAATATAGTACAAGGGAACATGTTTGAGTGAGACATTATATACGAAATTAAGGCGGACTCGTCTAGAACACGAATATGAAACTTGTTTCGAGAAATTGGCTAATGCTATACTTCAAAAATCAAAGCTTTGACAAAGTATTTTTATTCAAAATTTAAATATAAAATATACTTTAATAAATAAAATCACATTAAATAAAATAAAAAATGATCCCAAAAATTAGGGTGCTTACATGTATCAGAAAGAAAAATTTTATGTCGTTGCTATATCTTTACCTTTTTGCAACGTGACCAATTTTTTATTGCTACTTTCACGGATTGAATTCGTTGCTAAAGGTTGTATTTTTGGCAATGCGTGTTTATCGTTGTTATATGCCACATTTAGCAACGACATTAATGCGTTACTAAATATAATTCTTTTGGAATGTACAAAACTCGTTATTATGTGTTGAATTTAGCAACGAAATATTGCGTTGCTAAATATAATTTTCTATAACACATAAAAGTCGTTATTGTATGTAAATTTAACAATGGCATTAATGCGTTGCCGAAAGTTCCAAATTTCCGTATTAGCTCATTCTATTTGCAACACACAAAAGTCATTGCTATATGTCAAAAACATTAATATGTTGCCAAAAAATCTAGAATTTATTATAGTATTTGTAACGACTCATCGTCGTTATCAAAGAATTTTTTCCCTACTCATTCATGCATACAATAATTTTGAATTATGTATTCTACAATAATTTAGACTTTCATTTGAAACATAAAAAGCATAAATCACAATCACATTCACCTCCAAAGTTAAATTTAGAAGTTATAACATACTAAAAGATTGTTCAACATACATAAAATAAAACACCTAAAACAAGCACATCAAACTTTTTTTTTTATTCTAGTAGAGTGTTGTTGCCTCTATAAGCACTTTGCTCCATAAGTATCTGGAATATCTTCTCTATACGGGCCGTAGCTGTCACGCCCCGCTCCCGTAGGAGCGATCGTCCTCGCTAAGACGTGATGTCGCACGAGCCTAGATTGCGCTTGTGCAAGGCTATTTCATAACGGCCGATTACAGCGGCTGCGACGGGGTCGTCGCACAGAAGTCCCAAGCAGAAACATTGAACATGCAGCAGAAATTTAGAGGCAAAACACAAGTTATTCAAAAGTGCTCTTTATTGATATTGAAAAATAAGATCATAATAGGCGCAAGGCCGTGATTACAAGTCTCTCAAGCTCACTTTTCTCTCATTTTACAAGTCACTTTGCTCACTCTCATCTCTCAATACAATGCTTGAGCCGACGGAAGCTTCGGAAGGCAATGTCCATACATTATGATTTATGTCCCGTATAAGTCTTGACTCCACGCGGCCGCATGCTTCGAATCGCCAAGGAACTTCGTGTCTCGACGCATCCAAGCGAGCTCCGTGCCACGAGCTTCTACCTGTGCCTGCACATAAAAACTGTGTGGGTGTCAGTACTCAACTGTACTGGTGGAGTGAGCTCCTCGCCCACCCATATAAAACCGACACGTTCATTTACTTTGCGCAGTTTAAATCCCTTTCGATTGTCTTTCTAGTCTTGCCTTAGGATCAATTTAGGACGGACGTCTTGGCCTATACTTGGCGACGCAACGACAGGGTCGTGCCATACTCTATTCGTGACTTCAATATATATATTTGAGGCAGTGCCTCACCGAGGAGCAACTTATGCAAACTCGGCCGTGCCAAGACTTTTACTTGCTTTACGTGCCTCAAGACCATTCTTGTGCCAATGACGTCAAGGGGACGACTCATGCTGGTCGTGCCTGTCATGCCCCGCTCCCGTAGGAGCGATCGTCCTCGCAAAGGTGTGATGCCGCACGAGCCTAGATTGCACTCGTGCAAGACGGGTTCCATAACGATCGATTTCAACGACTGCGACGGGGTCGTCGCACATAAGTCCCAAGCAGAGACATTGAACACACAGCGAAAAATTTAGAACAAACACAAGTGATTTAAAGAAGCTCTTTATTGATATTGAAACAACGGTTACATTGGGGGCGCAAGGCCAAGATTACAATCACTCAAGCTCAATCTTCTCACATTTTACAAGTTCACTCAGCTCTCTCTCATCTCTCAATCTATGTCTCGAGCCAGCGGATGCTTCGGAAGGCGACGTCCATACATTATGTCCCTTATAAGTCTTAACTCCATGCGGCCGCATGCTTCGAATCGCCAAGGAACTCCGTGCCTCGACGCATCCAAACGAGCTCCGCGCTACGAGCTTCTACCTGTGTCTGTACATGAAAACTATACGGGTGTCAGTACTCAACTGTACTGGTGGAATGAGCTCCTCGCCCACACATACAAAACTGACACGTTTGATTTACTTTGTGCAACTTAGTCCCCTTTATGATTGTCTTTCTACTCTTGCCTTAGGATCAGTTTTAGGACCGACGCCCTGGCCTATTTTGTGTCTCTAGACCATCTCGTGCTTGCAACGACAACGTTAACTCGTACCTTACCTCAAGACCCTTCTCGTGCCAACAACGTTAACCTATCGATTCGTGTTTGCCTTGCGGCTTAAAATCAGAGATGCAACTACGCGATGAGGCTCCATTTTCGTGTGACCGTGCTACAAACCCTTACTGAGGCCATGCCTTGCAACTTAGTGAGACTTAACCATATCGCCGCCTTGCGGCCCTTGCTACTTTGATCATCAACTGACCCAATCGAGACATGTGAACATAGTGTCAGTTGACCAACTTGTCTTGCGACGATTCCTGACTTAAACTTGAACAACTCAAACCCAACTTTTGTAACTCACATGTCAACACCTTAAGACTCGATGCCATAACTCGTATCGAAGCACGACGCCTATGTTGATGCCAAATCTTAGGCCCAAATATTCTTTATGTTCTAACTGTACACACATTCAACTTGACTCAATCCGAAGGCATGGCCGCTATTTTTCCGACATCTATATGAACTTGGCCACTAGCATCACAAGATATCCTTACGACGTATAGCTTGGTTAAATCGGGGTCCTTTCAACGCAAGTAGCTAGCTCCATTGTAATCTCCCGCTTTAACCCGTGCTAAAACCTTATGCACGACTATACCCTGTTTCCTCCCAGGCCGAGTCGGTCCCATGGCCCAGGGTTGCCGCTCGAGGAAACTTTGCCCTTGTCGACAAGTTGTCCAATGACCATGCAAGACTCGACACAAACTGACGTCTCACACAGTCATCATTCTTCCAGTGTTACCCTCTCTTTTAAAACCATGTTCAAGACTTCTATCCTTGAGATCCCTCGACGACCCACAGTCGTGAGCCTTCTCCCTTGATGCCATATCCTTTTTACTCAACTCAAGAACAACCATTTGATAGCCCTTTTTCTAAACTTGACTTGAAACCCACCATAGCTTGTGCCTTAAACACTAAGTCCGTGCATTGTGCCTTAAGCCAACCATCTTCTACGCAACACTCCAGCCCAAGTCGGCGGGCCTTGAGATCGTAGGGCGACTTAACTTGACAACCTAAGAATGAACGGGAAAACACTTGGAATGACTTAGGTCGATCGGCATAACTTTTCCTAACTTACTCAAGCCTACAACTTAATCCGAGGGACGAGCAAAGGCTATGCCAAGCCTTGCACAGTGGAAGCGTGTATGCTTTATCAAGCATTTACGCGGGCGACGCCTATGACTTAGGCTACGACCATAACTTCGCCTACTCAACCAACTTTCCTTCTCCCAAGCCACGGGACAAAGGACCGAGTAACATTTTCAAAGCACGTCGTGCACCAACTCTAAGCCGACCGTTGGGCCTTTCCATATTCTAACCCAATTCGACCCTTCGGGATTATTCCCTTTAGCTATGTGGGTTCGTCTCTTTTATTATCAAGCCTACTTGTGTAAGTTGAAAACATATGATTTATTATGTGAAGGCTAAGATGAGGCAAGTTCACCGAAACTACCCCACCTGGGCGTACGATCGCCTCGACCGAGCGATGTCTTCGAGTCACCGTTGTAAGGCCAAGTCCGAATGCCGTCGGCATTTTGATTCCTCCGATTGACTGAGTGGGACGGAGTACTACATCATACACCACTCAGAAAAAGTTTTGTCCTCGAAACTAACTGAGTACTTACTCCTTGACTTACCACTCGAAAGTTCAATGACTCTCGCGCACACTTCTCCTATGCGTCCCTAAAATACATGAGATCGGGGCGCAACGTATTGTTAAGTCAGATGAACTTGTGATCAATTTTGTGAATTGGGATAAATAACTTAGGGAGTATGAAATATGACTTATGGTTTAGCGATGAATCGTGTAGTAGCGTGCTTGACTTGGAAGGATTGATAGGCAGACTATGTCGAACGTGTTCAAAGAGATAGACTATACGAAATGGCTTAATGAACGAGGGATATCGATAAGTCAAAGAATTGGTTGAAATATGAGTTATCGTAGGATGGCTTTGCTGAACGACTCGGACCCCGTGCGACGAACGTTGGGATGTGTGTAGGGAATCGATGCTCAAAGTTTAGAAATCGGAGTGATACGAGCTTAGGTAGAAAATCTCGTACTATCAACTTGGTTTGACCTTAGGATGGGGTCAGTGTTGATATTGTTGTTTGGGAACTATGATTCCAATACTGACGGATTGACTATAGCCTAAAAGACATAGCCTAGCGGTTAGGCAGACGTTCCGGTACAGAGCGGTAGGAATTATGGAGGCACCACTCACGAGGCTCGGTTGACATGTACGTATATCAGGACGCCCGAATATGTGCACGATCCGACTCGAGTGGTGATGGTGGAATTTGCTATCACAAGGCTTGGCTGAAATACATGTATTTTAGGGACGCCTAGAATATATGCACGATCCAACCAAATGATACATTGAATTCAAGTGATATTTGAGGAACGGAAAAGTGTCGAGGATTTTGAGATTGTAAGTTTTAAAGAGGATGATTATCTCGCGGGAGCGTGCATGGTGATTCATGCCCACCGTGGATAATCTGACTCGCGTGAGATCGGGGCGCAACGTATTGTTAAGTCAGATGAACTTGTGATCGATTTCGTGAATTGGGATAAATGACTTAGGGAGTATGAAATATGACTTATGGTTTAGCGATGAATCGTGTAGTAGCATGCTTGACTTGGAAAGATTGATAGGCGGACTATGTCGAACGTGTTCAAAGAGATAGACTATACGAAATGGCTTAATGAACGAGGGATATCGATAAGTCAAAGAATTGGTTGAAACATGAGTTATCGTAGGATGGCTTTGCTGAACGACTCGGACCCCGTGCGACGAACGTTGGGATGTGTGTAGGGAATCGATGCTCGAAGTTTAGAAATCGGAGTGATACGAGCTTGGGTAGAAAACCTCGTACTATCAACTTGGTTTGACCTTAGGATGGGGTCAGTGTTGATATTGTTGTTTGGGAACTATGATTCCAATACTGACGGATTGACTATAGCCTAAAAGACATAGCCTAGCGGTTAGGCAGACGTTCCGGTACAGAGCGATAGGAATTATGGAGGCACCACTCACGAGGCTCGGTTGACATGTACGTATATTAGGGACGCCCGGATATGTGCACGATCCGACTCGAGTGGTGATGGTGGAATTTGCTATCACAAGGCTTGGCTGAAATACATGTATTTTAGGGACGCCTAGAATATATGCACGATCCAACCAAGTGATACATTGAATTCAAGTGATATTTGAGGAACGGAAAAGTGTCGAGGATTTTGAGATTGAAAGTTTTGAAGAAAAGATTGTGGGTAGCACGAGCGTGTTTGAAGGGATAGACGATACGAAATGGCTTGATAAACGAGCAATGTGTTCATGTCGAGAGTTGTCGTAGGTGGATTATGCCGAACGTGTTTGAAGGGATAGACGATACGAAATGGCTTGATAAACGAGCAATATGTTCATGTCGAGAGTTGTCGTAGGATGGCTTTGCTGAATGACTCAGACCCCGTGCGACGAAATGTTGGGATGTGTGTAGAAAATAAATGCTCGATGTTTAGAAATCGGAGTGATGCGAGCTTGGGTAGCAAACCCCCGTACTATTAACTTAGTTTGACCTTAGGATGGGGTCAGTGTTGATATTGTTGTTTGAGAACTATGATTCCAATACTGATGGAAAGACATAGCCTAACGGTTAGGCAGACGTCCGAGTGTGAAGTGGTAGGATTTGTGGAGGCACCACTCGCGAGTATCGGTTGACATGCACGTATATCAGGGACGCCCGAGTATGTGCACGATCCGATTCGAGTGGTGATGGAGGATTCTCTATCACGAGGCTTGGCTGAAATACATGTATTTTGGGGACGCCTGGAATATGTGCACAATCCAACTAAGTGATACGTTGAATCAAGTGAGACTTGAGGAACAAGAATGTGTCGAGGATTTTGAGATTGTAAGTTTTGAAGAAAAGATTGTAGGTAGCACGAGCGTGGCTCGGATTTGAGGGAACGTATAGGAGAAATGTGTAAGAGAGTCGTTAAACGTTCGAGTGATAAGTCAATGAATAAGTACTCAGTTAGTTTCGAGGATGAAACTTTTTCTGGGTGGTGTATGATGTAGTTCCCCGTCCCGCTCAGTCAATCGGAGGAATAGGAACGCCAACGGCATTCGAACTTAGCCTTGCAACGGCTGCTCGAAGACATTGCTCGGTCGAGGCGACCGCTCGCTCAGGTGGGGTAGTTTCGGTGAACTCGCCTCATCTTTGCCTTCACATAATAAATTGCATGTTTTCAACTTGCACAAGTAGACTTGGTAATAAAAGAGATGAATCCACATAGCTAAAGGAAATAATCCCGACAGGTCGAATTGAGTCAGAATATGGAAAGGTCCAACGGTCGGCTTAGAGTTGGTGCACGACGTGCTTTAAAAATGACACTCGGTCCTTCGTCCCGTGGCTTGGGAGAAGGAAAAGTTGGTATTCGCCACAAGCTAAAAGTTAGCCAAATTCATAGGCGTCGCCCGCATAAATGCTTCCAAAGCATGCACGGTCTCTTCACCCAAGGCGTGGCATAGCCTCTGCTCGCCGACGGGTTATGTTGTATTGCACGGCTTGTGGCATAAGTCTAGGCACCTCAAATAACTTGGTTGTTCAAGTCGAACGCGTGCACGACACGTTCCCACGACGCAAGGCTTGACGCAGCTTTTGCTCGTCAAGTTGTTGTAAAGTAAGTTAGGCGAGTTACGTTAAGCTATCAGGAGTAGTAGCAGGCACGGCCGGGTATAACCATATAGTCTCACGATCGTAAGGCCCGTCATATATAGTATGACTTAGGTGGTGGTGTCACATAGAATTTCAAGTTGGTTTGAGACACGATGGCACGGATTTGGTATTTTAAGGCACGGGCCACGGTTGAGTCATTGAGTTTGGAAAGTGTTTCGATAGTTGTTCTTGAGTCAGTGAAATGATAGGGTAAGAAAGAAAGAATGCTCGTGACTGGATCGTTGAGGCAAAAAAGAAAAAATTCTCACGACTGGGTCGTTGAGGCAAGAAAGAAGAATGCTCGCGACTACGGGTCGTCGAGGCAAGATCTCAGATGTGAGATGTGTTGAACTTAGCCCTGAAAGAGATGGTGACACTAGAAGTAGCTTTGACTGTGTGAGACGTCAGTTTGAGTCGAGTCTTGCATGGTCATTGGACAACTTGTACAAGGTAAAGAAAATCTGTTTTTCGAATGATGACCCCGACAGCCCAGGGAAACCATTACGATGGAGACATTCATAGCTGTGCTGGATGACCGTACGGGTTAGGCGGGAACTTGCAGCGGAGCTAGCTACTCGCACTAGCAAGGAGCGTCCGTCTAATCAAAAGCTAAAAGGGAGTCCATTATAGGGCTGGGCCCTAGTGACTAGTTCATATAGATGAGTCGGCATGGGCGGTGATCCGCGTGTATGCCTTTGGATTGAGTCGAGTATTAAGTGTAGTATATCAAGGAAGTTGAGTTGAATGTGTGTGTACAGTTGGAACACAAAATGTTGGGCCTAAGATTTGGCTGCAACGTAGGCGACGTGCTTCGGCACGAGAGGTGGCGTCGAGTCTAATGTTGTCGGAATATAAGTTGCATAGTTTGGATGTGAGTTGTCCTGAGTCTAAGTCAGAAAAAGCTGCAAGGAAAAGTTGGTCGAGTGACACTTAACCCACAAGTCTTGATTGGGTTAGTTGATGATTTACTAGCAAAGGGCCGCGAGGCGGCGATATGGTTGAGTCGCACATAGTGGCGAGGCACGGCACAAAGGATTTATAGCACGGTCACACGGGAATGGAGCCTTATGTACGTAGTTGCGTCTTTGATTTTGGCCAAAAGGTAAGTACGACTTGATAGGTGAACGTTGTTTGAGTCGACATTATTGTTGCAAGCACGGGATGGTCTAGAGGCACAGAATAGGCTAAGGCGTCGGTCCTAAAACTGATCCTAAGGAAAGAGTAGAAAGATAATACAAAGGGGACTAAGTTGCACAAAGTAAATTAGCGTGTTGGTTTTGTATGGATGGGCGAGGAGCTCATTCCACCAGTATAGTTGAGTACTGACACCCACATAGTTTACATGTGCATGCATAGGTAGAAGCTCGTGGCGCAGAGCTCGCTTGGATGCGTCGAGATATGGAGTTCCTTGGCGATTCAAAGCGTGCGACCGCATGGATTAAAGACTTATATGGGACATAATGTATGGACATCACCTTCCGAAGGTTCCGCTGGATCGACAAATCTATTTAAGAGATGAGAGAGAGCTGAGTGACTTGTAATGTGAGTATAGTGAGCTTGAGTGATTGTAATCTTGGCCTTGTGTCCCAAATGTAACCATTGTTTCAATATCAATAAGCGTATTTTGTAATGACTTATGTTTTGTTCTAAACTTCGCTGCTATTATTCAATGTCTCTGCTTGGGACTTCTGTGCGACGACCCCGTCGCAGCCGCTGAAATCGGCCGTTATGGAACCCGCCTTACACGAGCGCAATCTAGGCTCGTGCGGCATCACGCCTTAGCGAGGAAGATCGCTCCTACGGGAGCGGGGCGTGACAATGCGCGGATTGGACCTACTCAATCCTCAAGTTTATTCAATCATCAATCACAAGTACTAACATCCCCGAATTTTCCTTCGCATCAAATCGACAAGTCGAGACAATCAAAGTTGCCGCATCCTGATTTTTCGAGTTCGATCACTTCCGTGACATGAATCACCATGTCAGCGCTCATACGGAACGATCGCCTCCAATTCGCAACATTCTTTTGCTAACTCAAATCATCGAGCAACATTCAATCCAATCCTCAGAGTCATTGCGTAACTTCCAAATTCAACTTTTCATGCATGCTATCTATCTGTCATGCTAACTTTTTCTATATGATCCATATCAATTTCTTCGATCAAGTCATCTGTTCGCTACACCTTAACTTTTTCCTCGATTCGATTTTACCTACTTAATCATTTTCGTATTTCATACTTGCACCACCCTCAATCCCGTGAACGTTTCGTGTGCGTCAATTTCTAGGTTGTTCGAATCCACTTATCAAACTTTATGACAACAACTCACTCAATCTAAGGCTTTGCATATGTGCGACGCTTGCTGATAGACTCACCGATACCCCGTATCCTCAATCGATCGATCGATATCCCTGAGGCTATCGCATACACCACTCAGAGATGAAGTCATTCAACAAATCCTCAAAACTATCATTCGATTCACAATCTACTTCCTCGAATCCCCGTCCGAACGATTCCTTGAATTTCAAGCACGCTCACCTTATATCGCACCGACGATAACATCGTCGTTCGATAGCACCCCTATCGATAGTTATCTCAATTTACTCAATCGAGTTCAACTCATTCTTGTTCAACACTATTCAATTCCCGTACTAGACTTTTCTAAGGTCGATGCAACTTTGGTGTAAATGCCCAGCCCGACTTAGCCAACCGTGCTTACGCAAATCATCTTTTTATTTTGTTGTCAAAAACTGTTCTCCTATGTTTTGCAAAATAGTTAGAGTTATTGTATGAACATCCCGTGGGATAATTGAGGGAGAGCGCACCAACGATATCAACTTACGGAAGCAACAGAGTTTGCAAAAACAATGAGTTAAAGAATTCAATCGGTAGTCCAAGGACGTAAAGCCGTGCTCTGATACCATTATGTCACGCCTCGATCCCGTAGGAGCGATCGTCCTCTCTAAGTCGTGATGCCGCACGATCCTAGATTGCACTTGTGCAAGACGGGTTCCATAACGGTCGATTTTAACGGCTGCGATGGGGTCATCGCACAGAAGTCCCAAGCAGAGACATTGAACACACAGCAGAAAATTTAGAACAAACATAAGTTATTCAAAGAAGCTCTTTATTGATATTGAAACAACGATTACAATGGGGGCGCAAGGCTAAGATTACAATCACTCAAGCTCAATCTTCTCACATTTTACAAGTTCACTCAGCTCTCTCTCATCTCTCAATCCATGTCTCGAACCAGCGGATGCTTCAGAAGGCGACGTCCATACATTATGTCCCGTATAAGTCTTGACTCCATATGGCCGCACGCTTCGAATTGCCAAGGAACTTCGTGCCTCGACGCATCCAAGCGAGCTCTGCGCCACGAGCTTCTACCTGTGCCTGTACATAAAAACTATGTAGGTGTCAGTACTCAACTGTACTGGTGGAATGAGCTCCTCGTCCACCCATACAAAACCGACACGTTTGATTTACTTTGTGCAACTTAGTCTCCTTTATGATTGTCTTTCTACTCTTGCCTTAGGATCAGTTTTAGGACCGACACCCTGGCCTATTTTGTTCCTCTAGACCATCTCGTGCTTACAATGATAACGTTAACTCGTACCTTGCCTCAAGACCCTTCTCGTGCCAACAACGTTAACCTTCGAGTCGTGTTTGTCTTGCGGCTTAAAATCAGAGATGCAACTACGCGATGAGGCTCCATTTCTGTGTGACCGTGCTACAAACCCTTGCTAAGGCCGTGCCTCACAACTCAGTGAGACTTAACCATATCGCCGCCTTGCGGCTCTTGCTACTTTGATCATCAACTGACCCAATTGAGACATGTGAACTTAGTGTCACTTGACCAACTTTCCTTGCGGCGATTCCTGACTTAAACTTGAACAACTCAAACCCAACTTTTGTAACTCATATGTCAACACCTTAAGACTCGAGGCCATAACTTGTGTCGAAGCACGACGCCTATGTTGATGCCAAATCTTAGGCCCAAACATTCTTTGTGTTCTAACTTTACACACATTCAACTCGACTCAATCCAAAGGCATACACGCAGATGGCCGCTATTTTGCCGACATCTATATGGACTTGGCCACTAGCATCACAAGCTATCCTTACGACGTATAGCTTGGTTAAATCGGGGTCCTTTCAATGCAAGTAGCTAGCTCCGTTGCAAGCCCCCGCTTTAACCCGTGCTAAGATGAGGCAAGTTCACCGAAACTACCCCACCTGAGCGTGCGATCGCCTCGACCGAGCGATGTCTTCGAGTCACTGTTGTAAGGCCAAGTCCGAACGCCGTCGGCATTTCGATTCCTCCGATTGACTGAGTGGGACGGGGTACTACAGTGCCAAATACACCTAAACGTGCCTTAAGATCGAGGCCGTACCTCCCAAGTATCATCCAGACTTAACCAACTTGCCTTACGGCCCTTCCTGACTTAACTCGAGACGAGACCACATTCATGCCAAAGCACATATCCTTGTTATAGCCATCTCTTAGGCTCTAGATTAGTGATGCAACCGTGCACATCCTAACCCGTGCCGATTCAAGGTTAGCGCTTGCTATACGCGTAACTTGAAAACCCAACTCATAACTTACTAGTATTCGACGCAATCCAAAGGCATACACGCGGATAGCCGCTCTTGCCGACACATATATATGAGTGGTCACTAGCAACGTCAAGCTATCCTGGATCTTATGCATACGGTAACCATTTGCGTGGCGAGGTACGAGCTCCTACCGAATGGCCCACAGCCTATATTATAATGGTTCACTTCAATGAGTCGTATCGTCGATGAAGGACGTACAATATCTGCAATTCCTTCTAGGCCGACACGAACCCGGTGCCCCGGGATCGCTCAAAATTTTTTGCCCTTACGCGCAAGTTATCTAATGACCATGCAAGACTCAACTTTATCTAACAAGTCCTTCCTTATTTATGACCATGCTTTCCATCTTTCTATCGAGACTCCCAAGTAGCAGGACCAATCTCGCGTGATTCCTTATCGAGACTCCCAAGTAACGGGACCGATCTCGTGTGCTTCCTTATCGAGACTTAGCGAGACTCCCAAGTAGCAGGACAGATCTTATGAACGAGACTTTTCGAGACTTAGCGAGACTCACAAGTAGCGGGACTGATCTCATGTGATTCCTTATCGAGACTTAGCGAGACTCCCAAGTAGCGGGACCGATCTCGGCGACAACTAGTCGCGTGGACTTCCTTTGTCTGTGGCATGCTTTTCACTAAACCGACTGTAGCTCGTGCCTTAGACAGACCTTGTTCTCTAGGCGACGCTATCGCTCTAGACACATACTTTATACGGCGAGCCTTGTTCTCGAGGGACTATGTGACTTGACAACCGTAGATAGAGCAGGACAGTGCTAGAAATGGCTTAGATCGACCAGCATAACTTGTCTAACTTATTTGTGCAATGACTTGACGAGCAAAGGCTACGCCAAGCTTCAGATCGAGAGAACACGCCGTGCATGCGTTCGACTTGAACAACCAAGTTCTTCGGTACCTAGACTTAAGCCACAAGCCGTGCAATACGACTTAAACCACGGGACATGTGAAGGCTATGCCAAGCCTTGGACGACGGTGTCACGCTCCGATTCCGTAGAATCGATAGTCATCCCCCGGGCGTGATGCCGTGCGAACCTAAGTTACAATCGCACAAGACATAGTCATAAGGTTATCCGAAACACAACATCAAGTTAGAGTACGCAGAGAAATTGATTGACACATTTGAAATAGAAGTAAACTTTTTCATTGATAATAAAACTTTATTTACATTGACTTCATTACATTCATTGCCGTACGGGCTGCAATATGACTCGACTTACAAAATAAACGCCGATGAGATAGTCGTTCCATACATTACATCCCCTTTTTACAAGCAAAAATATAACACTTTCCACCTGCTATCGAGGCGAGTCGAGTCGTCATCTTCTTTTGTACTGAATGCGGAGTCTTCAAAAGGAATTCAGAAACAAGCCTTTACACGGACGAGGCTTCAAAAGTGTCCACGCCGCCTTGAGATTTTAGGTGGCACGCCCTTCGTGGTTCGGGGTACCTGCGTGGAGAGCGAGGATCAGTACATTACACTTTGTACTGGTGCGTGGCAAGTTAAATTCCAAGCTCTCATTTGGTTAAATGAGTTTATATGACTTAGTTCATGATTGTTTCTAACCATCCTAATGAATTTCAAGCGAGCAATGACAAGCATAATGTAATTTACGTCGGAACTTACCCCCGGCGGACCGCGCCGCGCCTTATGAGACTTACCATGTTCTTCCCTGTCAATTGTTATCATTTTTCATACCAAGTGCAATATTACGTGTGATTGGTCACTGACACCACAAGCCATCCTGGACTTATAGCTTTGTTAGTCGGGGCCCTTTCAACGCAAGTTGCGAGCCCCGCTGAAAGTCCCCGCCTAACCTGTGCTATCATCCAGCACAGCTATACCGTGTTTCCTCCTAGGCCGAGTCGGTCCCGTGGCCCCGGGTTGTCGCTCGAGGAAACTTTCTCCTTGTCGACAAGTTGTCCAATGACCGATTTAAGACGTTATTCAGTTATTAAGGTATAGCCTTCGTTCTCTTTGAAACTTAATCATTTTATCGTGCTCGTGCCCATGCATTCATTCTTTCCTTCCGCAACAACACTATCGATTTACTTAAGAAGGGGTCGAGAAGAGAAGGGTCAGCCACTCACCTTGAGTTTACTTCGGCGAGAGAACTTGTTGGTCGCGCTAGACGTCGCCTACACGATTACCTGAAATTGTACAAACAACCGATTAGAACACTGAATTATTCAAGGAGTTCGATAGGAAAAGCGAGTTTGAAATGCAAGCCATGAAAACCATCGAAAACATTCACGAAAGTGCATTCAGAAAATAAAGCCAAAACCAACGCAAGCGGCGTAAAAAATAGAGCAACGGGAGGTCTCTCCCGACTCAGCCGCAGAGTCAATCCTCGAGGCGCAACCCGCTGAATATGGGACTTGGTTCCGAAGAAGACATTCCATAATGAGGAATGGATCTTAATTCAACCGTTCCCGTTCGATCGACTCGGTCGATCCCGACCTATCGGTCCCGACCGAATCGATAGCGACAGTGTTCCTTTCTCGCGCACCCCGTGGACAGAGTACGGGGCACGATGTAGGGACGGGGGACTACACCATAACCAACTAAGAAAAAATTTTGTCCTCGAAACTTAAGAATAGAACCTACCTCTACGAGAACAATGAAGGGAACTTCTCTTTCATTTCTGACTCAAGCTCCCACGTCGACTCCTCGACCGAATGGTTCCTCCAGAGGACGCGGACGAGGGGAATAGCACGGTTGCGGAGGAGTTTATCCTTGCACTCCAAGATTTGCATCGGCTCTTCGACATATGACAAGTCTGCCTTCAGGTCCAGCTTACCCAAATCCACCACATGGCTCGGATCATACACGTACTTCCGCAATTGTGATACATGGAAGACGTCATGTACCTCTGACAACGCGGGCGACAAGGCGATTTGATAAGCTACCGGGGCGACTCGCTTCAATACTACGAACGGGCCAACAAATCTTGGGCTCAATTTCCCTTTCGCACCGAACCTGGAAACTCCACGCATAGGCATCACCTTCAGGAATACATGGTTGCCTTCCGAGAACTCGAGAGGGCGTCGGTGCGTGTTGGCATAGCTTTTCTGCCGGCTTTGTGCTATCTTCAATCTCTCTCGTATCAACTTGACCTTCTACACAGTCTGTTCCACCAGCTCCGGACCAAGTATCTGCCGTTCCCCGACTTTATCCCAGCAAATGGGCGATCTGCACTTCCGGCCGTACAAAGCTTCATACGGCGCCATTTGAATGCTGGACTGATAGCTGTTGTTGTATGCAAACTCGGCCAGCGGTAGATGGACGTCCCAACTTGACTTCAAGTCGATCGCACAGAGTCGTAATATGTCTTCGAGAATTTGGTTCACTCGCTCTGTTTGGCCGTCAGTCTGAGGATGATAAGCTGAGCTGAACTTCAACTTGGTCCCCAGTGCTGAATGAAGACTACTCCAGAAGCGCGCTACGAACCGTCCATCCCGATCCGAGACGATAGATACTGGGACCCCGTGCAGCCAAACTATTTTATCAAGGTATATCTGAGCAAGGCGGTCGACGCTCCAAGTAACTTTGATGGCGATAAAGTGCGCTGACTTGGTTAGTCGATCGACGATGACCTAGACGGCGTCGTTTCCCCACGGCGTCCTCGGCAAGCCAACAACGAAGTCCATAGTGATGTGATCCCATTTCTACTCTGGAATGGCGAGGTTCTGCATCTCCCCGCCCGGTCGCTGGTGCTCGGCTTTGACTTGCTGACAGGCCATACATTTTGACACAAAGAGCGCTACGTCACTCTTCATGCCGTGCCACCAAAAGACAATGCGGAGGTCCTTATACATCTTGGTGCTGTCAGGATGCAAGGAATATTTGGCATAGTACGCCTCCATCATTATCTCCTTTCTAAGTTCTGCGTCATCCGGTACGCATAGCCGTCCCTTCACGCGCAACACTCCCGACTCGTCCTCTGCAAGGTAGGACGCTTTCCCTGTCGATATCAGCTTTCGCATCTTCTCCAGGTATGGGTCATCCTTCTGTGCAGACATGATCCTCTCCAGTAGGCTCGGTTCCACCCGCAGTTGCGCTAGTTTTACGTCTCTGAAACGAACTCGGAGTTCGATGCCCATTCCTTCCAAGTCACGCAGCAGTCGATTGTTGATGCATAACGAAGCTAAGTACTTCCGGCTCAGCGCGTCTGCTACCACATTTCTCTTGCCCGGCGTGTAGTCGATTGATAAGTCGTAGTCTTTGATCAGCTCGAGCCATCGCCTCTGCCACAAATTTAATTCTTTCTGGGTGAAGAGATACTTGAGGCTTTTGTGGTCCGTATAAATCCTGCACGCCACGCCATAGAGATAGTGATGCCACAGCTTCAACACAAACACAATCGCCGCCAATTCTAGGTCATGCGTGGGGTAGTTCTTCTCGTGCGTCTTCAATTGCCGGGAAGCAAAAGATATCACCTTATCCCGCTGTATGAGCACACACCCCAAGCCCTGGCCAGAAGCATCGCTGAAGATTTGAAATCCCTCCGTCCCTTCAGGAAGAGCAAGTATCGGGGCCGAAATGAGCCGTTGTTTAAGCTCCTGGAAGGAAGATTCACATTCGTCTGACATCTTGAATGCGACTCCTTTCTGGGTGAGGCGAGTCAACGGCGATACAATCTTCGCGAAGTCCTTCACGAAGCGTCGGTAGTATCCCGTCAAGCCTAGGAAGCTTTGAATTTTGCTAACTGATACGGGCCGTTTCTAATCAGCAACTGCCTCGACTTTCTTCGGATCGACTGCGATGCCCGCGGCGGAGATGATGTGCCCAAGGAATGAGACGCTGTTCAGCCAGAACTCGCACTTGCTCATCTTCGCGTACAATTGATTCTCTCGAAGGATTTGGAGTACTGTCCACAGATGCTCTGCATGTTGCGCTCGATCCTTCGAGTAGACGAGGATGTCGTCGATGAAGACTACTACGAACTTGTCAACGAACGGACGGAACACCCGATTCATTAGATCCATAAAGACGACAGGGGCGTTTGTCAGACCGAACGGCATTACCAAGAACTCGTAGTAGCCGTAACGAGTACGGAAGGTAGACTTCGGCACGTCATCTGGCTTAACTTTGAGTTGGTGATAACCCGATCGTAGATCAATCTTTGAAAACACCGTTGCACCTTGGAGCTGGTCGAACACGTCGTCGATGCGGGGCAGGGGGTATTTGTTTCGGACGGTGGCTTTATTTAATTCCTGATAGTCGATGCAGAGTTGCATTGATCCATCCTTCTTCTTCACGAACAGCACGGGCGTACCCCACGGCGAGACACTCGGACGGATAAACCCTCTGTCGTACAATTCCTGAAGTTGTGCCTTCAATTCTTTCAATTCTGCAGGGGCCATTCTGTACGGAGCCTTCGAGATCGATCGAGTGTCGGAGAATGTGTCGATGGTGAACTCTATTTCTCGATCTGGTGGCATGTCGGGTAGCTCGTCCGGAAACACGTCTAGGAATTCTGCCACAACGTCGGTCTGACCCACGTTTGTACCATCCTGTCGCATGTCTCGAACGGAAGCTAGATAGCCTTCGCACCCGGAATACAGCATCCGTCGAACAGATATTACGGAGATCACCATGCAGGTCGGCGACGCCTCACCACATGAGTAACAGAATTTAGGCACTCCAGGTATGCGGAATGTGACCTTCTTTTCAGCGCAGTCTATGGTTGCGTTGCACGGCCCGAGCCAATCCATTCCCAGAATGACGTTAAAGTCCTTCATGTCTAGAACTATCACGTCCAGATCGATCTTTTGACCGCCGATACAGATAATCCTGCCGGTGCAAGCTAAATTTGTGAGAATTGGTGTGCCCGAAGGTGTGCTTACGCTAAGGTCGAGATCTAATGATATTACAGGAAATTTATGCTCGGTGGCAAAATTTGCCGATATAAAACTATGCAAAGCGCCTGAATCAAATAACACACGAGCAGGCACATTACTAAATGTTAGTATACCTAACACTACGGTATCTGATGCCAACGCTTCGTCTCGAATCATGGCATAAACGCGGCCCTGAGTGTTGGGGCGACGGTCTCGGCCATTTTGCGGTGCGGGTTGAGTGGGCGGAGGAGGTCGAGGCGCCTGTCCTCGATTCTCTTGACGGTGTTGTTGTGGTGGTGCGTTATAATTTTGTCTTCGAGCCCAGCAATCCGCCATTTGGTGCCCCCTTTTTCAGCAAAACAAACATCCCCCATCTAAGACAGCACAGTCCCTTTCGGTGTGCCCGTGGCGGTTACACTTGGCGCAGGGAGGAGATGGGTTCTGTCCGTTATAGCCGCCGTTGTTTGGACGCTTTGACGCGTAATTGTTGCCTCCCGTATAGCTAGGACGTTTGTGATTGGAGTGACGCACAACGTCGGCAGCACCGGAAGGATGCATGCTCTCAAGGCAGAGCGCATGATTCAGAGCCTCGCCCATGTTCTTGTACTCTGGGACCCCGACATGTGCACCGATAGAGTGTCGCAGACCCACTTCGAACCGTCGCATACGGCACTCTTCAGTAGGCAGAAACTGGCCAGCAAAATTAAAAAACTTGTTGAATTCTGCGGCGTACTGTTCCAATGTCCTGCTCCCTTGCTTCAACTGCATGAATTCATTCTCCTTTGCTTGAAGAATGGCTGACAGAAGGTACTGGACTTCGAAAGCTTTGCGGAACGTGGCCCAAGAGATCGGCGCGGTGGTATTGTCCGGTTGGATCGCTCGCTTGCGTACAGCCCACCAGTCGTGCACGTTCAACCGTAGTTGAAGTTGTGCGCAGGCGACTTGTTTCGATTCTTCAATGCCAAGAAGCTCGAAGTGATCTTCCAGCTCTTCCAACCAGTCGATCGCCATGGAAGGGCCTTCGGTACCGCTGAAGGAAGTACGGCATGCCTTCTTGAATTCCGACACTTCAAAGTTGTACTTTTCGGTGCCGCTGGTTGACGCTCGGGCTCCTCCATATCGACTTCAATGGGTTGGATCGTCGGTACGGTGGCAGCAGGTGCGGTGACGGTAGGCACAGTCGCAGAATTTTCGTTGGCTGCCATTGTCTGGACGATCTGCTGCAGGGTATCTAACTACTTTTGTTGAAGTTTGGCATGTGCGTCGAAGCAAGCTTCGAACTGGGCCTGTCGTTCCTCTACTTGTTGATGTCGGTTCTCGGACTGGTTTTGCCGCGCCTCCATCATGCGCAGCATCCTTTCGATGGTATCGTTAGAAGGTCCGGCCCGCGGACGATACGAACTACTCGAGCCACTCGAAGCGCTCTGTTCTTGCTCGGCCGTGGGTTCCGTCAGTTCTGCTATACGAAGGAAAACACATCAGTCATAAAATATTACGGACTCATTGTATGGAACAACTTATCTCATCGATGCGAGGTCAAAGGATGTAAAGCCGTGCTCTGATACCATTATGTCACGCCCCGATTCCGTAGAATCGATAGTCGTCCCCCGGGCGTGATGCCGTGCGAACCTAAGTTGCGATCGCACAAGGCATAGTCATAAGGTTATCCGAAACACAATATCAAGTTAGAGTACGCAGAGAAATTGATTGACACATTTGAAATAGAAGTAAACTTTTTCATTGATAATAAAACTTCATTTACATTGACTTCATTACATTCATTGCCGCGCGGGCTACAATATGACTCGACTTACAAAATGAACGCCGATGAGATAGTCGTTCCATACATTACATCCCCTTTTTACAAGCAAAAACATAACACTTTCCATCTGCTATCGAGGCGAGTCGAGTCGTCATCTTCTTTTGTACTGAATGCGGAGTCTTCAAAAGGAATTCAGAAATAAGCCTTTACACGGATGAGGCTTCAAAAGTGTCCACGCCGCCTTGAGATTTTAGGTGGCACGCCCTTCGTGGTTCGGGGTACCTGCGTGGAGAGCGAGGATCAGTAAATTACACTTTGTACTGGTACGTGGCAAGTTAAGTTCCAAGCTCTTATTTGGTTAAATGAGTTTATATGACTTAGTTCATGAATGTTTCTAACCATCCTAATGAATTTCAAGCGAGCAATGACAAGCATAATGTAATTTACGTCGGAACTTACCCCCGACGGACCGCGCCGCGCCTTATGTGACTTACCATGTTCTTCCCTGTCAATTGTTATCATTTTTCATACCAAGTGCAATATTACGTGTGATTGGTCACTGACACCACAAGCCATCCTGGACTTATAGCTTTGTTAGTTGGGGCCCTTTCAACGCAAGTAGCGAGCCCCCATAACCTCTGCTATCATCCAGCACAGCTATACCGTGTTTCCTCCTAGGCCGAGTCGGTCCCGTGGCCCCGGGTTGTCGCTCGAGGAAACTTTCTCCTTGTCGACAAGTTGTCCAATGACCGAGTTAAGACGTTATTCAGTTATTAAGGTATAGCCTTCGTTCTCTTTGAAACTTAATCATTTTACCATGCTCGTGCCCATGCATTCATTCTTTCCTTCCGCAACAACACTATCGATTTACTTAAGAAGGGGTCGAGAAGAGAAGGGTCAGCCACTCACCTTGAGTTTACTTCGGCGAGAGAACTTGTTGGTCGCGCTAGACGTCGCCTACGCGATTACCTGAAATCGCACAAGCAACCGATTAGAATACTGCATTATTCAAGGAGTTCGATAGAAAATACGAATTCGAAATGCAAGCCATAAAAACCATCGAAAACATTCACGAAAGCGCATTCAGAAAATAAAGCCAAAACCAACGCAAGCGGCATGAAAAGCAGAGCAACATGAGGTCTCTCCTGACTCAGCCGCAGAGTCAATCCTCGAGGCGCAACCCGCTGAATATGGGACTTGGTTCCGAAGAAGACATTCTATAACGAGGAATGGATCTTAATTCAACCGTTCCCGTTCGATCGACATGGTCGATCCCGACCTATCGGTCCCGACCGAATCGATAGCTACAGTGTTCCTTTCTCGCGTACCCCGTGGACAGAGTACGGGGTACGATGTAGGGATGGGGCACTACAGACGGGACCGTGCATGCTTTATGAAGCATTCATGCGGGTGACGCCTATGACTTAGGCTAATTCGTGCGTTGTGGCAACTTAGCAGCTTAGGCCAACTTCTTTCTCCCAAGCCACGGGACGAAGAATCGAATGTCATTTTGAAAGCACGCTGAGCCGACTTCTAGCAGACCGTGGGACCATTTTCTATGTTCTAAGACATTCTGACCCGTTGGAATTATTTCCTTAGCTATGTGGATGCGTTTCTTTATTATCAAGCCTAACTTGTGCAAGTTGAAAACAGGCAAGTTATTATGTGAAGGCTAAGATGAGGCAAGTTCATCGAAACTAGCCTACCTGAGCGAGTCTTCGAGAAAGCCGTTGCGAGGCTAAGTCCGAACGCCGTCGGCGTTTGATTCCTTCGATTGACTGAGCGGGACGGGGCACTACACCATACACCACTCAGAAAAAGTTTCATCCTCGAAACTAACTGAGTACTTACTTTTAGACCACTTTGATCCAAGGACTATCATACACACTCCGCCTACGCGTTTCTTCGATTTCGAGCCATGCTCGCACTATTATCAATCTTTCCTTTAATACGATTTCAGAATCCAAGACACTTCCCATTCCTCAAGTCTTACTTGAATTCAACGTATCACTTGGTTTGGATCATGCACGCATTCCAGGCATCCCCAAAATACATGTATTTTAGCCAAGCCACATGATAGAGAATTCGTCATTCTCACTCGAGTCGCATCGTGCACATACTCAGGCGTCCCTGAAATATATGCATGTCAGCCGAATCTCGTGAGGGGTATTCCTATATTCTTGATTTCACTCTATCCATCCATACAAATCCCCAAGATCAATCTTTCGATTGCTAACTCTTGAAACAGGACGTCTCGCATAACCGCTAGGCCATTACTCAAGGCTAAAGTCAATGCCAGGATTGGAATCATAGTTCTCCAATAATAATGTCAACACTGACCCCAATCCTAGGGTCAAGCCAAAGTCGATAATACGATATTTTCTACCCAAGCTCGCATCACTCAAATTTCTAAACATCGAGCAAGATCACCTAATTCGCATCAAGGCGTTCGTTGCACAGATTCGAATATGATCAAATCACCAATTCTAACCAATTCATGTATTCGATAACGAGGTCGTCTAACGCAACAATTTGTTGTGCCCCAATCTCATGCGAGTTCGATTATCCATAGTGGACATGAATCATCATGCGCGCTTCCCGCGGAATAATCATCCTCATCAGGACATAACTGTTCGAGTTTAGACTAATTTATTCTCGATACGCGGATTGTACCTACTCAATCCTCAAGTTCAAATGTCCAGCACATCGAGTCATTCTCGAGTTTACCTTCGTGTTAAACCATAAATCGAAGCATACAAATTACCACGCCATGCAAGTTCGATCATCCCCGTTGTATGAATCACCATACCAGCGCTCATGCGGAGTGATCGCCCTAATCGGCGTGACGCATGTACGAGACCGGAGTTGCGCTCGTATAAGACAAGAACGTCAATGTTGTGGTTATTATCGAAGCAATCCAAACATTTTATTTTCATCCAAGCCAAGATCCCAGTTCGATAGTCCGTTCGTCATTTGTTCAACTATAAAATCCTCGAGCCAAGTCTATCTTTTCCTCGACACATTTCAACATTCCGAGTATAGCATCCATCAAAACAATGATATTTTACACGATCATCGTTCCTCGAATCAGAGTACTCCCGAGTTATCGTATATCAATCTTTGATACGCCTCAATACCATCGATGATGTACGTAACCTGACGATCTTCCTTTGCAGTGAACTCTGAGTCGTGCGACTGATGCTATTGTCCGAATTGGATATACCACGATTCTATTCGACCCAATTCGAAATCATAAACGCGATCCTCTAGGCTTCCTCGATCAAGACATTCATTTTTATTCATCGTTCCGAATTGTTTTCTAACTCGCGTTGCCCATTCACAAGTTGTTCGAACGACATCTCGTTCGGGACATTCAGGTCACAGCCAACTAAGTGTGGAACGTTCTAAGGCTTTGCGCGATCGCATCGCCTCGCCGAAATACTCGCCGTTACCCTTAATCCCCAATTTCGCTCGAATGATTTCCAAGATGAACCATACACCACTCAGGATTTGAGCCAACCGATCTAGTCCTCAATCACATTCGCATCACTCGCTAATACATCTTTCAGATTCGTTTGACGAATCTCTAGCGTACTCGCTCACGTCGTCTCGACGTACTAAGTCGTTCGCGCTATTCCTCAAAATCAAAACCATTCTTCTGTGTACGCCCAATCATTAGTCCGATAGTGTTTCTATTGATATACACTCTAAGTCTATCTCCGTTTCCGACCAAACGATACTTAATATCGTTCGTGATTCGTTTGCACCATAAAGTCTAGGTGCGCGACACGTGGCACAACTTAGCCAAAAGACCGTCTGCATAGCCATCCCGTATGGACTATACTCCGAGTTTGCATGCTCATTCGCTAATATCGATGCAGGACTATTCAGGCACACACATGACTTGCTAACTTTAGCACGTATTTTCTATCAAGTCAAGTTTGACACCGTTCGGCACAAAGGCCATCGCATACTGATGCGTTCGATTGAATGCTTGTACGAGCTTTTGAAAATATTTAGACTTATTGTATGGACATACCGCAGAACATTTGAGAGAGCGCACACTTCTTTTTCCATGAACGAGCTTTCAAAACTGAGATATTCAACTTGAAGTCCAAGGACGTAAAGCCGTGCTCTGATACCATTATGTCACGCCCCGCTCCCATAGGAGCGATCGTCCTCGCTAAGGCGTAATGTCGCAAGAGCCTAGATTGTGCTCGTGCAAGGCTATTTCATAACGACCGATTATAGCGGCTGCGACGAGGTCGTCGCACAGAAGTCCCAAGCAAAAACATTTAACATGCATCAAAAATTTAGAGGCAAAACACAAGTTATTTAAAAGTGCTCTTTATTGATATTGAAAAATAAGATCATAATAGGCGCAAGGCCATGATTACAAGTCTCTCAAGCTCACGTTTCTCCCATTTTACAAGTCACTCTGCTCTCTCTCATCTCTCAATACAATGCTTAAGCCGACGGAAGCTTCAGAAGGCAATGTCCATACATTATGATTTATGTCCCGTATAAGTCTTGACTCCACGTGACCGCACGTTTCGAATCGCCAAGGAACTCCGTGCCTCGACGCATCCAAGCGAACTCCGTGCCTCGACGCATCCAAGCGAGCTCCACGCCATGAGCTTCTACTTGTGCCTGTACATGAAAACTGTGTCGGTGTTAGTACTCAACTGTACTGGTAGAGTGAGCTCCTCGCCTACCCATACAAAATTGACACATTCATTTACTTTGCATAGTTTAAATTCCTTTTGATTGTCTTTCTAGTCTTGCCTTAGGATCAATTTTAGGATGGACGTCTTGGCCTATACTTGGCGACGCAACGACATGGTCGTGCCATACTCTATTCGTGACTTCAATACATATATTTGAGGCAGTACCTCACCGAGGAGCAACTTATGTAAACTCGTTCATGCCAAGACTTTCACTTGCTTTACGTGCCTCAAGACCATTCTCGTGCCAACGACGTCAAGGGGACGACTCGTGCTGGTCGTTCCAAATAGACCTGAACGTGCCTTAAGATCGAGGCTGTGCCTCCCAAGTATCATCTAGACTTAACCAACTTGCCTTACGGCCCTTCCTTACTTAACTCGAGACGAGACCACATTCATGTCGAAGCACGTATCCTTGCTATAGCCATCTCTTAGGTTCTAGATTGGTGATGCAATCGTGTACACCCTAACCCGTGCCGATTCAAGGTTAGCGCTTGCTATAAGCGTAACTTGATAACCCAACTCATAACTTACTAGTACTCGACGCAATCCAAAGGCATACACGTGGATAGCCGTTCTTGCCGACACATCTATATGAGCGGTCACTAGCAATGTCAAGCTATCCTGGATCTTATGTATACGGTGACCATTCGCATGGCGAGGTACGAGCTCCCATCGAATGACCCGCAGCCTATATTGTAACGGTTCACTTCAACGAGTCGTACCGTCGATGAAGGCTGTACAATATCTGTAATTCCTCCTAGGCCGACACGAACCCGGCGCCCTGGGATCGCTCGAGGAATTTTGCCCTTGCACACAAGTTGTCCAATGACCATGCAAGACTCAAATTTATCTACCAAGTCCTTCCTTATTCATGACCATGCTTTCCATCTTTCTATCGAGACTCCCAAGTAGTGGGACCGATCTCACGTGATTCCTTATCGAGACTCCCAAGTAGCGGGACCGATCTCGTGTGCTTCCTTATCGAGACTTAGCGAGACTCCTAAGTAGCGGGACCGATCTCGTGAACGAGACTTATCGAGACTTAGCGAGACTCCCAAGTAGCGGGACCGATCTCGGCGACAACCAGTCGCGTGGACTACCTTTGTCTGTGGCATACTTTTCACTAAATCGACTGTGGCTCGTGCCTTAGACAGACCTTGTTCTCTAGACGACGCAATCGATCTAGACACTTACTTTATACGATGACCCTTGTTCTCGAGGGACTACGCGACTTGACAACCGCAGATAGAGCAGAACAGTGCTAGAAATAGCTTAGATCGATCGACATAACTTATCTAACTTATTTACGCAACGACTTGTCGAGCAAAGGCTACGCCAAGCTTCGCATCGAGAGAACGCGCCGTGCACGCGTTCGACTTGAACAATCAAGTTCTTGGTTACCTAGACTTAAGCCACAAGCCGTGCAATACGACTTAAACTACGGGACATGCGAAGGCTATGCCAAGCCTTGGACGACGGAACCGTACATGCTTTATGAAGCATTCACGCGGGCGACGCCTATGACTTAGGCTAATTCGAGCGTTGTGGCAACTTAGCAACTTAGGCCAACTTCCTTCTCCCAAGCCGCGGAACGAAGAATCGAGTGTCATTTTGAAAGCATGCTGAGTCGACTTCTTGCAGACAGTGAGACCATTTTCCATGTTCTAAGACATTCCGACCCGTCGGGATTATTCCCTTAGCTATGTGGATGCGTCTCTTTATTATCAAGCCTAACTTGTGCAAGTTGAAAACAGGCGAGTTATTATGTGAAGGCTAAGATGAGGCAAGTTCATCGAAACTACCCCACCTGTGCGAGTCTTCGAGTAAGCCGTTGCGTGGCTAAGTCCGAACGCCGTCGGCGTTTGATTCCTCCGATTGACTGAGCGGGACGGGGCACTACAGTAGCAGCTAGGGAATCCTCTACGCTCTTCCTCATCTCTACTTGTTCTTTATCTCAGCCCTTAGTCTATCCTCTATCTCGAACGATCTAGATGTTACAGTAGAGCTAGAGGAAGTTGTTGGCTGATCATACACACCAAGACCCTACACATAGCCCGATCGGTGCTTTAAGACTTTCTCAAAAACTTCATTTTGTGCCAATGTTAATCCTTGTGTTCTTGTCTCCTCTTGAATTGCCATCATTTTTTCTTCTGTAATTACATTATACACAAAGAGAACATAAAAGTAAAGGAATAATTTAGAGAGATATCCAAGGACAATGTATCTATCATTAATAGTCAACAAGCTAATGTCCATATCCTTCCAACATGCTAATTCAAATGTAAAACATAATAGAGAATTCACAACAAAAAGATTAGTTAAAATATGTTATATAACACTTTGTGAAATAAGCAAGAATGCATAAACCAGAAGTAGACTAGCCAAATGAGGAACTTCATGAGGGTAATATCTTCAATTCCAATCAAGGCAAATAAATAATTTTTATATAGGAAGACATATATTCAACAACATCCGTGAAAAAAATAAAAGAAAAACATATAAATGAAAACAAAGAGGTCCAAAGTTCTCAACATATTGAAAACTTTCAAAAAAATAGTAACTTGCACAGGAAAATGAGACAAGTAAAATAATAAAAAATTAAGGCAATTAAATCACATCTTGATGAGAACCATTAACGTTTTCATCAGTTGTCCTTGCATCAAATAAAAATAATAAATTGCATCTCCATGCCAGGTAAGCAAAGTAGTTCAGATGATATCCTATGTTTCAATATATGGCAATGGAGGGTGAAGTAACACCAAAAGCATTTATAGGGCTTGTTTGTCTGTATAAGTAGGAAAATTTAAATAGCGATAGTATTTATCAAGCAATGTATCCTTTAGGTTACAACCTTTGATCACTTGCAAGGAACATCATGAAATTGCTCAAAGACTTGAAGAGTTAAACAAACTCCACAAGCTTAAAACGAATTTGAGGATGTTGTAGCTATGTTGGGTTGGAAAAATTATCTGAAGATAACTTAACTGTAGCCATAGCAAAAAAAATACTATATCATCACAATCCTTCATGACAAAAGTATTTATCAGTGCTCCAAGGAAATATGTTGGTCTCGGATAAACAATTATGGAGATTCAATAGACCCTTTTTGGGGAATTAGACATTTAGGGAGGTTTACTTCTATATTCCTCGATCTCCCAGAGCTAAAAGAAAATTTAAAACCTTTAACATTCACATTTATAGAGGTTTAACTCTATATTTCATATGAATTAATGATCGAGCTCTTACATGATTTTTCCCGTGATTGAGGAGTAACCCAAGTTTGAGTCTTTTCACGAAATGAGTATCCTTGTAAAATTCTACCCTCTCAGGAAGCTCCTCCATCTCAGGATCATGCTACATTTAAAATAAAATAAAATAAGGGAGTAAGATAAAAAATATATCAATATTTATATTTTTAAGACACACATAAAAATGTTAGAGTTACAATACTATATACCAACTCATAGCGACTTTGAGCAAATGGCTTTATACCACAGACCTGATTTACTGATGACTTAGCCTTGTTTTGAGAATTGACAATACTAATTTTCTGCATTTAAATACCAATTCATAGTTTACAAAATAGTTAAGTAAAAAGATTGTCTACATGCACAATTTACAAGAATATTAATATTTTTCACTTGCCGATTTGGATCACTGAACCTTTCACAAAGTATTTTCCAGTCATCGGAACTAACATCTTCATGAGGATTATTAAGCACATCTTGATCTTTCTACTTTAGGTAATGGTGATGATTCTTGTGCCTCCAAAGCTTTTGTATATTCATAAGTGATGTATCAATCGCATCAAGAACACGAGGGTTATCTTCTGGTAGTCTAAACTTATCCTACAAAAAAGTTATCTATGATGTGTACGAATAACTTTGCTTGAAGCTCATACAAATTAATGACGAGAGAAGAAATTGTTTTAAATAACAACTGTGGCCTGCAAGTAACAACTGTTGCCTGCAAGCCAAGAGTAAAAATTAAAATGAATGATATTTAAAATGACACATACAAAATATATTTTACCAGTACAAGTGAACGCATGTGCTTCTTATCTTCCTCACCGATTTCCTTCCAATTTGCTGCAGTCATAGGTGTGAACTGACGCTAGAGTTTACTCACCCCCCACTCCATAAGCTAGAGCCTGACCCAACTAGTATGTTCGCCTCTTCTGTCCAAACGATCGACAGAGGCCCTTTCACAATCTCAATCGCCTTTGCTAAACAAAGCCCACACGAGAGGCCATGTTTGCGTGTAGGAGCACTATTGGATCCTAAGACAATAAAATATAACATAAACATAATAAGAAAATAGTGAAGCCATTAGCAGCACCATATACTAAAATAAAAAAGGGTTTTTAGTCTCGCTGAAATAACTACTACTACTAACCAATAGGTAAAGGTCCTAAAAAAGTGACACTGGTAGCGGCACCAATACCAAAATAACAAGGCCTACTCTCACCAAACTAAAACCAATAACTAACCAGCTTACTAACACAATATACCAATAACCAAAACAATACTGAAATGATCGAAACTGCCAAAACCAATCAAAAGCATCGAAACCTACTGTAACCTCATGAAACTGTCAAATAAGAAGGGACTGATATCGATACTATGAACCATGCATGTGCATATCCATGAGTTGCCCAAGTAATTATAATTACATCAAAAAGAACAACATTATATTATCAAATATCTTAAATTCCAAGTATAAGCACCTGAGGATGTTGCTTTAAGGAACAATTTGCTTGATGTTTGCAGTAGAACACTTGGCTAAAAGTATAATTTTTTTAATCAAACTACATGATATCATCATATGAAGGACTAAAGTCAATTTTCTATCTCAGTTAGCCACGATTTTCCTTTCCCCTCTCTTTCTGTGGGTACCCACCTTATCTCTTTAAGCCTTTCCTACCTGCAATTGAATGTATAGAGTTCCCCTTTAAAATTTCGTGTAGTTTTGGACCTCACATATGCTTTAGAATTATCAATGTTGGGAGCTTCACCCTTCAGAAGTTCTTTGTGTAATCCCTTTTCCCGAACATTCAAAATTTTTATTTATTTATTTTATTTATTAATTATTTTGTGTTAGAAAATAAATTTTTATTTGAATTCCTAGATATGGGTATTTATGAATGACACAAAGGTTTTGGCAAATTATATTTCCAAAACTAGATTTTGGGTTTACAAAAATATTATTTATATTATTTTAATGATATTAAATATTAATTATAATTATTATTGTAATCAAATATTAGATTTAGATTTGATTAATTTAGTTTTAAAATTATTGATTATTATCTTTGACTAACAAAAATCTATTTAACTTATTTAAATTAAGATTTTGGATTATGCAGATATATTTTAAAATATTTTTTATGGAAACAAATATAATTTTAAATTATGTATGGTAAATAAATATTGGATTAGATTTGATTAATTAAGTTTTAAATATTTATTTAATTTAAAATTATGGAAAAGGTTTATTCATTAGATTTGATCTTCCCTAATTAGTAAATTTATTCAATGCCCATCTATTTAAGGAAAGCCTTTTCCCCTTCTAATCTAATCTTAATTAAATAATTGCTACCCATTATATATACCTATTTAACTTATGATCATATTTTCTTTTCCAAAAATTGCTCTCTTTTTCGTCTAAAATAGGTCAAAATTCGTCATAAATTCAGCCTCGTTTTTCAAAAGCTATAGCAATTTTGTGAAGCTGTTGCGACCAACTCCGGACAATGATTCACCACCATTTTTTTGTTTGAACCGTATTGAGGTTAACTTCGATATATAATATTGTCACGACCCGCACCCTATAGTAAGGGCACGAGAAGTGGGTACGTCCAGCCTACGCCGCTGCGTCGGTGGTAGAACGCTGTCCTAGGTCAATCATCTAACAATATAAGGTACCTGTACAGTATATACACTCCGAATGGAGGTGACATAATAGAATGCAGTCTCAATCA
Organism: Iris pallida; assembly: GCA_029216955.1. Classification (NCBI taxonomy): domain Eukaryota; kingdom Viridiplantae; phylum Streptophyta; class Magnoliopsida; order Asparagales; family Iridaceae; genus Iris; species Iris pallida. The sequence goes on along the minus strand of JANAVB010005796.1, from coordinate 16,980,153 downwards.
CATCTAAGGCAGAAAATGATAAGATAGATAGATATGAAAAGAATCCACAGAGAGATACAAACAGATAGAAGTCTAAGTGTCTAAGATATCACAAATCCAGAAAACATCTCAAATCACAAATGCAATAATCCAGAGTGTAAATAAGTACAACTGAAACTACTTTAAACTAATGGTGTGTCATCCACTGCTAATGGATCCTGCTGGAGATCCAGGTCACAACAATCCTCTAGGGTAGTCCCATAATACATGGTACAGAGCGTCTCGTCCCCATCCTCTGTAATATTTTCAACAGGTCCAGTCAGGATATGAGCGAGCACAATACATCTCATGCAAATCATAACAGGTTAGGAAATATAAGCATGCTAGAGAGTAAGATACATGAAACTGAAGAACAATATGATGTAAAAGAGAGACCGTAAGTAAATAGCTACAATATATAAGAGAACTAATCAGTGACTAGTGATTCAGAGTACAAGATAAACATGTGAACAGCTGGATGTGATTCATGACTATACTAAAGAGGTGATTCACGACTATACTACTTTGAAATTATTCACATGTTCAGTTCTACTCCCCCATCCCCAATCAATATACAAGGATCCAGTTAAGTTACGTTAAGATTCATGACTACGCTACTTGGCTCATAAAGAGTGATTCATGAATAGATTCATGAAGGCTCTGTGATTCATGAGAGTACATGAACCACAAGCTGATACATGAAGATTCATGATAATAGAAGCATGAGATACATGATGTCAGTGAAACACACGAGATATGAGTATCTGATGCTCCCGAAGGGGATAATATCTCATGAAGGGATCCATATTGTACTAATCCGTGTTACCAACGTGTCAGCATCAAGTAAAGTAATCTAAAGCAGGAATATAATCCTAAAAAGATATGAAATAATCAGAGAATGTACTCGCCTAATATCCTGAATATCTGAAGGGAATATACTGTCCGAGGAGTGGTGTCTGGCTTCTATAGAACAGTACAAGTCACTACATGTCTAAAATAGTAAAATAAACTGCTACAATGCATCTACATGATGTTTGGGGTCAATCTAGGCTAAAGTCAACCTTTGGTCAACTCTAGTCAACTACACTAGTCAAACTAGGTCAACTAGGTCAAGCCTAACCCAAACAAGTCTCACTAAGCCTAGCCATCCTATTCTAGCAAGCACACACCATCACAAAGTCATACCAGTCTATCAACACACACTCACATGTGTATACATGCCATATACACATATGCCACATCATAGGAACCATAGGCTATATGCCAGATATAGCCTATAGGCCATACATATATTTCACACATATTATATATATAATTTAATATAAGTAGCATACATATATAAATATATATTACACAAGATATAGTTTTTATATATATATATATATATATATATATATATATATATATATATATATATATACATTTAGAGAGATAAAGAGAGAGTGATACATGTGCTTGTGTGTGTTTCAATATGGGTGAGTGTGTGTATGTAAATGAAAACAGTTGTGGATATGTGCTCTCAGGAAAATAGGGCATCAATAGATAAGGTTGTGTGTACATACATCAGTAAAGAGTGTGTGAGCGTCAGCCATGTGTGTGTGTGATACATGCCATAGGCTAGATGTGTGTGTGTGTGTCAAAATAGGAAAATAGTTTTCCGATTTTAGGGTGTCCATTCTCAGGTTTTAATAGAGCATGTGTGGGTGTGTGTGTACATGACAGAAGTGTGTGTGTGTGCGTATAAGCTGACAGTGGATAGGGTGTTGGGTGTTCTCAGGATACAGTAGGGTACAGTGCAATGTATCAAATGTGTGTGTGTATGAATGGATTCTCAGTTGACAGGGCAATGTAGATAGGGTAGTGTAGTGTGCACATAATCTCAGTTTTTCATGTGTGAGTTATCAGTGCAATTGTATATGCATTCTCAGGAATTTCAGTATGTAACATCTGTCACGTCCCGCTCCCGCAGGAGCGATCGTCCTCGCTAAGGTGTGATGCCGTACCGGCCTAGGTTGCACCCGTACAAGGCCAAGTCCAGAAACGGCCGATTTGAGCTAGGCCATAGAGTCGCACAGAGTGTCCCCCCTTGCAGCGAAAAATAAATGAACACAAATTGAAGCGAATTCAACTCTTTATTGATATTCAAGAAGTTTACAAGCGGCGCTAGGCCGATATTTTAAATCACTCAAGCTCTCTCTCTCTGAAACATAAAAGGCGTGCCAAGTGGCTTACAAGATGGAATGATTCATGGCAATGTTCCGATACATTATGTCCTGTATATGGTACTCCAGCTCCTTGCAACGCTCCAAGGCTCCAGAGATAGCTCCGCGCCTTAGCACGTTCGAGGAAAGCTCCGCACCCGCCGATTTCTCCTGCTTCCTGCAAGCAGACTGTGGGGTTATCATTACATTATTATGCACTGGTGGGGAGGCTAGCTCGCCCACAATGTTATTATTACCAAACACATTCTATTTACTTTTGTGCACCGTCTATCATTCATTGTCTTTCTAATCTTTCCTTAGGATCAGTTTCATGCATATTTCATAACCTATCTCGTGTTGCGTAAAACAAGTGTTGCATGGAAATACATGCACAACTTACCCATACTTACCGTCCGGCCTTCCCTGTCCAAGGTAAACCAAGTTAGTCAACAATTCATATGTAACAACTTGATAAAATTTGCGTAACATTCAGTATTCAGGGGCGTGTCTCTGTCTCGGGTTCTAGCACGTCGTAGGCACGTTTTCTAACTCCTTGCACGAAGTACTTTTGATCATTTGTGCTTTACATTCGATGTCTGCTCAGAGGACGTTTTGTTCAGATTAACTTAGACCACTTTGATTTTAATGCAAGGACTTGCACGTGGATTACCACCAGCAAAGCCCACTTAAATCTATATGCACCGGTCGCTGGCATCACAAGCCATTTTGGACATCCAAGCCGTTGTATTTCTCAACTAACGTAGGGTGCGGGCTGGCACACACCCCGTTAGTCTCTTGAAAATACTGCTATACTTACGTCCCCTGGATGGCCAAGTCCACACCCAGGCAGCCCGTAAGCCATTTTGATTTCCGTTCGGACCGGCCACGTCCTCCCTTTGACCGTGCCGCTGGAAATCCCTTATATCTCCCACCTCCCGTATACGAGGGGATTGTCCACGACAATTTCGTATTATTTGTCATTTAACTTAACGGCTGTCTTCGAGCCGTAGGCTAACCCTTAGCCATAATGCGTTATCCACCAGGTTGGCGTCCGTACAGCGCGGGTAGCGAGCCCCGTTGCATGTGCCCGTCATACCTGTCGCTAACCATTCCTTTCCTTCTTATCTTTTATTCATTCTTTCTTTCTTTCACTTGTTTGTTCGTTCATTGATTCATTCACGTATTCATTCTTTCATTCGTTGGTTCATTCATTCACTTATCTATTCATTCTTTCATTCACACATTATGCAACTCCCCGTGCGGGAGTCGCCTTGGTGACCCATCGGCCCCATAATCTTTCAATGTTACTATACTCTACTTGGAACGACTATGTTGATAGTCTTCCCATTTCATTGTTGTAATCCATTCATTGTTTTATTATTGAACGCATAGGGAACTCGAATATAAGCCTGTGCCTTAGCACGAGCGTGGAGCGCGATACGAGAGTTCTCACATTTTTCTATGTTCCTTTCCATATTCAATACAAGCATACAAGATGGGATTATTCCCTTAGCTAGGTGCGTTGAGTCAATTATTAGCATGCGCGGTGTTATCGACTAGCGATTCTAGCAATAGTGTCCGTATTGTTATGTGTCTAGGCTAAGCAAAGACGGGTTCATCGGAGCCACCCACCTTAGCGATGTTCGCATCGGCCGAGCGATACTCCGAGCACGCCTTTAAAAGTCTAAGTCTGGATTCATCTTGACGGCCAATGTAAGCCTTGCATCGATTCTTCATCAGGTCGATGCCAACTCTTCGGGTCGACGGCTCGTTTTGAGTCGTTGCATTTGCCGTTTGAATCGGCGTTCCGCTAGGGCGGAGCGGGTCATTACATAATACACCACTCAAAATAAGTCTCATTCTCGAGACTTCCTGAGTGCAGGTCATCCTACCGTTCCCTAACTCACGTCTGTGCATATCGTAGACAATTCCTATCGACTGGCTTTATCGCTTGATGACATCGAACTATACTCGGTTATTCTTCCAACTTTTGCGTTACATATGTTTGGCAAATTTTATGGAACGACTGTTCATTTATTTTAGACTTAATGGTACTTATTCAATCGTCATGTTTCTTCGACTTGGTTGCTATTTTGTTGTGTCATGGGACTATAATGGTTGCACGGGGTGCGTAGAAATTCATTAAACGCGAGAGTCGTAGGATGAGGCAACTCATTCATTCGTTCATGCGCATCTCAACACCCACTTGTAGCTGCATTCGAGTTCATCATATCGCTGAGTTTGGATCGTGCACGCATTCAAGGCGTCCCCCGAATACGTACATTTCAACCAAGCTTAGCGACTAGCGAAGTCGGACAAGCTACTCGTGATAGTTTCGATTTGCCGATCGTTTTGCTAACTTCGATTTAAAATCGAACTCATGTGTGTATCACATATCATTTATCTCGGTCATCGAGATGATTCGATTCGCTTCTCAAGCGCTCTTATCAATGAAATCAATACGATTTCTTCTTAGCGGGGTCGACCAAGTCTAAGTAATTTCCGTCCAATTCAAGACCCAATATTGCACTACCATCGAGTCCGTCTTCCTATCAATGATTCAATTCGTTATCCCAACTTTACTTGTGCATCATCCATTCCTATCATTCGCTTTGTTTGGGGCCAATCTCATCGTCGTTCATGCACACTCCCTGTTCCCCGTCCTACTCTAAGTCTTGCTGCCCAAGTCTATCGTCCGTCCAGACGATACTGTAGAGTCAATCGCACAAGTTCAATCACTCGGCATAGGGTTGTCCGTCTATCCGCTAGGTCATCTCACAGGGTCATAGTTACATGCCAGGTCCGTGGCTCGTCGTGCAAGGTCGTTGCACGACGCTCGCCCCAAATCCTATGGTCAAACTATTTGTTCGCTTGTACGGGAGTTTCTTCCCAAGTTTGTTTCACTCAAATTTCTAAACATCAAGCATGATCACCTAATTTGCATCAAGACTTACGTTGCACATATTCAATTCCGTTCAATCACCAGTTCTAACCAATTCATGTATTCGATCACGAGGTCATCCAGCTCGACAATACATTGTGTCCCAATCTCATGCGAGTCTGATCATCCACGGTGGTTCATGAATCACCATGCAACGCACCCGCGGAATAATTATTCTCATCGGGGCGTAACTCTTGTTTGAGTTTAGACTAACTCATTCTCGATACGCGGATTGGACCTACTCAATCCTCAAGTTCAATCATCAAACACACTGATTCATTTTCGAGTTTACCTTCACGTTAAACCACAAGTCGAAGCAATCAAATTGCTACACCATCCATGTTCAATCACTCCCGCTGTATGAATCACCATATCAGCGCTCACGCGGAGTGATCGTCCTAATCCGGCGCGACGCATGTACGAGGCTAGAGTTGCGCTCGCATAAGACAAAAACGTCAATGTTGTGGTTGTCAACGAAGCAAATCCAAGCATTCTTATTTTCATCAAAGCCAAATCAATTCGATAGTATGACCGTCATGCGTTCAACTAGAAAATCCTCGAGCCAAATCTATCATTTCCTCGACACATCTTTAACATCCCAAGTATAGCATCCAACGAAATAATGACATTTGCACGATCGTCATTCGCCGAGTCAGAGTACCCCTGAGTTATCGCATATCGATTTTTGATACGCCTCAATACCATCGACGATATGCGTAACCGGACGATCTTCCTTTGCAACCGATTTCGAATCGTGCGTTGATGCTGTTGTCCGAGTTGGATATTCCTCAATTTTATTTAATATTCAAGATCAAGTTCAACTATTATTCCTCAAGCTAGTTTCAAGATCGTTGTTCAAACTCAAGTCACAATTCATTTGAATAAATCCGAAATCGTACGCGCGATCCTCTAAGTTTCCTCGATCAAGACCATTCATTTTCATTCATCATTTCGACCCATTTTCTAACTCGCGTTGCCTATTGACAAGTTGTCCAACGACATCTCGTTCGGGACTTTTGAAGTCACAGCCAACTAAGCGTGACACGTTCTAAGGCTGCGCGATCGCATCGCTTGCCGACATACTCGTACGATCCGTAAATCCTTTAGTCTCGCTCGAACAATTTCTATGACGTCCATACACCACTCAGGGTTCGAGCCACTCGACTAATCGTCGACATTCATTCTTATTCTTCTTCGAACCTATCACATACACCACTCGAATTCAAGCCATATGATCTAGTCCTCAATCACGTTCGCGTCATACGCTAAGATATCCTTCAGATTCGTTCGACGAATCTCTAGCGTAATCGTATCACGTCGCCTCGACGTACTAAATCGTTCGCACTATCCTCAAAATCTAATAAATCTTCCGTGCACGCCTAAGCGTTAGTTGGATAGCATTCCTATCGATATACACTCTAAGTGTATTTTCGTTCCCAACCGAGCGGTACTTGATATCGCTCGTAACTCGGTTGCACCAGAAGTCGAGGTGCGCGACACATGGCACAACTTAGCCAAAAGGTTGCATGCATAACCATCCCGTTTGAACTATACTTTGGTCTCGTGTACTCGTTTGCTGTCAGCCTAAGCTCATTCAAGTACGCACTGCGTTTGCTAACTCTTAGCATCGGTTCCTTCCAACTCAAGTCCGTCGTGGTGGCACAAAGGCCTTCGCCTATCGATCCCGTCCAACCGAGTACTCGTACGAGCTTTCGAAAATATTAGACTTATTGTATGGAACATAACAAGGCACAATGAGAGAGAGCGTACACTTCTTTTGTTTCAACGAGCTTTCAAAACTGAGAGAATCGAAGTGAAGTCCAAGGACGTAAAGCCATGCTCTGATACCAATCTGTCACGCTCCGCTCCCGCAGGAGCGATCGTCCTCGCTAAGGCGTGATGCCGTACGGGCCTAGGTTGCGCCCGTACAAGGCCAAGTCCAGAAACGGCCGATTTGAGCAAGGCCACAGTGTCGCACAGAGTGTCCCCCCTTGCAGCGGAAAATAAATGAACACAAATTGAAGCGAATTTAACTCTTTATTGATATTCAAGAAGTTTACAAGTGGCGCTAGGCCGATATTTCAAATCGCTCAAGCTCTCTCTCTCTGAAACATAAAAGGCGTGCCAAGTGGCTTACAAGATGGAATGATTCATGGCGATGTTTCGATACATTATGTCCTGTATATGGTGCTCCAGCTCCTTGCAACGCTCCAAGGCTCCAGAGATAGCTCCGCGCCTTAGCACGTTCGAGGAAAGCTCCGTACCCGCCGACTTCTCCTGCTTCCTGCAAGCAGACTGTGGGGTTATCAGTACATTGTTATGCACTGGTGGGGAGGCTAGCTCGCCCACAATGCTATCATTACCAAACATGTTCTATTTACTTTTGTGCACCGTCTATCATTTATTGTCTTCTAATCTTGCCTTAGGATCAGTTTCATGCATATTTCATAACCTATCTCGTGTTACATAAAACAAATGTTGCATGGAAATACATACACAACTTACCCATACTTACCGTCCGGCCTTTCCTGTCCAAGGTAAACCAAGTTAGTCAACAATTCATATGTAACAACTTGATAAAATTCACGTAACATTCAGTATTCAGGGGCGTGTCCCTGCCTCGGGTTCTAGCACGTCGTAGGTACGTTTTCTAACTCCTTGCACGAAGTACTTTTGATCATTTGTGCTTTACATTCGATGTCTGGTCAGAGGACGTTTTGTTCAGATTAACTTAGACCACTTTGATTTCAATGCAAGGACTTGCACGTGGATTGCCACCAGCAAAGCCCACTTAAATCTATATATACCGGTCGCTGGCATCACAAGCCATTTTGGACATCCAAGCTGTTATATTTCTCAACTAACGTAGGGTACGGACTGGCACACACCCCGTTAGTCTCTTGAAAATACTGCTGCACTTACGTCCCCTGGATGGCCAAGTCTACACCCAGGCAGCCCGTAAGCCATTTTGATTTCCGTCCGGACCGGCCACTGTTGGCCCATTGGTCATATGGTCAACCTGATTTTAATAATTGATCAAACTCTGTCTGGATATACAAAGCTAGTCGGGACATCTCGGATTCTTGGACATGATCAAGATTGGCTATCCACTCCATTCAAGACCGAAGATCTGTTTGCCTACTCGAGTCTGTAATTTCTTATGCAATATATTTTTCATTTTATTTGAGTCTAGGAATATGTTGTACACCGAGTCGTACTGGCAAATAGGCTATCCCTAAATGAGTTCAAAATGTTTTTTAAAATGACCTCTTAAAAAGGTTTACAAAAAGGTTTTCAAAAATTACCAAAAGCTTTTTCAAAAACCCTAACTAAACCCTGACTTAACCCTGACAGAACTCGGACCGAGTTCGGACAGAGTTCGGCCAGAGTTCGGTTGGTGGCCATTGTGATTTTAAATCTTTGGAACTTGGTCCTCCTGCAGTTGCGGATTTGACCGAGATTTACTCAAAGAGTTCTGCCCGAATTCTGCCCAAATTCTGACAGAAGTCTGTCTTTAGAACTCCTATAAATAGAGAAGAATTTTGATCATTTCAATTCACTCATTCACTTTCAATCTTTTCTCTATCTAAAGCTTTCAGTCTTCCAAAGGGTTTTCTAGAGCTTTCAATTTCAGATCCCAAGCCAGTTACAATCCTCTAGTCAATTTGCCAGTGCGGTACGGTCTAGAAGTTTCTGAGAGATTGTAATCAGAAGACTTGATTGAAGAATACCTCTTCACATTTGAAGTTGGACGAGTTCTTCGTATCAAAGCTCGCGTTGTAGAAATTGCAAGGACTTCGTAAGAAAACTTGCGGTTCTTCCAATAGTGGATTCAACTGGTAGCAAGAGTTCTACCGACTGGATTAGTCCTCAACAGAGGGATACCAGTATACATCGCTGTCTTTGCGTTTGCTCTCTTAACTTTGCCTTTACATTATTTTAGTTGTGATTAATATTCTGTGATTGTGCTGCTAACTTTTTTAATTAGCATTATTCCGCTGCCAACTCTATTCACCCCCCCTCTAGAGTATTACGCTTTACTATTTCGTTCCTACAATTAGTATCAGAGCGGGTATTACAGGTAAAGCAAAGGTAACAGTGCAATTATTTATTCATTTTAATTAACTGTTATATAGATCACAGCACAACACATGGCAACTGTGAAATTCACAAGTAAAGGCCAGGCCACAAACAGACCCCCATTGTTTGATGGTACGAATTATACATATTGGAAAACACGGATGAGTTTCTTCTTGAAATCTCTTAATTTTTGGTCCATTGTTCTTGATGGCTATCAAAAGCCACCTCGTATAAATGTTGATGGAGTTTTAGTTGAAAAACCCCATAGCAGATATACAGAGGAAGAAAAGAAAAGGGCCAGTCTTGACGCACGTGCCATTAATGCTCTCTTTTGTGCTTTAGACAGAACTGAATTTAACAGGGTGTCTATCTGCACAACGGCTAATGAAGTATGGAAGCTACTCGAAGTCACACATGAAGGCACGGCTCAAGTCAAGGAATCTAAAGTCAGCAGACTTACTCAAGAGTACGAGGCGTTCAAAATGAAGCCCAACGAAACAGTTACACAAATGTTCGAGAGGTTCTTGGATATTGTAAATCCTTTGTCCTCCCTAGGCAAAGATTATAGTAACCATGAAAAGATTCGCAAACTCCTGCGAGCTCTCACCAAGAACTGGATTCCAAAGGCTACTGCAATCATTGAAGGGAACGACCTCATAACTATGTCCCTCGAAGTACTCATGGGTAAGCTACTCACTCATGAACTGGAGCTACAAGATTTTGAAGAGCCTGCACCAAAGGAGAAGACTATCGTCCTCAAGGCTCAGTACAGAAAAACTGCTGAAGATGACTCAGACAGCAGTGGATCTGACGCTAAAGATCAAGCTCTCCTAGCAAGGAAGTTTAAAAGATTCATGAGACATGAGAAGAGAGTCAAAGAAAACAACAGCAACAACTAGTACCAAGAAGATGCTGTCTGCTATGGTTGCAAGAAGAAGGGACACATGAAGAAGGATTGTCCCACAAACTCATCATCAAGCAAGAAGAGCAACAGGTATGAAAAAGGGAACCTGAAGAGATCAACATCACGAAAATATGCCAACACCAGCATATGGCATGAAAGTGAAGCCAGCGACTCAGAAGACGAACAATCAGAAGACGCTACAAACGTATGCTTTATGGCATCCGATCAGGTACCTACTGAACCTGTAGTTGATACTTATGATGACTTCACCTTTGAGCAATTAGGAGATGCCTTCAGTGACCTGATGACTGATTACAGGAAACTGCATAGTAAGTATCAGACCTCTAAGAAGGTACTCAAAGAGTACAAAGGTGAAATAGGTAGACTTACCGACCTACTAGTTGAGGTTAGAAATAATGTTAGTGAGTCTGGTGAGCTTTCTTCAATAAAGCTCTTATTACACGAGACTACCAAGTCATCTGAAGAGAAAGACAAAATTATTGACCAACTCAAGGAAGAACTTTCTATAGAGAAGAAAAGTCTTTAATGTGCACAAATCAGAATGGAATCACTTACTTCTGATTATACTAAGTTGTATGACACTTCCAAAAGATTGGAAATTAGGTTAGGAAAACAGCCTGAGCTTGCTGCTTCCTACCCTAACACGTGTCACTTACCGAGAAATCGGAACATTCCCAAGCCAAACACTGTCAGACCTAACCCTATCAAACCTTTACCCCAAAAGGTTAAGCCCAAACAAGATTATAGGTATGCTTTCTTCTATAATAGAAAACCCAAACCTACCAACCATGCACACCACTCAGCTTTCAACACTCGACATGCACAATGTCATTATTGTGGCCTCATTGGTCATATATTATCTGCATGTAGAATGAGAAAGCTTGTAGATTTAAATATTTATGCTTGGATACCTAAAGCTAACAATTCAGGACCCTACAAGAAATGGGTACCAAAGGTTTCATCTGCAAACTGTTTTGTAGGTAGAACACCCTTCACATGCTAGAAGCAAATGGATCCTCGACAGCGGTTGCTCACGGCATATGACCGGTGACGCTACCCTATTTGCAACACTGTCGAAGAAAAAGAAGGAAGGCTATGTCTCCTTCGGTAATAATTTGAAAGGGTACATTATTGGTATCGATGATGTTCGTAAGTCTCCCTATCCTGTAATTAAGGATGTCTGTCTGGTTACCGAGTTGAAACATAACCTACTCAGCATAAGTCACCTAGCTGATCTTGGTTATATGGCAAAGACAAATGTACTATAATTGATAGCTCAACTGGTAGTACTATCTTTGAAGGTATCAGGGAAGACAATATATATGTTTTCTATTTGTTAGAAGAAACTAACATTTCAGGTAGATGCTTAATGGCCAAGAGTGATGAGAGTCATCTGTGGCATATGAGACTCAGTCACGCTAATATGGATACAATATCAAGATTATCCACAAAGAAGCTAGTACGCGGTTTATCGGACATTACATTCAAGAAGGATTCGGTATGCAGTCAATGTGAAAGGAACAAAGCTACCAGATCCACTTTTAAGTCAGTAAACGCAGTATGTACTACTAGACCTCTACAATTGCTTCATATGGACTTATTTGGTCCTAGCAGAGTTGCTAGCCTCGGAGGTAAACTTTATGCTTTCGTAATTGTAGATGATTTCTCTAGATACACGTGGGTATATTTCTTGACATGCAAGAATGATGCATTATCCGAATTTGTCGCCTTTTGTAAGAAAGTTCAGAATGAAAAAGGTTACATGATCACTCGCATTAGAAGCGATCATGGTGACGAATTCGAGAATGCTGATTTTGAGCATTTTTGTGACACACATGGTTTTATTCATGAGTTCTCCTGCCCTAGGACTCCACAACAAAATGGAGTTATGGAACGTAAGAACAGAACTCTAACAGAAATAGCCAGAGTGATGTTAAACCAGTTTAGTCTACCCAAATATTTCTGGACTGAAGCTGTCAACACAGCTTGCTTTGTTCTCAATAGAGTTCTAATTCGACCTAAATCGAAGAAGACTCCATTTGAGTTATGGTTTGATAGAATTCCCTCAGTTTCTTACTTTAGAATTTTTGGTTGTAAATGTTTTATTCTTAATACAAAGGACAATTTGGGAAAATTTAATGAAAAGGCCGATGAAGGTATACTTTTAGGTTATACGGCCAAGAGCAAAGGATACAGAGTCTTCAACAAACATACCATGATCATCGAAGAGTCAATCAATGTCACTTTTGATGAATTGAATCAAATGACAATTGATGACAATGACGAAGATACATCTGTACCAAGCTCAACTCCATCTGATTCTCAACCAAGCTCTGCACTAGCTGAACCTCCTAGAGAAGATCCAGGAACCAGCTACCTTCAGAATGAAGCGAAAAGGCTGAAATTTATAGCTAATCATCCAAAGGATTTGGTAATTGGTGATATTACCAAGGAAGTAAGTACTCGTACATCCTATAGAGATATTGTTTCTAGTGTTGCTTTTATTTCACAGCTAGAACCTAAAACTATTGATAAAGCATGTAGTGATAGTTTTTGGATAGATGCTATGCAAAAGGAATTAAACCAATTTGAACGGAATCAAGTTTGGGAACTTGTTCCCAGGCCTGTTGATCATCCGGTCATTGGCACCCGTTGGGTATTCCAAAAAAACTGAATGAGAATGGTTTAGTGACTCGTAATAAGGCTCGACTCGTAGCTCAAGGATACAATCAAGAAGAAGGTATCGACTACGATGAGACTTATGCCCCAGTTGCGAGATTAGAATCCATTCGCATGTTATGTGCATTTGCATATTTTCATGATTTCAAACTTTTTTAAATGGATGTGAAAAGTGCTTTTTTAAATGGATTTATAAAAGAAGAAGTTTTTGTAGCACAACCTCCAGGTTTCACGGATTTCAAAAACCCAGATCATGTTTTCAAGTTGAAGAAAGCTCTATACGGTTTAAAATAAGCCCCTCGTGCTTGGTATGATCGTCTAAGCTCTTTTCTACTTGACAACGGTTTTTCAAAAGGGAAGGTTGACACTACACTGTTTATTAAATCTTTTAATGGCAAGCTGCTTTTAATTCAAATCTATGTTGATGATATTATATTTGGATCTACTGATGAATCTCTGTGTCAAGAATTTTCTAAGTGTATACAGAATGAGTTTGAGATGAGCATGATGGGAGAACTGAAATTCTTTCTCGGATTGCAAATCAAACAAATTGATAATGGGACATTCATAAATCAAGCCAAGTACACAAAAGACTTGCTAAAGAAGTTCGATCTGGACAATGTCAAACCTATTGGCACTCCAATGGCAACTTCAACAAAGCTTGATTCAGATGAACAAGACAAGCCAGTCGACACACGTAAGTATCGAGGTATGATTGGTAGTTTACTTTATTTAACTGCTAGTCGTCCAGATATAATGTTTAGTGTTTGTCTGTGTGCACGTTTTCAAGCTAACCCAAAGGAATCACATCTGTCCGCAGTTAAGCGTATCTTTCGATACCTTAAAGGCACTTCTTCTGTTGGCTTGTGGTATCCCAAAACTAAGTCCTTTGACCTTATTGGTTATTCGGATGCAGATTTTGCTGGATGCAAAGTTGATAGAAAAAGTACAAGTGGCACATGTCATTTCTTAGGCAAAGCTTTAGTCTCTTGGTTTAGTAAAAAACAAAATTCTGTAGCCCTATCAACAACAGAGGCTGAGTACATCGCCGCAGGACGTTGTTGCGCTCAGATTTTGTGGATGAAACAAACCCTAGAAGACTATGATTTATTTTACACACATATTCCCATTTTCTGTGATAACACGAGCACTATTAATTTGACTAAGAATCCAGTATGTCACTCTCGTACTAAACATATCGAGATTCGACATCATTTTCTTAGAGATCATCATCAAAATGGAGATATAAACCTTGTGTACATAGATACTAAAAATCAATTAGCTAACATCTTCACTAAACCTCTAGCGGAAGATCGTTTCAATTATTTACGTCGAGAATTAGGAATTTTGGACGTCAATAATATTAATTGATTTTGTTTTATAATTATATATCATTATGCAAAAACTGTGTTAGATACAAGCCAATAAAGAGTCTGTCTGTCACCACAACTACGGTTGAAGCGAAGCGGTACTTAAGAGTTCCCCGGTGAACCTCCGCCAGCTGGGACAGTACTCCTACAGCTAATCTGAGACAGTTGCTGTGTAACGACATTTAATTCATAAAATAATATTAATTATGTTAATTAAAGGCCAAAATAACTAATCTTTGAATTAAATATTTGAAATGAGACAATAAAAAAGAATGGCAAAAATCAACTTTGAAGAACCCTAGGCGAATTCGGCCAGAGCTCTGACCGAATTCGGCCCGAGTTCGGTTGAGGGTATCTGTGTATATATCCAGAACCCAAGCAGCCCTTCTCTTTCATTGCTTCCAAACCATTTCAAACAGCAGCAGCAGCCGACCCGAGCCATCAAACCCTAGTTCTTCACCAATCTTTTCCTTCCAATCTACTTGGTGAAATCTCTCCAAAATTTGGAATCGTGCGGAGATCGTCGTTCTCTACGACATATCTTGATCTCGTGAGGTATAACTCCCTCTCTCTCCACCTTTCAATTAGTGCATTTTATTCCAATTTGCACATATGGCTCCTAAATTCAATCCATTTAAGAGGAAAAAGATAACCCCTAGTGAGGAAGGGTCATCTTCGCATCCATATACGGATTCACTCTTTTCGCCGGTCCAAACGAGCGATGGTGCGTTCGATGGGTTTTTCTTTCAAACCCTCGACCAAGCCCTACTGTGGTATGGTAATTTTTCTATGCGATCCATATGCACAGGTGCTCCAGTCAAATGGACTGTGTTTCCTGATCATCATCATTTATTTGAGGCATTAGGGTTACACTTATTTGTTAAAATATGCTTTCCTATAGCAATTAATGCCATTAGATTGTTCTATTACAATCTTATATTAGACACTTTCGATGTGACCACACGTGTTGGAGGTATTGATATCAATTTCGATGATAGCCTCTTAGTGGAAATCCTTGGTATCCCGAACGAAGGTGAACCGCTAGTCGATTTTACTGATTTTGACTTTCCCGAAGGCACGACACTCGCAAGTTTCAAAGCGGAACTCTGTGCACCTGATAGAGTACGCTCTGGAAAGTTCAAGGCTAACAACTTGAACTTGTTTAACTATGAATTGCATCGCATCATCTATTCCACTATTCTTTCTAAATCCACTTCAAAGGATGATGTGACTTCTCTTGAGCTGTCCGCCATGTACCACATTCTTAAGGGGATTCTATTTTCTGCCCCTAAGACCATGATTCAGATGATGGGTCGTTGTCGTGCAAGAGATAGAAATCTCTCTTACGCGATGATTCTCCCACGCATCTTTCAGCGCTTTGACATCGATCTGTCGACTTGTACTCAGGACCCTGAGCCCAAGTTTCTTTAGTTATCTCGTCGTAGCATGACTGCTACAGCTCTACCTACTGCTCCTCCTACTGTACCTCCTCTACCACCTCATCAGTATGCCATGACATTTGAGGGCATACATCAGCACTTATCTGCTTTGCACGTCTCGATGACGGACATGGCTCGCGAGCGTGAGTTTCGCGACGTCACCCGTTATCAGGCGATGGCAAACTCCTTGGCTGATCTTCGTTTTGCTCAGACTGGTCATTCAGCCAGTTCCATCCCTCGAGATCCAGCTTTTTCGGGTTACCGCTGTGAGGATGAGGCTGTCCATGCCTACTTCCAGCCAGGTAACGCCTATGATTGGTATCGTGCACCTCGTGACTACGTTGGTGAGTTCTATGCTGGCGCCCCTACTCATCCTTCTGGCGCTGGTACTTCTAGTGCTGGTCCTTCAGGACATGCTGGTCGAGCTGACGTTGGTGATGACGAGGATAGTGATGAGGAGATGTGATTTGATTTTTTTAGTGACATTCTATTGTATACTTGGAAATGCTCCAACATTCTAAGTTTTTATCAGTATTTATTTTTATCAGTACTTTTGATATTTCAGTACTTTGTTTTAGCACTATCTCTTTATACTGCTTTTTCATTACAAACTGCCTGTGAAATAGCATGCCTGAGATTTCTTTTATGTTTTTGAAACAATAGCATGCCTGTGATAATATTCTTTAGAGACAATACATGCCTGCAATGATATCTCTCTAATTTTTATGCCTTATCTCTTTTATATGTTTTCTCACTATTTGTTCCTTATGCATTAAATTGCGGGGGAGCCTTCTGCATTAAATGCGGGGGAGCCTTCTCTTCTGCAATTATTTTGCTAAGTGACAAAGGGGGAGAAAATTAAAGATCTAACATTTTTTTTGAGTTAATACAGGATATGAACAATTTCTACTTTTTGATATTTTGAACAAGCTTAGCTTAATGTTATATCATTCATAGTTTGTCAATTATCAAAATGGGGGAGATTGTTGGCCCATTGGTCATATGGTCAACCTGATTTTAATAATTGATCAAACTCTGTCTGGATATACAAAGCTAGTCGGGACATCTCGGATTCTTGGACATGATCAAGATTGGCTATCCACTCCATTCAAGACCGAAGATCTGTTTGCCTACTCGAGTCTGTAATTTCTTATGCAATGTATTTTTCACTTTATTTGAGTCTAGGAATATGTTGTACACCGAGTCGTACTGGCAAATAGGCTATCCCTAAATGAGTTCAAAATGTTTTTTAAAATGACATCTCAAAAAGGTTTACAAAAAGGTTTTCAAAAAGGTTTTCAAAAATCACCAAAAGCTTTTTCAAAAACCCTAACTAAACCCTGACTTAACCCTGACAGAACTCGGACCGAGTTCGGCCAGAGTTCGGTTGGTGGCCGTTGTGATTTTAAATCTTTAGAACTTGGTCCTCCTGTAGTTGCGGATTTGACCGAGATTTACTCAAAGAGTTCTGCCCGAATTCTGACAGAAGTCTGTCTTTGGAACTCCTATAAATAGATAAGGATTTCGATTATTTCAATTCACTCATTCACTTTCAATCTTCTCTCTATCTAAAGCTTTCAGTCTTCCAAAGAGTTTTCTAGAGCTTTCAATTTCAGATCCCAAGCCAGTTACAATCCTCTAGTCAATTTGCCAGTGCGGTACGGTCTAGAAGTTTCTGAGAGATTGTAATCAGAAGGCTTGATTGAAGAATACCTCTTCACATTTGAAGTTGGACGAGTTCTTCGTATCAAAGCTCGCGTTGTAGAAGTTGCAAGGACTTCGTAAGAAAACTTGCGGTTTTTTCAATAGTGGATTCAACTGGTAGCAAGAGTTCTACCGACTGGATTAGTCCTCAACAGAGGGATACCAGTATACATCGCTGTCTTTGCGTTTGCTCTCTTAACTTTGCCTTTACATTATTTTAGTTGTGATTAATATTCTGTGATTGTGCTGCTAACTTTTTTAATTAGCATTATTCCGCTGCCAACTCTATTCACCTCCCTCTAGAGTATTACGCTTTACTATTTCGTTCCTACAGCCACGTCCTCCCTTTGACCGTGCCGCTAGAAATCCCTTATATCTCCCACCTCCCGTATACGAGGGGATTGTCCACGAACATTTCGTATTATTTGTCATTTAACTTAATGGCTGTCTCCGAGCCGTAGGCTAACCCTTAGACATAATGCGTTATCGACCAGGTTGGCGTCCGTACAGCGCGGGTAGCGAGCCCCGTTGCACGTGCCCATCATACCTGTCGCTAACCATTCCTTTCCTTCTTATCTTTTATTCATTCATTCTTTCTTTCACTTGTTTGTTCGTTCATTGATTCATTCACGTATTCATTCTTTCATTCGTTGGTTTATTCATTCACTTATCCATTCATTCTTTCATTCACACATTATGCAACTCCCCGTGCGGGAGTCGCCTTGGCGACCCATCGGCCCCATAATCTTTCAATGTTGCTATACTCTACTTGGAACGACTATGTTGATAGTCTTCCCGTTTCATTGTTGTAATCCATTCATTGTTTCATTGTTGAACGCATATGGAACTCGAATATAAGCCTGTGCTTTAGCACGAGCGTGGAGCGCGATACGAGAGTTCTCACATTTTTCCATGTTCCTTTCCATATTCTATACAAGCATACAATATAGGATTATTCCCTTAGCTAGGTGCGTTGAGTCAATTATTAGCTTGCGCGGTGTTATCGACTAGCGATTCTTGCAATAGTGTCCGTATTGTTATGTGTCTAGGCTAAGCAAAGACGGGTTCATCGGAGCCACCCACCTTAGTGATGTTCGCATCGGCCGAGCGATACTCCGAGCACGCCTTTGAAAGTCTAAGTCTGGATTCATCTTGACGGCCAATGTAAGTCTTGCATCGATTCTTCATCAGGTCGATGCCAACTCTTCGGGTCGACGGCTCATTTTGAGTCGTTGCATTTGCCGTTTGAATCGGCGTTCCGCTAGGGCGGAGCAGGTCATTACAACATCAGTCCAAATGTGTGTAATGAATGAACTAAATTTTAGTGTGTGCATATGTGATGACAATGTATTAACTTAGGGAATTTTAGTTCTCAGGAATTCAAGTACAAATGACAGTTTGGTATTTCCAGTTTAAACAGTTTAACAGTCCTAAACAGTTCAAACATCCATGAATCCCTAATCAACATGAACCTAACATGTTCAACAACCATACATACCTATATGAGCTAATCATGGTAGTTAAACATCAACAAAATAGTTTAAAATAGAAATCTAATTTCAGAATTTAACAATAGTGAACTGTGTATCAGTAGAATTGGGGAAATACAAATTGATTAATAAAAACATGTTAATATGACAAATTAATGGTTGATAATGAAAGACACACATGTGCACGTGTCCTTCGAGTCAACTTGTGTCACCCAGAGCCGGATACGGCGTGTCCACTCAACACGAACACCTCTCATGCACACATAGACACGCTGTCTCGTGGACACGTGTACTCGTATCTAGGACACGACACACGACACGACACAACACGTGGGTGTGCACCTAGGTTCGCCACTACTAGGGCTACGTCACTGACACTCTGCATCGTGTCTACGAGACTCCAGGACGTGACACGAGACCCGTGTCAGAGGCGCCTGTGTCACGTACACGATGTAGACAAGGGCCAGTACGGGCCTTAGAGCGTGTCCAACTCGACACGACACGTCTCGAGACTCAAGGGGACTCGTGTCAGACACTGCCCCTTGGTCCTCGCCAAGTGGTATGTGTCGAGTCGCCGTGTCCGCAGAGAAAAACACCTCGAGCAGCAGGGCAGTGTCTGCGGGCTTGTGTAGCGTGTTCGTGTCACTGTACAGACACGACCACGACACAAAACTGACTCAAAATTGACACGAAATCACACACGACACCAAGCACTACAAATCCCATCAAACACATTTCAAAAATAACAAAAAATATATGAGTGTGGCATTTCATCAAATACTTAGACTAGGAAACTGATACGTGTCCGACACGGACACGAAACCAAATGCAAATGACACCAAACCTTCACTACAGCTAGGGGATACCTAGATCTAGGCTACCATGCAAGTAAAATAGAATTAAATAAAATTTGAAGGGTTTACCTATAGGTTACAAAGATCAAGAAAAAAAATCCCAAATCAAACGATTTCCGTTGCTAGCCAAATCCTCCAAATTGCTCAAAAACTAAAATCACTTTCCATGAACATCAAATAGAGGGTGATTATAAACTATTGCAAAAGATTTGGATCAAAAAGGATTTAAAATGGAATTAATATGAATTTGGAAAAATGGGGATTTACCTTTCCTTTTAAGAAGTTGGTTGAGCACAAAAGAGGCAAGAACAAAGGAAAGAAGATTATATAGGGGGATTCCTAGGTTGGCCGGCCACTTAAGGGCTTGGTTAGGGTTAGGGTTTCACTAATGGGCCTATGGGCTAAATTTCATAAGTCATGAAATAAAATCATAAGTCATAAGTCATGAACCTATTCTTAATTCCTCCTATTTTAAACTAGATTCTAAATGACTAAAATATGGTTGACTTAAGTTAGACTAGGGTCACACCATGCTAACCAAGTCACCATAGATAGGGTCAACTTCTAGGTCAGTCTACCAAGTCTCAATTAGCCAAAGTCAAAAATAGAAATCACAAATTAAATAAATCAAATAAATTCAAAAATTCACCAAATGACCAAAATACCCTCAAGCTAAAATGTGGTAGTGACAAATATATTTTAAAAAATTCTTAATATATTTTCCTATAAAATTATTTGATTGCCAGTTGTCCGAAAATTGACACGTCCTACTGTTTTTGAGAATTTGGGAGATCCCGAACTTGTTTTTGTGATCTGTTTGATGTTTTGAAAATCTGAAACAAAGATCTACAACACATTAAATTTCTAGAATTTACTAAAATAATTTTATATTCTATTTAAATTGTAGAACATATAGATAACTAGTGAACTGAATCGACTACATTAGACTTTCTCTATATTGGGCTTATCTAGAAATCATTAGATGTTATGGATCTCGACATCATTATCTCTTTGGACCAATTATGGCTATATCTTTTAACCTATTCTATGCCAACATGATCATGTCGTAGACGTAGACTGCAACTTAACTCGAGACAAGTACACCATTGTTTTATGTTCTTTGTATATTATAATGTGACTCATTATTGTATTTTCATTTAGTATCCATTTGAGACACGATTGTGACACGCTTGGAGTTACCGTACCATGTTGTTATTATTGTTATTGTTTAGTGAGTCGGAAGGAAAAATGCTAAGCAAGTATTTGAATAAACCCTAATTATTATTATTGTGGATCACTAAGTGATACAACTCACGTATGTTTAGCTGTTCCTTTTATTGTGGATAGACATCTATATAATGTGTCGTATTAGCTCAGTCGTTCACATGTCGTAAGGTATTTCACACAGTGTCCGTTAGTCTTACTTGTTCATGTTCATTGTCCATTTATCTTATTTATACATGTTCTGGCCAGTGGTCCTCTTGTATATGTTTTTGTTTCCAGTTAATATACATATTTTCTTTATTTTTATATTGTATCTCTATTTGTCTAGTTTTATTTTTTTACTGAGTTACATTATTGCAATAGGGTTGTAATTTGCTCTTTTTTTGACTAGAGACATTGCAAGTGAGTTTCTAGTTTGCACCATGGACCTTTCTGGGGAGGTAGAGTCATTTCGGAGGCCAACCTTAGATTCTAGATAGATTAGGTAGTATTTGAATTTAAATATTTAGCAGTTTTGTTCTCGAATATTATTTTAATGTATTATTGGATTGAAGATTAGTCGAATAGCTATTGTAAATGAGCAAATAGATGATTTTGTGAACAAATATTTTATGTTTGGATTTGAAATTGATATTGAGGTCTAGACAGTGTACTACTGCAGATGCTGTAGCGTAGGCTGGACTTGGCCACTTACTCGTATCTCGAAAAGCGGGAACGGGTCGTGACATTTTTTTTAGTGGCCCATACAGGTCTGTTTTAGCAAAAGATTACAAAATCATAGTAGTAGTACCTATATTAGTTGTACTACTGTGAGCCTGTGACTAGGAAGTGCTCATTCACGATTGGGATTGATTTAATTTTTAGAAGAATGACTAAGATTAAGTATACATTAGGAAAGCCTTTATTCAATTTGACTGTTTGGGTAATTAAGGTTGCTACGTAGGCTATGTGGTAAACCTTAAAATTTAAAGTTAGATGAATTTAAAGAATTTTTCTACGAGGATATATTATTTTGTTTTGATAAGATAGTATGAAAAAAGGTGGCTAAACTATTTAATTGGTAAATTAGTTCTTTTACTTAATTATTGAATATTAAAGTTGTTAATTTTTTATGCTTAAAGTTTAAATTTCTATGTTAATTGATGAATGCTAATTTTTTGGTAAGATTTTTGGAAGAAAATGATTGGAATTTAAAATATTTGAAGAATTTAAATTTTGAGGAATTTAAATTTTGAGGAATTTAAAATTTGAGGATTATGATAAGATTTGATATTATAATGCCCCGCTTCGTACGAGGCATTTGGTTGGCTTGTTGGATGCGATCAGAATGTTGGACTGTGACTTGTGTTGGAAATCAAAAGAATCGATAATGATGCAGTCTCTCCGAGTTGGCCGGATTGGGATGAGTTATGAAACATGGCTCGATGGTGTGGCTATGTTAAGTAGGGAATATTGTGCTTTGTGTCAAACCATCTCTGGAGGACCCATTGAGCATATATGCGACCAGGACAGGAAGACTCTTTTCGTGTAAGTGAGTGGAACTGTCCCTTCTCCCCTAATCCTTCATGTTTAATAAAATGGAGTATGTTATGTCTCTAATGTTCCATTCTTTAGTTGCTGAAATAGTTGAGATGCTTGTAGTGAATACTGCTAAATGATAATACTTGAAGATTGAATTGCTAATGTGAATTGACGCCTGAGAATGAATTGATAATACTGCTCACATGTAATGCTGCTGAAATAAATGAAACACTTCAATAATGAAATGCTTAGGTGAATGATATATGAGAAATAAATCGACAATACTATTGACACAATAAAATGAATGATAGATGCCCCTATGAAATGAATGAAATGTTGCATGTTCCTTTGAGAACTCAATGATGTGATAATGTTACAATTATGTAATAAACTGATGCAATATGAAATAATAAGGCTTGGGATCATGGAGATCACCATGTGTGGAAACAATGTGAATGATAGAAATGATAAGTCGTTGAACATGGCTTGGATGAGATAAGATGAGAAATAGTTGCATTTACTTACTTTTAATATTTTACAACGCGATTATGTTTATGATCGAGTCGAACACGCATTCGCATGGTCATAGACAACTTGTGCACAAGGAATTGTTTCTTCGAACTGTACCTGGGGCACTGGGACCGAGTCAGCCTAGGAGAAAATACATCATGCTTTGGTAGCACGAGGTATCGGGACATTCTTCAGGCTTGAAACCTGTTTGAATGGCATGTCGCATACCCTATGAAGTCCCATATGGCAACGTCCTAAATGGTGGAATAACACCAGTGCTTATGTAGTCAGGATGCATGCTGATGAATGTCTTATACAAACAGAGTAAGTATGTCATATAACCTGTATTTTATGCAGGTACGAGGGAGTCGGCTATGGGTAAAAAATTACTAAAAAGTGATATGGTTATCATACATGTTGAATTCAACTTTACTGCCTAACATGATAAATACAATACTGTCAATGTTTTCTTTTTATGAGTATTGCTACAACATGCTTAATATATTAACTACAATAATGTCTTTACATAAATAATGTTATAACATGTTTACATGCTTCACTACGATACTGCACATGAAATATAAAATGATGCTAGGCCCTAAATAAAACGATCACTCTTAATAAATGTTTGCTCACATGACTACTTAGTAATGGTTTAGGCAAGTGGGTTGGTTCTGCTCGCCATTACATGACAGTGTACTGACCCACATTATGGACACTCTTTTCAGGTGCTCGTGCTTGGGAAGCTCAGTACACTAAGATTGGCTTGATCAGTCCCGAGGCATCAAAGATTTCTTGGGCATGCAGAAGCTCTTCTTACAAAAGATGATGTCTTCTGACTATAAAGGCCATAATGTATAGAACATTGAATATATGTTATACCAGCGAGTTGTAAGCCAAGTCGGAATATCCATTTGTAAGTCAATTATCAAGTATCAAATGTAAGCCTAGATAGCATGAGTTTCAGTTGGCTATCGAGTGTAATGTGAGTTGTGTAGTAAGTTTTGTACTCTGGTGTGTAGAAGCATGAAAAAGTGCAGAAGATGTCAAGGAGCGCAGGAGACCCATAACTTTCTACGTACTTCAAAACTCGTACTATAAAAAGACAGTGCATAAAGGAAAGCTCTTTATTAAAATCATGTTTAGAAAAGATTTATTACAGACTCTTTATGGTTACATATAAAGACTAAAATCTAAAGCACAGCCTACAAAATGTACGGTCTTCAGAAGCGCACAGTCTTCAGAAGCATGCAATCTTCAGAAACACGCAGACCATAAAAGTGCAGCAGTGTCAGAGCGAATCACTTTCTCGTCAGAGCGACCCACTTGTCACGTCCCAGAACTAGAATACTGGAGAGCGGGGGCATACATAGCCAGCTACGTATAATAAAATGGAATCCACCTCACTATACGGTCACGGCTGTCTAGATATATGAGGGTTTAACTACAATCCATCAGTCTCCTATGGTCAATAACAAGCCTAAATGTCTCAATCTCAAGCAAGCAAGTAAAGTTACAAGATGTAAGATCACCAGATATACAATAGTAAGGCGTCCTAAACATTACATATTCAGCTGATCATGAAGCTAGTCGTTACAAAATATGAGGACTAGCAATAGTTCAGTAATACATGATCAACCCTAGGATTTGTTAATCATGCTACAGCCCGTAGACAGACAGTAAATAAGATATGCAATATGAGCTAACATGTGCTCGCCGGCTAAACGCCTCAAAACAATAATTTTACAATAGAGTGGGAGAGCCAAAAATAAATCTACTCGTTTCCCTGGTTATGCCGGGTGGTCACCATCGGGCTGGAAGGTAGGTAGATCCTCTGGAGCTGCTCCGATATCTGGCCATACAAAACCAGCTGGGTCAGACCCCAGAAAGAGCAAGTGCCACAAAGGAGGCTTCACTTAGGAACTAAAACCAGTACATCATAAATAAAGAGTAAAGATGACTTAGACACGAATAATAACCGAAATCACAATAATAAATTGAGCATGTAGGAAACCATTCAGGTAGCCAGACTGCAACCCTTAAACCAAACAAGGACCAGGGTTACAATCCTTCACGTGAATAGAAACCTGTCTCAATTACAGTTGATAAGGTAATAAGACAATAAACGAAGAGAGAACACAGAACTGCTCCGGGAGCCAGGTTATAACCCTTAAACCAAACAAGGACCGGGGTTGTAACTCTTCGTCTGAACAGAACTGGACCCCTGATCTTTATTATGAAGGCCAGTATAATAATCATGATATTGAAGTAAAATAAATCATGATGATCATGGCATGGGGTTACAGTAAGACAATAAACGAAGAGAGGATACAGAAATGTTTCGGGAGCCAGGTTACAACCCTTAAACCAAACAAGGACCGGAGTTGTAACCCTTCGCCTGAACAAAACTGGACCCCTGATCCTTATTGTGAATGCCAGTATACATAAGCAGGACGATATATGATTAAGATAACCATGGAACCATTCAGATAGCCAAGTTACAACCCTTAGACCAAGCAAGAACCGGGGTTGTAACCCTTCATCTGAACAGAACTTGGTATCCCATCATTTATCGATACACAAAATCATGTCATGATACAATCTTGTACAGGTTCATGACAAACTAGATTGGGATGGACTCCATTCAATCAATCACGGCCAAGCAATAAGTACGGCTTGATACTTTAACTAACTAGGGTTATCACAGGCCTAGTTACTAGCAAGATGCAATGAGATTATTCCAACAGCCACAAGCCCTGCAGACCATCCAAGTTATCTAGGTCGAATGTCCGTTTATGAAAGATACACCACATGACTGTGTGCTGGAAATGTGCCCTACTCGTCGACAGGCTACAAGTCCACTTGAGCGCCCAGATAACGGGATTGCCTGTAGCAGAAAAATCTCCTCATGACTAGTGAATTATTCTAGTTTATTAGCCTTAGTCAATTTTCAGTAGGTGCCCCTGACCGTGGTACTCAGGGATCTCCGTCCTAGACATGATGAAAGACAGTACTAGTTTATTTGTGCAAACACGGTGTCCAAGTCATTTATTATAGTCATGTCATGTAAGCCGTCGCAACAGCTTTCAATAATTACCATCAGGCGTACTTGCCATATCTTGTCATGTCGTGCCATATCAAGTACTTGCCATACCATGCCATGCCATTATTAGCCCGGTCATATCAATCAATCTGTGATGTGCCAAGTCTTAGAAAGTGGAAGTACATAAAGTCAACCGGGTACGCAAGAGGCTCAAGGCTCTACGCGAGTAAGCCTTTACGCTAGGCCAAAGGGCTCGAGCGTAAAGCAGCTCTACGCTAGCAAGAGCGCGAGAGAGATGGCTCTACGCGAGGGAGGGTGCACGTGGGTGGTGTTATACTAGCCAGCTTTTACGCAGAGGAATTTATACGTGCATAGGATTTTACGCAGGTAATATTCTACGCGTGCGAACTCTCGATCAAAGCTTTATGCGAGGGAAACTTTTACGCGAGGGACACTCGGCAAAACTTTTACGCTCGTGAGAGCCGGCTCGAGCTAGGGATTTTACGCAAGCTCGATTGTACGCGAACGGGAGAGTCCCGAGCATAAAATCGAATAACTCAGCGTAAAATGAGTACGCTGGCACGCGATGCGTATGCATAAAAAGACTACGCTAACACGTTAGAACGTGAGCGTAGAAGGCTGAAATGATACGCTGGCACGTAAAACGTGTGCGTAAAACTCCATCTTCTCTATATAGCAAGGTCAAACATGCGTAAGAGCTCTGGAACTCAAGAAAACTCCACCACGGCCAGGACTTGGTGAAATTTGGCCGTCCCAAAACCAACTTATGGAAAATCATGAGGCCTACTACATGGAACTCTTAGTTTTTGAAAACAAGCTATTTTAGTAGATCAAAACCAAGAAGATCGAAAATACTAGAAACTTAGATCTATATAGAATGAGCCATGGATTTTGAAAACACTAAGTACTAAAGAGGCCTAGAATCTTGTGGAGAAGAAAATAGAACAATAAAATGTGAGTTCCTTCATAAAGCAAGCTGCACTTGCCTAGACCTCCAGTTAGGTGAGGAAGAAGTAAATGAAGAAGAAGTAAGTGAAGAGAGAGAAGAAGAGTGGGCGGCTAATAAAAAAAAAGAGGAGTGGTAGGTGGGGGTCGGTCCACATGGTGAATCAAGCCAAGCCGAGCCAGCGGTTGAACCGAACCAAACAATCATGCAATGAGACATGCACGTACACGTATACCAGAATACGTAATACGAACTATAGACATTACAACTCTACCCACCTTAAAAGAATTCCGTCGTCGAAATTTAATCAAGAGGCTAGAGATACAAGGACAAGCTATACTAATCACAGGCAAGCTATACTAGTCTAGCAATCAAGCAATTATTCATGCAAGCAAGGAATCGAAGGCATGAGGCATAAGAAAGATATTATACCTCACGAGTCAAACATGTCGGGATATCACGATCGGATATCATCCTCACGCTTCCATGTTGACTCACCCAAAGAGTGATGACCCCAAGCAACTCGGACTAACTTGATGGTCTTGTTCTTGAGTATCTTCTCTTCCGGTCCAATATGGACACGGGCCTTTCCTCATACGAAAGGTTGGTACCAACAACCAATTCTGAATGATCCAGGATATGGCTCGGGTCTGGGATATACCGTCGTAGTTGGGATACATAGAACACGTCATGTACCCCACTTAGAGATGACGGAAGAGCAAGACGATAGGACACATCTCCTACTCGCTCCAGGATATCGAACGGCCCTATATACCTAGGACTAAGCTTTTCTCTTACGCTAAAATGAATGACGCCATGGTTACACGAGATCCTAAGGAATACATGGTCGCCGATAGAAAATTCAAGGGGACGCCGATGAGAATAGGCCTAATGGCGTTGGCGATCTTGGGTAACTCGAAGATGGTCTCTTACTCTCCTGACCACTTCAACTGTCTGGACAATCATTTTTGGACCGAGCATTTACCTCTGTCCTACATCATCCCAGGCTAGCGAGGACCTGCACTTTCTACCATACAATACCTCGAATGGTGCCATCTGGATACTGGCCTGGAAAATGTTGTTGTACGAGAACTCCACCAGATGCAAGTGATCTTCCCACGAACCACCGAAGTCGAGCGTACATGACCACAACATATCTTCAAGAGTCTGGATCGTGCGTTCTGACTGACCATCAGTCTGCGGATGATAAGCTGAGCTGAACCGGAGGTGAGTTCCCAAACACTCCTGCAGACTACGCCAAAAATGTGACGTAAATCTGGAATCCCTGTCCGAAGTGATACTGACTGGTACACCGTGATATCTGACGATATACCTGAGGTACATCTCTGCTAGCTGAGCCGTCGACTGACCAACTCTGAATGGAAAAAAGTGAGCCACCTTCGTGATCCTGTCAACTATAACCCAAATAGCATCTCTACTGGTCGGGGATCGAGGTAATCCAGTCACGAAATCTATGGTTATATGCTTCCACTTCCATTTTAGAATTGGCAAGGGCTGAAGAAGTCCAGCTGGCCTCTGATGTTCAGCCTTGACTATTTGGCAAACCAAACACCGAGAGACAAATCGAGCTATCTTCCTCTTCATGCCATTCCACCAAAAGTGCTGACGGATATCTCGGTACATCTTCGTGCCGCCGGGATGAATTGAATACTGAGAACTGTGAGCTTCCGCCATGATCTCCTGTCTGATATCTCTACTGGGTACACAAAGACGCTCACCATGTCGAAGTGTACCGTCTTCATGAATACATAAGTCTGGTCTTTGCCCTGCTACACATTCTTTCCTAAGCTGCTGAAGCTTAGAATCTGATGACTGAGCTATCTTGATTCTCTCAACTATACTGGACTGAACTTGCATGCTGGCCATCAATGCCACACTGATAGGAAGGACAACTTCTATACCCATCTTCTGAATATCTGCTAACAATTCTGGTTATGCTGTCAGAAAATAAACTCCGGCTCTCCTGCTTAATGAATCCGCAACAACATTGGCCTTTCCTGGATGATATTGCAGGTTAACATCATAATCCACAAGTAACTTCAGCCATCTTCTCTGACGCATGTTAAGATCCTTCTGAGTGAACACATACTTCAGGCTCTTATGGTCGATGAAATTTTTTACCCTATCTCTATACAAATAGTTCCTCCACATCTTAAGTGCAAACACTACTGCTGCCAGCTCCAAGTCATGGGTTGGATAGTTCCTCTCATGATCACGAAGTTGACGGGACGCATAAGCTATTACCTTCCCATGCTGCATCAGAACACATCCCAAACCTCTGCCTGAAGCATCATAATATACTGAGAATCCTTCGGCCCTATCGGGAAGCGTGAGAATAGGAGCCGTCATCAGGCCTCGCTTCAACTTCTCAAAATAATCCTGACACTCGGCTGTCCAAACAAACTGCACATCCTTGTGGGTCAACTGGGTCAATGGCGCTGAGATTCGAGCAAAGTCTGAAACAAATCGCCGGTAGTAACCGGCCAATCCAAGAAAACTGCGAAGTTCTGCAACTGTGCTAAGTACTGGCTATGTCTCAATGGCCACGATCTTCTGGGGATCCACTTCTACTAATTCTCTGGTGATGATATGACCCAAGTATGAAATACGGTCAAGCCAGAACTCACATTTACTGAACTTGGCATATAACTGGTGCTTCCTGAGAGTCTGAAAAACAACACTGAGATGCTACTCATGTTCTGCCTCATTCTTGCTGTAGACCAAGATGTCATCTAAGAATACAATCACGAATTGATCTAAGTAAGATATGAAGATACGATTCATGAGGTCCATGAATACAGCCGGCGTATTGATTGCTCCAAATGGCATAACAAGGAACTTCCAATGCCCATACCAGGATCTGAAAGCTATCTTCGGGATGTCCTGCTCTCTGACTCTGATCTGATGGTATCCTGAGCGCAAGTCGATCTTTGAGAATACTGCTGCCCCCTTGAGTTGATCAAACAAGTCATCTATCCTCGGGAGAGGGTATCTGTTCTTGATTGTCACTGAGTTCAAGGTACGATAATCTACACATAATCTGGACGTAACATCCTTCTTTTTCACAAGAAGCATCGGGGCTCCCCAAGGCGAACCACTAGCATGAATGAATCCCTTGGTTCTTAGTTCTTCGATCATCTTGTACAATATCTCCAATTCTGACGACGCCATCCTGTAGACTCTCTCTGACACTGGTGCTGTTTCGGGAATCAAGTCTATAGTGAACTCGATCTCCCGCTCTGGCGGCATCCCTGGAAGCTCTTCTGGGAAAACATCTGGAAACTCTTTAACTGTTCGAGGTAATTACACTGCTGCTACTGCCATCCGCAACACTGGAGGAGAGGGTTCAACTTCGCCTAGGAAGAAGGAAAATTTTGGCTCGCCTGGAATGCTAAAACAACCCTGCCAACATGGCAGTCTATCCGAGTATACTGATCCCTCAACCAATCCATCCCGAAGACCACATCATAATCGGCCATCAGAAACTCTATCAATCTAGCAAGAAATTCTCTACCGCTAACTATGATCTGACACAAGGAAAACATCCTATCTACTCCCACAAGACCATTACCAGTAAGTATATTGAGACTTACTGATAACGACTCGGGCTCCAGTCCCACCGTGTCACGAATCGTACAGACATAAATAAATGCGAGGTACCAGAGTTAAATAATACTGACGCTGGAAAGGTATTGACGAGAATAGTACCTGCTACTACCTCACCTGGTGCCAATCCTTCCTCTCCCATGGTCAAAGCCAGCACTTGACCATGCCCTCTGGGTATGGGTCCCCTCTGCTGAAAATTTCTCTGCCTACTCTGGATCAGGGCTTGGGCTTGGACATACTGCTGCGGTCTCTGCTACCGGAATACCTGGGCCTGCGTCGACAATGGCCTCGGGAATGGGTACTGCAGCAGCTGTTGCTGGACTGGTGCTGGTCCTCCCACCGAAGGACTAGAAAAGGTTGATGAGGATGAACTTCCCCTGTTCGGGCAGTTTCTAACCTTGTGGTCCAGGGAACCAGAAACCAAGCACAATCCCTGTGCTCTGCGACACTCTGATATCACATGCCCCGGCATTCCGCAGTGTAAACATCCCACTGTTGAAGACTGCTTATGCTTCTGCTGCTGAGGGTGCATCGGGATTGAATGTTGAACCGTCGTCACTGAGGCCGCCCGCCTCAGAGCTCCGATGGTCAAAGCCCTGGCCGTCGAGGCCGGTACGGAAGACTGGTTCATCTAGCTGTGGGATCGCTTCCGGCCTCCGGTCCTATCTACGATCCTCTGGGAGGTATACTCATGCCTCCTAGCTGCTCTCAAGACTGCATCAAAAGTCTGATGCTCAAACTGCTCTACTGCCAATAGAATCTCCAGGTGCAATCCCTGCTGGAACCGCTGGGCTCTGTCAAACTCAGTCGCTACCAAGGTTGGAGCAAACCGACTAAGTCTCGAAAACTCGGCCGCATATCCGTCGACCGTCCTGCTCATCTGCTTCAAATTGGTAAACCTCGTCTGTAGATTGTACCGAGCTACAACATCGAAGTACTTGGTCTGGAATCTCTCTCTGAATACCGTCCAAGCAATGGGTGCCGCTAATCCAACGGCCTGCGCCGCCCACCAGTTGCAGGCAAGATCCAATAGCTGCAGGCGCACCACGGCCACCTTCTCGATCTTGGGCGTCTTCATCGCTTCTAGAATCACCTCCGTGTCCTGGAGCCATGCATCAGCAGCGATCGCATCTTCACCGTCGTCGAAGAAAGGAGAGTTCAAGTGCTTGAAGCTGTTGGCCGTACTATTACCCTGATGACCTCCTCTGGTCAAAGCATCTGCCACCGCCTGGTGCAAGACATCTCCTCGACGATCCTAGGAAGCTAATAATGACCTGATGAGACCCACCAAAGTGCCATCATCAGGTTTTGCAGGTTGGACGGGCTGAACTGGTGGCTCTTCTTCGATAGACACGACTCTGGAGGCTACTCTGGAATGCTGGACTTGATCTCCTGGTTGCTGCTGGTCCACGTGAGGTGCTACGCCTTGCTGATCGGTAGGACTAGGTATAATGCTGCTAAAGAAGACGACATAAGGAACAATAAGGAAGGACCAGGACAGATCAATGATACAAGCATGTGATCAGGACAAGATTTCAGGGATTTAGAAGATTCGAGCAGAGATCAAGGGCGAGTACTGATTGAGACATCTATTTGGTAAACCCTCACATATCTTGATTTATAAGACCTGTATGGGCCACCACTTAAATCATGTCACGCCCCAGAACCAGAATACTGGAGAGTAGGGGCATACATAGCCAGCTACGTATAATGAAATAGAATCTACCTCACAATACGGTCATGGCTGTCTAGATAAATGAGGGTTTAACTACAATCCATCAGTCTCCTATGGTCAATAACAAGCCTAAATGTCTCAATCTCAAGCAAGCAAGTAAAGTTACAAGATGTAAGATCACCAGATATACAATAGTAAGGCATCCCAAATATTACATATTCAGCTGATTATAAAGCTTGTCGTTACAAAATGTGAGGACTAGCAAGAGTTCAGTAATACATGATGAACCCTAGGATTTGTCAATCATGCTACAGCCCATAGGCAGACAGTAAATAAGGTATGCAATACGAGCTAACATGTGCTCGCCGGCTAAACGTCTCAAAACAATAATTTTACAATAGAGTGGAAGAGCCAAAAATAAACCCACTCATTGCCCTGGTTACGCCTGGTGGTCACCATCGGGCTGGAAGGTAGGTAGATCCTTTGGAGCTGCTCCGATATCTGGCCATACAAAACCAGCTAGGTCGGACCCCAAAAGGAGCAAGTGCCACAAAGGAGGCTTCACTTAGGAACTAAAACTAGCACATCATAAATAAAGAGTAAAGATAACTTAAAAGACACGAATAATAACCGAGATCACAATAATAAATTGAGCATGTGGGAAACCATTCAGGTAGCCAGACTGCAACCCTTAAACCAAACAAGGACCGGGGTTGTAATCCTTCACGTGAATAGAAACCTGCCTCAATTATAGTTGATAAGGTAATAAGACAATAAACGAAGAGAGGACACAGAACTGCTCCGGGAGCCAGGTTACAACCCTTAAACCAAACAAGGACCGGGGTTGTAACCCTTCGCCTGAACAGAACTGGACCCCTGATCTTTATTGTGAAGGCCCGTATAAATAATTATGATATTGAAGTAAAGTAAATCATGACGATCATGGCATGGGGTTATAGTAAGACAATAAACGAAGAGAGGACACAGAACTGTTCCGGAAGCCAGGTTACAACCCTTAAACCAAACAAGGACCGAAGTTGTAATCCTTCGTCTGAACAAAACTGGACCCCTGATCCTTATTGTGAAGGCCAGCATACATAAGCAAGATGATATATGATTAAGATAACCATGGAACCATTCAGATAGCCAAGTTATAACCCTTAAACCAAACAAGGACCGGGGTTGTAACCCTTCATCTGAACAGAACTTGGTATCCCATCATTTATCGATACACGAAATCATGTCATGATGCAATCTTGTATAGGTTCATGACAAACTAGATTGGGCTGGACTCCATTCAATCAATCACGGCCAAGCAATAAGTACGGTTTGATACTTTAACTAACTAGGGTTATCACAGGCCTAGTTACTAGCAAGATGCAATGAGATTATTCCAACAGCCACAAGCCCTGCAGACCATCCAAGTTATCCAAGTCGAATGTCCGTTTATGAAGGGTGCACCACATGACTGTGTGCTAAAAATGTGCCCTACTCGTCGGCAGGCTACAAATCCACTTGAGCGCCCAGATAACGGGATTGCCTGTAGCGGGAAAATCTCCTCATGACTAGTGAATTATTCTAGTTTATTAGCCTTAATCAATTTTCAGTAGGTGCCCCTGACCGTGGTACTCAGGGGTCCCCGTCCTAGATATGATGCAAGACAGTACTAGTTTATTTGTGCAAACACAATCGTCCACGGTGTCCAAGTCATTTATTATAGTTATGTCATGTAAGCCGTCGCAACAGCTTTCAATAATTAACATCAGGCGTACTTGCCATATCTTGTCATGTCATGCCATATCAAGTACTTTCCATACCATGCCATGCCATTATTAGCCCGGTCATATCAATCAATCTGTGATGTGCCAAGACTTGGAAAGTGGAAGTACATAAAGTCAATCGGGTATGCAAGAGGCTCAAGGCTCTACGCGAGTAAGCCTTTACGCTAGGCCAAAGGGCTTGAGCGTAAAGCAGCTCTACGCTAGCAAGAGCGCGAGAGAGATGGCTCTACGTGAGCGAGGGTGCACGTGGGTGGTGTTATACTAGCCGGCTTTTACGCAGGCGAAGTTATACGCACATAGGATTTTATGCGGGTAATATTCTACGCGCGTGAACTCTCTCGATCAAAGCTTTACGCGAGGGAAACTTTTACGCGAGGGACACTCGACAAAACTTTTACGCTCGTGAGAGCCGGCTCGAGCTAGGGATTTTATACAAGCTCTATTTTACGCGAGCGGGAGAGTCCCGAGCGTAAAATTGAATAACTCAGCGTAAAATGACTACGCTGGCACGCGATGCGTGTGCGTAAAAAGGGAACTACGCTAACACGTTAGAACGTAAGCGTAGAAGGTTGAAATGATACGCTGGCACGTAAAACATGTGCGTAAATCTCCATCTTCTCTATATGGCAAGGTTAAACATGCGTAAGAGCTCTGGAACTCAAGGAAACTCCATCAGGACTTGGTGAAATCCGGCCGTCCCAAAACCAACTTGTGCAAAATCATGAGGCCTACTACATGGAACTCTTAGTTTTCGAAAACAAGCTATTTTAGTAGATCAAAACCAAGAAGATCAAAAATATTAGAAACTTAGATCTATATAGAATGAGCCATGGAATTTGAAAATACTAAGTACTAAAGAGGCCTAGAATCTTGTGGAGAAGAAAATGGAACAATAAAATGTGAGTTCCTCCATGAAGCAAGCTGCACTTGCCTAGACCTCCAGTTAGGTGAGGAGAGTAATGGTGAGGAAGAAGGAGTAAATAAAGAAGAAGTAAGTGAAGAGAGAGAAGAAAAGTAGGCGGCTAATAAAGGAAAAGAGGGGTGGTAGGTGGTGGTCGGTCCACATGGTGAATCAAGCCAAGCCGAGCCAACGGTTGAACCGAACCAAGCAATCATGCAATGAGACATGCAATATACGTACACGTATACCAGAATACGTAATACGAACTATAGGCATTACACCACTTCCTAGTCAAACGGGAAGGAACTCCAATATGGCTAATGAAGCAGCTATTGACCCGAGCAAGAATGCAGCTTCTGCGCGAAGCTAATAACACTACCCGCGGCACTTCTAGCATAACAGGGTACGCAACTCCCCCTACTCCAATATGGCTAATGAAGCCATTATTGAACTGGGCAGAGGACAACCTTTTGCTCTTCGAATTGGAAATCAATAAAACCCAGTAGCTTGGACCTCGAAGACCTCCAAGTTATTGTTCAGGTTCGAATCCCTTATGCCAAACTTTTCAAGTGCATCTCAAAACTCTGTATTTGTTCTTCTACAAGACCACAGCTTCTTTGAACAAAGAGATCTACAACCAATGGCTGACTTATGCAAGGCCTATGGCCATCCGAAGCTAAGTCGGGGTCGAGCATGACAGGGGAATGACTGGAAACTATGAGCAAGGTCTCACCCAAAAAGCTTCTCTTTATATAGGGTGTGTAGTCCAACCCACATGCTATGTGGCAGTTGGTCAAAGGACTCCGGAGTAATGGGATGAACCTAAGACTTAGCACAATGAATCTCATTTAAGAGATTCATTTGACTAAATCTTGGGCTACCGCTTTTCGAGCCCCCCTAAAGCGGTAATAATTAAAGAAAATGTTGACTCAGCCGCTCAAAGACGATCATTAATTTTCTTAGGAGCACAATGACTTTGATGTTTCGTAAAAGCATAGATCTCTTAAAGTTTCACAGAAGCGCAACCCCTTAACGGCCCATTTATTGATCCCTCAGAGCTTCCGAGAAGCGCAGACAACCTCCTCGTCACCTAAAAGCATAGTAGCTCAAACACTACCAAAAGCACAGCTCGTATAGTGCACAGTTCCCCTACAACATGGCATCATACCACATAGACAGTATGGTAGTTGTATCGTCTCAGATACAATTGGATTCAGTTTGGTGTAACTTTTCAGATACAATCAAATCCGGTTTGTTTAAACCGTCGCCCTTGAGATATAGTCAAATTTAGTTTGTTTAAACAGTTGTATCTTTTTAGATGTAATCAAATCTTGTTTTGTTTAAACTCGTCACTTTTGAGATGAGATCGGATTTCAGTTTGTTTAAACAACCATTCTCTCGATAAGAGCAAGATCTAGTCGGTTTCATCTGAGCAAAGCCATCGTGTAATGGGCACACGCCAATCAGTCATACTGATGAAGGATGATAACTGTCCAAGATCTCAATCATAAAAAATTCCAACAGCCGCCATGTGTCAGCTCAGCAACATCCTTCACAGAGCAGTTACAATAAATGTTCCAGAAAATCTCGCATGCACAGTGTTCCTGTGCGTCAAAACCCTTATGCACATCGTATATGTGCTTGCCTATAAATAGGAGTCCTTCTCCTTCGTCCAAAAGACTCTTCGGTGTCTTCTTGATTGGAAATCCCGCGTACAACTTACAAGCATCAGAAAGTCAGAGCAAGTTCAGTTCATCGTCATATTGTCAATGGAGTAAAGGAGCCGCTGTAGTGCTCGATTTCTACCGTCACACTTCCCCAAAAATTCTTATAACTAGATATACTGTTTAGGAATCTTTTGTACCCTTTATACGTTTATAATACAAAAAGTTCGTATAACTTTTGTCATGGCAAACAAAATGGCTACTCTTCTGGGGACTGCCTTCTCCTCCGATGAGAAGGTGGTGACACAATCCGAAGACAAGTTGCTGACGTCTTCTCAAAAGATGCTAGCCGTACGCTTCGACCAACAAGCTTTTACAGATCTCCCCTCTGAACAGAAGTCGAGCCCTTCAAAGCGGCTCGTAAAGCCGAAGAAGACTCGACGAACTTGGATGCCCAAGGCTTCTGCGACAAGCAACAATACGGAGGGGGATGTAATCCAGAACCCTCTGGACGACAAAGCATCGAAGACGCCTTCGACCGCTGTTGCTGTGCTGCCTCAGTTAACTCTTGTTGTCGAGAAGCACGACGAAGACGGTGGCGCAACTACCCACCCGCACACGAAGACGGCGATGCAGCTACCCACCCGCACACGAACTTGTCTTTGACAGAATTGCTTACCCCTTAGGTAAGGCTATATTGGATTCTGGATGCCATGCACCTTTCATGGATGGCACGAAGAAATCCAAGGCAGCATGCACCTTGCGCGACCAAAGTGCTACACCGACCACCATATTGGATTCTGAATACTACACCCCTTCTATGGGTAGTAGGAAGAAGTCCAAGGCTGCACGCGCTTCAAGTGACCAACGTGCTACGTCCACATCCGACTGAAGGCATACGTTGACAGTCACGCGCGTAGTCGACAGAAAACTGTACAAAATTGGTTCGAATGTTTCGATGCCTCGACCAGTAAAATTTTGCTGTCACTTGAGCGCTCATGCGCATGATTCAAGCCAGGGGTACATATTCTGGGGATAGACTCATGCGACCAGTGTTGCTCTAAGCATGAAGTAAGTCTGCCTCACAAGCAACTCTCTGACCAGGACCTAAGCGTATCTCACACAAAGGAACTAGGAAGAGGGAAGCTACCTTCACATCTGCACTCATGTGCACAGCTTCCCTGCACATATGAAATGAGTATAGATGTGGAGAACTCTGATCTGCGCAGTATAATCTCTCACAAGTGCAAGGCGAGGAAGGATTTTGCTGCGTGCAACATGTCTGGCTCAAGGCACACTTTTGCCAAAATTACTATCAACTGTTGTTGCTGCCAAACAATAGCATCGATACCGAAGAGGCAGTCCATTTTCTAGCGACTGCAACCGGCGGCGTCTTTCCACCAGAGATTTGGTAAATGATCATCGAGTGAAGAGGAAGATGAACTCCTCGTTGCTTCATGCAATATGGTGCAGGGTTATCCATCTCTCAAGAAGCTTTCCAGGGTTATCCATCTCTCAAGAAGCTTTCCAAGAACCATCCCGCCTCGACCAATAAATCTAAGGGCCGACTTGGAGGCAATAAGCTGGCAGTACCCAGCACAGGTGTGTTCCAACACATCCCCACTCAGACCAAGCTCTTGTCACAAGCTGGGGGTAGCCAACCCCCCATTATTCATGATAATCCCTCGTTCCAACCCGAAGAGGGATTGTATGGAACTAACACGGATGCCTCCGTGAGTGCAAGCTACGAACAAGCTGGGGTTAGTAACTACATCGAGTTAGAGGATGATCGCAATCTACCTGTTTACCTTTAGGATGACGAGACTTAGGTGTCTGAACCAGAAAGTGAAAAATCTACAGTCCCTTCTATCTCTCCATACCTAATGTCCATTTTTATGGCCGAAGGTGACAACGCGGGAAGCAACAAAGATTCCAACCATAGAAAATGTATAGGGGCCTTGGAGACGGCCCTAAATACATTAAATAAGACTATGCATGCCTTAAATTTTGTAGTTCTGGAGATCAAGGACAAATTGACATCCAATGCTTCTACTCTAGCAAATCAAGACCCGGGAACGAATGGGGAATCCAATGCACCTCCACCTACACCAAATCTCGTCATAAACCAAGCATTGTCGCAATCATCTACTCCATCGACGACAGGACCCACGATGTCAAATGACATGCAACAGGCTCTCAAGGAGTTGTACGCTCACTTTGACGCCCGAGAGAAGCGAGAATCACTCCAAAATATAGAGATCCGACAACCATATCCTGCTGAATAGAATAAAGTAATATATCTTCACAAGTACAAGCCACAAACGTTTGTGCCATTCGATGCAAAGGAGTCTCCTCGTCGATACTTGAGGTACTTCGACTCGGTAACGGGGCATCTACCAAACGGCGAAGCTCTGTTTATGAATATATTCATAGAGGCGTTGCGGGGGTAGCCTACGTATGATTTTACAGCCTCTTCGATAATTTCATCTCATTATTTGACGATTAAATCATCTTTTCCTTGCTCGGTTCTACGAAGGAGGAATGGACATGACGATGTCCACTCTCATAGACATTGTTAAGAAGGAAAATGAACCTATACGCGCTTACATTGAGCGCTTCCGCTAGACAGCTCTGAGGCTACCACCAGGTATACTCGAGCCCATGCTTATGGACTCGTACTGCAGGAACATGCTCCTCATAATCATGTTATGGTACAGTACTCCGTGCATAGAATGGACACCTTTTATTACCGAGGCGGATGTTGCTGAAAGAAAAGCTCGGGACGCACAATTGTTAGGACTGAGTTTTCCCTCACTCGAAGACAAAGGGAAATGCTCGTCTAGCAATAACCCTGCCCACAAGGACAAAAAGGGAAGCAAGCCCTGACCGTCAATATCTCCAAAGGTTCAGCATCAATGAACCAGAAGCTGGCAGAAGCGCCAATGCCAAAGGAAAACTACTCATTCAACAACAAAGATATATTAGAACTCTTCGACATGTTGATAAAGGGTGGATAGCTTTACCTACCACCACCCAAGCATCCTGACGAAGTAAAAAAGGTAGACAATCCAAAGTACTGTCACTAACACCAGTACATTCACCATTCGACACACGACTGCTACGTGTTGAAGAAGCAGATCCAACGACTCATTGATGCCAAAATTATCTCGCCGACTACGAAGACAAGACGATCATGACCGACATGGTGACCCTCCAGTTTGAAAGCTTCTCGAAGACAAAAACTCAAGACTGTGTTGTCCCCATCCTAAGGGCGACAATGAAAGTGGTCAACCTTCTGTCGGCCCATGACAATACTCAGGGCCTTATCCCGCTTACGATGCCATGAGGCAAAGTTATGTGGGTTCACCCTGATCTGGTCCCAGGCATGATGCTGCCCACTACGTGCTCTGTTAAGGGGAAAAAACTAAGTTGTGTCATATGGTTTCTACCTCGACCGACGATGCTTACGTTACCACTCACTCGGCTCAGTAGCAAGAGGATAACCGGGTTCTGGAGGAAGAGGTACCTCCAACTATTGCTGCCACCGCACCGGATACATCAGAAGTAGGCCCATATCAAACTCCTGTAACAGATAAGCAGAAGCAGAAGGAGGTTCATTTTGACAAACCTCTAAGGAAAGACTCAGCAATGGGGCCGATCAAGCCCTACAACTTCGATATATTGGCACAACTTGCCAATACTCCGACCCGACTATCGCTTTTTGAACTCCTCCGTCTCTCCAAAGAGACTCAGGATGCCCTTAGTGAAGCTTTGCAGAATGCTGATTCCTTCCTTACCCAGGTACAACCATCCAAGGAGGATCCTGCCGCGTGCCCACATTATCATAGTATGGCGAGGTGATTCCTAACATCACCTTCACTCAGCAGGATATGTTGTTGAAGAACAACCGACACAATAGGCCCCTGTACTATACATGGTATATTAATGCCATCAAGGTCGATCGTATCCACATCGACCATGGATCCTCCCTCAGCATAATTCTTCAGAGTTTACTCTAAATCTTGAGGATTTCGATGCATCGACTGACCGCATCCAATACTACAATCAGCGGTTTTAATGCTGGAAAGAGTAAGCCCTTGGGCAAGATCCATCTGAAATGCTAGATATGCGATCTTCAGACAGATGTGAATTGATATGTCATTAATGTAGACATAAATTATAATATGCTATTGGGTCAACCATGGATTTATGAATACATAATCGTTCCTTCTACCCTCCATCAATACATGAAGTATGTAGCCAGCGATGGGACTATCAAGACCGAGTTCACTAATATCGATCCGTTTCAAGGACTCAAAGTATACTATACTGATGCTGATCTGTACAAATTAGTCCCGTGGGATGATGATGCTAATGATACCGACGTTGAGGGAGAAACTGCATCTGAAAGTGTAACGGTAGCTAAAGAACCACTGAGAGTTCGACTAAAGGGGAAGTCTCCCCAAATATTAGCGCCTCTTGTCCTCAAGATTCAAGAAAAGGCTTGTGCTCACTCATCCCCAACGACGTCAACTGCTAGCCAGGAGACTATTTAAATAAAGCTCCCCAGTAGGACCCCAAAAGCAGCCTCGAAGTTGTAGGAGTCTCCGGCTCCAGCTCCCTTGGTAGTTAAATTGAAGCGGAGACCTCCTCCACCTTCTCCCATGGTAGCCCCGATTCTCACTGATGACAAGTTAGGAGACTATACATGCGCCAATGCTTGTTTACCATTACAAGTATTTGGTATGAACTTTATATATAATCATAAACAGAATTGAGTACAATATAGGATCTCATCGGAATCCTAGGAGTATACTTTTGTTTTTTCTAGGAACCGTAGCGATGGAGCAAGTGGTTTGACGATCTAACGACGATCTCAGACTCTCTGAAGGTCTGAGTTGTTCTGGAACATGAAGGGACTTAAAGAGGATTGAAACTCTTACAAGTGCTCTGGATACTGAAGAGGTTGAAAAAGTTGGAGAGATGAATGTCACGCCCCGATTCCGTAGAATCGATAGTCGTCCACCGGGGGTGATGCCGTGCGAACCTAACTTGCGTTCGCACAAGGCATAATCATAAGGTTATCCGAAACACAATAAGAGAATACGAAGAGTAAGTTGAACACATTATATAGAAGAAAACTTAAGTTTTATTGATAATGCACATCATATTATGGACTCGATACAAGGTGCCGCGCGGGGTACAAACTGACTCCATTACAAAATGAACATCGATGAGATAGCCGTAACATACAACGTACCCCTAATACAACCAAAGTATGCATACACTTGGGATAGGGGAGAGTCGAGACATCTCAGCTTGGACAGTTGCAGAGTCTTCAAAGGAGATTGAGGCAAGCCTTTGCATGTACTGACGAAGCTTTAAAACACACGAGCACTGCCTTCAGTCACGCGGTACGCTCCTCCTGATTTATAGCACCTATCGAGAGCGAGGATCAGTACAATCAACGTGTACTGGCGAGTGGTTAATTAGTTTCCATGCTCTCATTTGGTTCAAGAATTTAGGTGAATCATGTAGTATATTTAGTGATTTTTCTAGCCATCCTAGTCAGTTTCAGGCAAGCAGTTTGACAAAACGTAAACAAGGTAAATTAATGCTAGAACTTACCCTTGGAAGAACGTGCCGTGCACATAAAACTTACCAACGCCGTTCTTGTCATTTGATATCAATTCATATTAAGTGTATGATGTGGAGGTCACTGGCATTAACCAGCCATCCTGGACATATTCTGGTTAAACGGGGTCCTTTCAACGCAAGTAGCGATCTTCGTTGCAAGTCCCCGAATTACCCGTTGCTTAAACCTAGCTCGGCTATACCATATTTCCTCTTAGGCCGAAGCGGTCCCGTGGCCTCAGGTTACCGTTCGAGTAAACAAACGCCCTTGTATACAAGTTGTCCATGACCGTGCTAAACTAAACTAGTTATTCAAGCATAGTCTAGGTTTCTTAGCAACTTACCCAAACTCGACGTATCTCGCCTTATCATTTTGTATTGTACGTTGTTTGATTCATTTCGTTTCTTTGTTTAACATAGTTTGATAGAAAACATATTATAAATAAGCATATGAATAGTTCTATGATAAGCAGTTCTATAGTCAGTATACGTGAAATATCATGCAACGGTTCATTAGAATAAGCCTTTGTTTTGCTGCATTTACAACTTGGTATAACGCATGTTGGTATAGATAATATATTGGAGAAAGGGTCGAGGAAAGAAGGGTCAGCCACTCACCTTAGTCGTACTTGAGGCGAGGAACTGGTTGGTTACGCTAGACGTCGCCTATGCGATTACCTGAAATTGTACAAGCAACTGATTAGAACACTATATTATTCAAGGAGTTCGATATGTAAATGTGAGTTCGAAACACAAGCCAGGAAAACATTCACGAAAACATTCCCGAAAATGCATTCAAAAAATCAATGCCAAAACCAATGCAAGCACGGCATGAAAAATATAGCAACGGAAGGTCTCTCCTAACTCATCTGCAGAGTCTATCCTTGAGGCACAACCAACTGAATATGGGACTTGATTCCGAAGAAGCCTTTCCATAACGAGAATATGATCTTAATTCAATCTTTCTCATTCGACCGATTCGATCGATCCCGACTTATGGTCACGACCGAATTGATAGCGACAGTGTTCCTTTCTCGCGTACCCCGTGGACGGAGAATGGGGCACGATGTAGAGACGAGGCACTACACCATAACCAACTATGAAAAAAATTCATCCTCGAAACTTGAGAAAAGAACCTACCGCTAAGAAAAATAGAAAAGGAAACTTTTCCCTCATATCTGACTCTAGTTCCCAGGTCGACTCTGCGACCATATGGTTTTTCCAGAGCACTCGAACGAGAGGGATGACACGATTTCGAAGCAGTTTATCCTTGTGCTCTAAGATTTGCACAGGCTCTTCAACATACGAGAAGTCCGCCTGCAAATTCAGCTGACCAAAGTCTACCACATGGCTCGGATCGTGTACGTACTTCACAACTGAGAGACGTATAAGATATTGTGCATCCGACAGTGCTGGCGGCAATACAATCTGGTAAGCTACTAGGGCGACTCGCTTTAATATCTTGAAGGGACCGACAAATTATGGACTCAACTTTCCTTTAGCTCTAAATTTCGTGACTCCTTGCATAGGCGTGACTTTCAGAAATACATGATTACCCTCCAGGAATTCAAGGGCCCGTCGATGTGTGTTGGCGTAGCTCTTTTGTCGACTTTGTGCTATCTTCAATCCCTCTCGTATCAATTTAACTTTTTTACGGTATGCTCCACCAGTTTCGGGCTGAGTATCTGCCGTTCCTCGACTTTATCCCGACAAATGGGCGATCTGAACTTTCGGCCGTACAAGGCTTCATACAGCGCCATTTGGATGCTGGACTGATAGCTATTGTTATATGCAAATTCGACCAGCGGTAGATGAACGTCCCAGCTTGACTTTAAGTCGATCGCACAGAGTCGTAACATGTCTTTGAGAATCTGGTTCACCCGCTCTGTTTGGCCGTCGGTCTGAGGATAATAAGCTGAGCTAAACTTTAACTTGGTCCCCAATACTGAGTGAAGGCTACACAAGAAACGTGATACGAATTGTCCATCCCGATCCGAGACGATAGATACTGGGATCCCGTACAGCCGAACTATTTCATCAAGATATATCTGAGCAAGGCGGTCAACGCTCCAAGTGACTTTAATGGCAATAAAGTACGCTGACTTGGTTAATCGATCAACGATGACCCAGACGACATTGTTCCCCCATGGCATCTTCGGCAGGCCAACAACAAAGTCCATAGTGACATGATCCCACTTCCACTCTGAAATGATATGGTTCTGCATCTCTCCACCCGGTCGCTGGTGCTCAGCTTTAACTTGCTGATAGGCCATACACTGCGACACAAAGCGCGCCACATCCCTCTTCATGCCATGCCACCAAAAGATAATACGGAGGTCCTT
The DNA here is from genome assembly GCA_029216955.1 of Iris pallida. Classification (NCBI taxonomy): domain Eukaryota; kingdom Viridiplantae; phylum Streptophyta; class Magnoliopsida; order Asparagales; family Iridaceae; genus Iris; species Iris pallida. The sequence goes on along the minus strand of JANAVB010005796.1, from coordinate 16,935,563 downwards.
ATACATCTTGGTGCTACCAGGATGCAAGGAATATTTTACATAATGTGCCTCCAACATTATCTCCTTCCTAAGTTTTGCATCATCCGGAACACATAGCTGACCTTTCACTCGCAACACTATCGACTCGTCATCTGCAAAGTCAGACGACTTTCTCATAGAAATCAGCTTCCGCATCTTCTCTAGGTATGGATCGTCCTTCTGAGCAGACTTGATTTTCTCCAATAGGCTTGGTTCTAACCGCAGTTGTGCCAACTGTACGCCTACAAATCGAACTCAAAGTTCTATGCCCATTCTTTCCAAGTCACGTAGCAGTCGACTGTTGATGGATAGTGAAGCTATTTACTTTTGACTCATCGCATCTGCCACAACATTCCCCATACCCGACGTATAGTCGATCGACAAGTCGTAGTCTTTAATCAGTTACAGCCATCGCCTCTGTCGTAAATTGAGTTCTTTCTGGATGAAGAGATACTTGGTCCGTATAAATCCTATACGCCACGCTATAAAGATGGTGATGCCACAACTTCAATGCAAATATAATTGCCACTAATTCTAGGTCATGAGTGGGATAGTTCTTCTCATGCGGCTTGAGCTGTCTGGAAGCAAAAGATATCACCTTGTCCTGATGCATGAATACACACCCCAAACCCTGGCCATATGCATCACTGAAGATTTGAAATTCTTTGGTCCCTTCAGGAAGAGCGAGTATCGGGGCCGAAATGAGCCGTTGTTTCAGCTCCTGGAACGAAGCTTCACAGTCGTCTGACCACACGAATGCGACTCCCTTTTGGGTGAGGTGAGTCAAGGACGATGCGATCTTCGCGAAGTCCTTCACGAAGCATCTATATTATCCTGCCAAACCGAGGAGGCTTCGAATTTCGCTGATAGACGCGGGCCGTTTCTAATCAACAACTGCCTCAACTTTCTTCGGATCGACTGAAATGCCTTCAGTGGAGATGATGTGCCCAAAAAAAGATACGCTGTTCAGCCAGAACTCACATTTGCTGCTCTTTGTAAACAACTGATTCTCTCGGAGGATATGGAGTACGATCTGCAGATATTCTGTGTGTTGTGCTCGATCCTTCGAGTAGATGAGGATATCGTCAATAAAGACTGCTACAAATTTATCGAAGAATGGACGGAACACCCGATTCATTAGATACATAAAGGTGGCAGGAGCATTTGTCATGCCAAATGGCATTACCAAGAACTCGTAGTGGCCATAACGAGTACGAAAGGCAGACTTTGGTACCTCCTCTAGCTTGACCTTGAGCTGGTAATAACCGGATCGAAGATCAATCTTCGAAAACACCGTGGCACCTTGGAGATGATCAAGCAAATCGTCGATGCAGGGCATGGGGTATTTGTTCCGGACGGTAGCTTTATTCAATTTCTAGTAGTCGATGCGGAGTTTCATCGACCCGTCTTTCTTCTTGACAAACAGCACTGGCGCACGCTATGGCGAGACGCTAGGACGAATGAACCCTTTGTTAAATAATTCCTGTAATTGTACCTTAAGTTCATTTAATTCTGTAGGGGCCATTCTGTATGGGGCATTAGAAATCGGTCGAGTGTTGGAGAAGGTGTTAATGGTAAATTCAATATCTCGATCGGATGGCATGGCGGGTAGCTCGTCCGGAACACATATGGGAATTCTGCCATAATGTCGATTTGATCCGCATTTGCAACATCTTGTCGCATGTCTCGAACGTACGGCAAGTAGCCTTTGCATCCGGAATGTAGCATTCGCCGAGCAGAGATTGTCGCGATTACTATACAGGTTATCGATGCTTCGCCATATGAATAACAGAACTCAGGCTCCCCCGGTAGACGGAAGGTGACCTTCTTTCGTACACAATCAATAGTGGCCGAGCAAGCACCGAGCCAATCCATCCCCAGAATAATGTCGTAGTCCTTAACGTCCAGAACTATCGCATCTAAAGTCAATTTTCTCCCACCTATACATATGCAGACGTCTATATAGATTGTGTTTACAGGGATTTGTGTGCCCGATGGGGTGCTAATGCTAAGGTTAAGGCCTAATGGTGCCATGGGGAACTTGTGTTCATCAATGAAATCTGTCGCTATAAAACTATGGATAGCACCCGAATAAAACAATATGCGAGCAGGTTTATTATTGAAGAGTAGTATCCTGTCACGACTGTATCAGAGGCAAATGCCTCATCCCGAGTCATGGCAAAGATACGGCCCTGGGCATTCGGGCGACGGTCTTAGCCATTCTGTGGCACGAGTTGTTGGGTTCGAGGCGCTGGATCCTGGTTCCCTGGACAATGTTGTTGATGTTAGGACGCCGTTGGGTTCGGCCTTCTGGTCGGACAATCAGCATGAATGTGGCCCATTTTACCACAGTTCCAGCATCTGTCTTTCGGTATCTGGCAGTCGTTGATAGTGTGACCGAGCCGGTGACATCGGGTGCATCAAGCCCATGGGTTACGCCCATGATATCCTTCTTGTTGCCTATTGTTTGGACGCTTGGTCGTATTATTTTCTCCTGCATGGCTAGGGCATTTGTGATTGTATGTAAGCACAGCACCGACAGCAGCTGGAGGATATTGGCGTTCAAGGCGGAGAGCGTGGTTCAGGGACTCGTCCATTATCTTGTATTTCAGAACTGACACATGTACAGAGATAGAGGGCCGTAGACCCACTTTAAACTGCTGAGCGCGACTCTCTATTATAGGCAAGAATGATCCAGCAAATTTGGCCAGTTTATTAAACTCTGCTGCGTACTACCGCACCATCATATTCCCTTGCTTTAACTGCATAAGTTCATTCTCCTTTTCTTGTCGAACGGCTGCAGGTAGGTACTCGATCTCGAACGCCCGTTGGAAGGTGGCCTAAGAGATTACCGCTGTCTCGTCGTCCCGTCGGATCGCTCGCTTTTGCACGGCCCACCAGTCGTACGCGTTTAATCGGAGTAGAAGCTGAGCATATGCAACTTTCTTGGACTCATCTATGCCTAGAAGATCGAATCGGTCTTCTAACTCATCCAACCAATCGATCGCCAAAGAATGGTCTTCAGTACCGCAAAAGGACGTGCAGCAATTTTTTGTGAATTTTGACACCTCGAAGTTGGAACTCCTTGGTGTTGCAGGTAGTCGCTCGGGTACCTCCGGCTCGATCTTGATCGGTCGGACCGCAGGCTCGGTTACGACATGAGTCGTTGCAGAGTTGCCGTTGGCCAAAACTGTCTGGATGACTTGCTGAAGAGTATCAAGCTACTTCTGTTGTAACTTGAATTGTCCATTGAATCAGGCCTTAAACTGAGTCTGCCGTGCCTCAGCTTGTCTCTGCTGGCCTTTAACGTGCTGTCGATGCTATTCGTTCAGGCACTGATTGGCCTCGGCCTGATGTTGTTGTGCTTCCAACATGCGCATCATCCATTCCATGGGTTCCATGGAGGTATTTGAGGGTCCCTCTCCTGAGCTTCTCGAGCCGTTCGAGGCACTTACTTCGTTCCCGCCCACAGCTTCTCAGACTTCTGGGATATGGGACAACTCATATTAGTCTTAAGAAATATTATGGACTCACAATATGGAACAACTCATCCCATCGACACGTGGTCAAAGGGCCGAGACTCAAACAAAAGGTCGAAGGACGTAAACTCGTGCTCTGATACCATTATGTCACGCCCCAATTTCGTAGAATCGATAGTCGTCCCCCGGGCGTGATGTTGTGTGAGCCTAAGTTGCGCTCGCACAAGGCATAGTCATAAGGTTATCCAAAACACAACAACAAGAGAATGCGCAGAGTAAGTTGAACACATTATATAGAAGAAAAATTAAGCTTCATTGATAATGAACATCATATTACAGACTCGATACAAGGTGTCGTACGGGCTAAAAACTGACTTCATTACAAAATAAACATCGATGAGATAGCCGTTTCGTACATCGCTCCCCTAATACAACCAAAATATGCAGACACCTGGGATAGAGAGTGTCGAGACATCTCAGCTTGGACAGTTGCAGAGTCTTCAAAAAAGATTGAGACAAGGCTTTGCATACACGGACGAAGCTTCAAAATACATGAGCGCTGCCTTCAGCCACGCGGCACGCTCCTCCTGATTTATAGCACCTGTGGAGATCGAGGATAAATACAATAAATGTGTACTGGCGAGTGGTTAATTAGTTTCCATGCCCTCATTTGGCTCAAGAATTTAGGTGAATCATGCAGTATATTTAGTGATTTTTCTAGCCATCCTAGTCAGTTTCAGGCAAGCAGTTTGACGAAACGTAAACAAGGTAAATTAATGCTAGAACTTACCTTGGCAGAGTGTGCCGTACACATAAAACTTACCAACGCCTTTTCTGTCATTTAATATCAATTCATATTAAGTGTATGATGTGCAGGTCACTGGCATTAACTTGTCATCCTGGATATAGCCTGGTTAGACGGGATCCTTTCAACGCAAGTAGCGAGCTTCGTTGCAAGTCCTCGAATTATCCGTTGCTTAAACCCAGTTCGGCTATACCGTGTTTCCTCCTAGGCCAAAGCGGTCCCGTGGCCTTGGTTTACCGTTCGAGGAAACAAACGCCCTTGTATACAAGTTGTTCATAACCGTGCTAAACTAAACTAGTTATTCAAGCATGGTCTAGGTTTCTTAGCAACTTACCCAAACTCGACGTATCTCGCCTTGTCATTTTGTAGTATACGTTTGTTGATTCACTTTCTTTCTTTGTTTAACTTAGTTTGATGGAAAGCATATTATAAACAAGCATATGAACAGTTCTATGATAAGCAGTTATATAGTCCGTAGACGTGAAATGTCGTGCAACGGTTTATTAGAATAAGCCTTTTTTGTTGCATTTACAACTTGGCATAACGTATGTTGGTATAGATTATATTTGAGAAAGGGTCGAGGAAAGAAGGGTCAGCCACTAACCTTAGTCTTACTTGAGGCGAGGAACTGGTTGGTCACGCTAGACGTCGCCTACACGATTATCTGAAATCGCACAAACAAGTGATTAGAACACTGTATTATTCAAGGAGTTCGATATATAAATGCGAGTTCGAAATGCAAGCCATGAAAACATTCACGAAAACGTATTCAGAAAACCAAAGCCAAAACCAACGCAAATACGGCATAAAAAACAGAGCAACTAGAGGTCTCTTCCGACTCAGCTGAGTCTATCCGTAAGGCACAACCCGCTGAATTTGGGACTTGATTCCGAAGAAATCTTTCCATAATGAAAAAATGATCTTAATTCAATTGTTCCCGTTCGTCCGATTCGATCGATCCCGACCTATCGATCCCGACCGAATCGATAGCGACAGTGTTCCTTTCTCGCGCACCCCGTAGATGGAGAACGGAGCACGATGTAGGGACAGGCACTACATCGAAGAGGTTGGATGTAGGAATGTTTCTTCTATTTATAGGCAGCAGAATGATTTGCTTATGTGCACATATACGATGCGCGTATGCTTATGCGCGCATATATGATACACGCATGGAGGTTTTGCACGTAGGGATGCCACGTGTCTGACTTTGTTGGGCGCATGAACGATGCGCCGGAGAGATGGAACTGAATCTGTTTGGACCCATTCGGAGGAGCTGACATGTGACAGTTGCTGAGATTTAGTTATTGCTAAAATCTTGGGTGGTTGGCACCCATTCGTAGGCAGAACTGAGTCAAAGACACGTGACACATGCCTATTCCTCAAAGATCTTTGTTGGTTGATTTGAGTGGATGCACCAAAGATCTGGCATATGGGGAGACTTGGCTTCTGACAAGAACAAGTCTGGGCACATGGCTTTTGAGGCGCATGCAGAGTTTGTGTAGTGCTCCGCTCCTCGCGGTCCACTATGTAATACCTACGGCTTGCTGACTCAGTCTCGAACTGAGTATTTGGGGAAACCTTTGCCGGTATCGATTGATCGTGGATGAAATACAATGAACCTTTTTAACTGATGGATCGACTTCTATTGAAATGAGTCCAATAGTTTTCGTTGGATGTTTTCTTTCGCTGCTTGGTTTTGATGAATGCATTTTTGTGTTGGTTTTCGATGATTGGTTTTCATTATTCGCTTTCATCGCATTCATTCCGAATCTTGAGAGAAAGAGATCGAAGTATGCTAATCAACTGTTGGTGCTAATGTAGGACACGTGAACTGTTCGTGAACGGCGCATGAAGTCCCTCTTTCTCTCAACTAAGATTCATCTTGGTGAGTTGCTTTAATCGGGCTTGCATTTATTTATACGCCCTAAGAAAATTATCTCTAGTCCACTTTGTTGCCTCGTTTCTATGATCAACGATACCACAATAATAAAAGATAAGAGAAGATAGATTAATCGAATTGAATGTTTGCTCAAATGCTGCTAAACATCTGTTTCAAATGAATGATCATATGCTCTGTTGCTAGTATGCTATAAAAGTATAGACATGTGCAGACGGACTTGTACATGTTGAGAGGAATAAGAATAAGACATGAAATGAATATGTCATATATATGTTAAGATATGAAATAAACGTGTCCTGCCCGTAAATAAAATCTGATACATCTGATAGAACTGCTAGAGCATGCATTGGTCTCGGACAACTTGTATACAAGGCAAAATCTGTCTCTCGGGTGGTATCTGGGGGCGCCTGGAACCACTCGGTTTATGAGAGATTAAGAGCACCCTGAGGTAAAAGAGACCTCATGTTAAAAGGGTAGCCGACATCTGAGTCCTTAGCGATGAGCTGAACCAAAGAGTCTCAGCGGCTAATCATGGGAAATAACCCCGTAGACCATCAGGTAGATAGGCCACATACATGACCCTAAGTATGAACTTCAATATCAATAAGAATGAAACATGAGTTATTCGCTATGCAAATTGTGCTAACTTGTTTTGTGCAGGGATAACTGTCCGCGATGGTAAGATGCTTATGAAATATTCTACTATTATGTTCTTATGAATTGTTAAAAAGAACCTAGATAAATAGAAAGAACACTAGTAAATATTAGCTCTACATGTTGATTTAGTGTAGAAATTTGCGAGTTCGGCCAAAAGTCGCTCGCCAGTACATGATGTGTGCTGACCCACGTTGTGGGCATCCTTTTCAGAAAGCAAAGGAGACAGGGAGATTTCAAGTGAGGCACTGAAGCTCGTCTAGCCCAGTAAAGCTCGTGGATTGCCTCAAGCTTCTTTTTTTTCCAGTCAAGTTGCAAGTTTCTTTTCCTTTGAAGGTATCTTTTCATTCCAGCATGTAATAAAGGAATATGATGTATGGACATTGTGACTATTTTCAAAAGAGAGTTTTAAAGTGAATCATGTAGCCAAGATAAGGCAAATCTGAGTTCGCAAAGCTTTGTACTTATATTTCTATCAAGTTTATCAATAAAAGAAGTATTTTTATTTCAAATCTCTATGTCCAATATTTGGATTTCTGCAATGAATGGGTGCGTGCGTGTGTTTTTGCTTGACTAGTTGTTTTGTGCAGGTACATAGCCTTATGCAAGCACAACTTAGGCTTGCACGGCATCACGCCCTAGCGAGGACGAACAATCCCGCAGGGATCCAGGCAAGACGGACGAGCGGGATCGGGGCGTGACAGTTTAAGCGCATGGCTGCGAGGGCACATGCAAGTGATCAGTTGGCCTTGTGACAGAGCACAGCCATAACCAATAAAAGAGTGATAATTATGTCTTTTCATCTTCTGCAAAAGCTGACTGGTCAGACATCGAGACACATGTTGCTATCATTTCAGTCACTTTAGCATTAAATGATTTGATGGATGGAGAGCTTTAGGTGGGCGCATCAAATATGCAGCGTATGGAGCCGACGAGTGCATAAGCAGCGTGACATATTTGCTTCGGTCGGCTTTATTGAGTCTTTCGAGGCATTGATGACTCTTTGACTTAGCTAAGTTTGTGGTGGCAAATTCATCGTCATTAATACAAATTTATGGCACTGACTTCAAAAAAGTTGTCACTTGGCGCATGGGTTTGATTTACCCTGGCCTATAAATAGCCGTATAGAGAGTTTGCTCATTCTTTTCATCCAAACTTCTCATTTGAGATGAACTCGACCGATCCTTCTCCTTGGCAAGATGTTGCACTACGGATTGTTGATCTTCTTGTTCAAATAAGCTTTGATTTTGACGATGAACTCTTTTAGAAGACTGAGATACGTCGGGAGAGCTATGGACACAACATCTTATGTTCGAATCCCTTGTCGGCAGCGTTCTTCTATGAGATAGCATTGGGTGCCTATTAGATCCAAAGATATGGGTCGTTGTGCCCCGACTTCTGTTATGCTGGAAGAGCCACAGGGTTTGGATTGATTACCAACCCCTATTCTGCTTAATAAATGCTTCATTAGCCGAAGCACTCGTGCGTTTGACGAGGAAGTGATTCGCTCTGATGAGGAGTGCTTATGCACCTAGATTGAGACGTCGGAGTGATGTGCCTGGCTGTAGAGTTTAGACTTCTTTGTAGCAGACTTTTTATTTTAGTCATGTAATATATTTTTCATATGAAATAAAAAATCTACTATTCATGTGATTTTTATTTTTGCTGTCTTTGGATGATGCACTGACATTTATCCTGAGTCTCTAGCACATAACGTAAGTAGTGCATATAAGCTTTGGTGTTCGGATGTGCCTAAAATTCCATGCTTCTACAAGAACCCCCTTCAAAGTTTTCAAAACTTTTTGCCAAGTTTTGGAATACTTGAAACCAAGAAGCATGGGTAGTAGATGTTTTAGGCGCATGCCCTGTCTAGGCGCATGGTCGTTTCGCGCATGGCTGTGTCGGTGCACACTCTTCTTGATTTAAATGAAAGAAGATAACGCCTCAAATTTCGAGTGATTAATGATGATCTCTTTTGGAAGATATGCAGTCGTCAATTTCATGAGACCCAAAGATATGCTGACGTCATAGTTTTATTGGTTCACGCACGACTGTAGAAGCATGGAAAATACTAAAGAAATTGACTCATGCGGCCAAGAAAGACCCATGCGGCTCAGAAAACTGCATGCGGCTCAGGGAGTCATACGGCATAAGGAGCTATGCGGCCGGAGGCATTCCATACGGCTCAGAAGACATGTGGCGTGACAGTGCTCCCCTCCGATCCATGCTGCATTAATTGCTGTGACGGCTGACCCATCTGAAAAGTTGACGAACCTGACACCAAAGCAGGTAATTATGACTCTGTCATGATGATGAATCTCTAGGGAAGAGAAAGAAATCTCTGACACGATCCCCCGAGAACAACAAAATGCCATGTGGCCCTGCCACGTGGGTGTGCTTATGCGGCTCGAAGTGAAGACTTTCCATGCGGTTCAGAGTGAAGCTGTCCCATGCGGCTCGAGTGGAATCATCCCTATGCGGCTCAAGAAGATCATGCCCATGCGGCTCAAGCAGACACACCATTATGCGGTTCATGCGGCTCATCATATGGTTCAGAAGTCTGAAGGAGGGGGCCACTGCCCAGACAGCCCTGACACGTGTCCCAAGTCTTATGCGGCCCAAAATTCATACGGCCTAAATCTCATACGGCCCAATCTGTATACGGTTCCAGTCTCACCATTGGCTCTCAGGACACGTGTCCTCCGTCGATCAATCTCCCAGATTTATGGCAATCCAAGATCGGGTCGAATCCCAATGATCTGGGGTACGTGGCAGGAGAATAAATTTGATTTATTCGCAGATATGAGATAATCATTATAAGGAAGATTTATGCCAATCAGCATTAATTGCTAATGGGGATTTGGTGTAATCTATCCTTAATGGTTCTGATTCGTCACAATCAGAAACGAACGGCCTGGATTGATCAATCCCCAGGCTGCCGCCATCTCCAAGAGCTAATCATTGGCAACCCTAGCGATCACATCCCACTATTATAAATAGCAAGGTGCCATTCCCTTGTAATATAGAGAGATATACAAAAAGAAAACCAGAGAAGAATACGTATACACAGAGAGACTTCCCCCATAGTCAGAGAGGGAATATACACAGAGAGAGAGAAGCCAGGAGGGCAATCAGAGAGAGAGCAAGAAGGTATTTCTTCGTCAACGACCAAGCAGATCTTCTCCGAGTCAAGGCTGCGTACCGATCGTCCAAGGAGTAAGGCAGAGCGGCCGTCGCTTTCCCGAGCCTCTATCGTCATCCCCCAGAATCTAAAATAAATAATCGTACTTAGACTGCTGTACCTAAGTTTTCGTCCCTAGGCTTTCTTTGTACGAGCGAGTTTGTATTGTGAGTCTAAGTTCAGTCCTCCGATAATTGTTCTGTACTTTTACAATTAATGGCAAACACGATGGCGACTCTGCTGGGGACTAACTTCTCCACGGCTGAGGAGTTGGTGACGCAATCGGACGCAGCCAAACTTGGCTCTACACAACAGAAGATGGTCGTATGCTTCGACCAACAAGCGTTCGAAGAGATGCTCTCTGAAGGTAACACTGGCCCGGTCCAGAAGCGCACCCGCACCATAAAGGCTCGCAAAGAGTGGAGGCCAAAATCATTTGCTCCTCCGCAAGCCCTTGATGGGGTGCTCTCTATTACTCAAGATGGCGAGAAAGACTCCCCTGCGGCCCCACTTCAGACGGTAGACAACTCTGCTGTCCCCAAGTCCGACAGAAGAAAATACTATGATGCTGGACTTGCAGGGGCAAAGAGGAACTCTACGCGATCCGAGCCGCAGAAGAGTATTAGCCTGCAGGAAGAAAGCCCATGCGGCTACAACCGCCGACCGCATAAAGAAAACTCATGCGGCCACATCTGTCAGCCGCATAACTTATGCGGCTACAGTTGCTAACCGCACGGATGAGACTCATACGGCTATTAAAGTCAATCGCTTACAGAAAACCCATGCGGCCATAGATGCCAACCGCATACGGTCAGCCTGCACGGTCGTGACTCCTAGCCGCATAAAGACTCATCCTACAACAAAAGACAGCCGCATGCAGACAGCCTGCACGGTACCCAATGCTAGCCGCATAGCATCCGTCCCATGCTTCTCTCGATCAGTCTTCGACCGGCTCTCATGCGGTCCTGACTCTGATCATTCTCTGGATAATAATCCAGACTCTGTGGTATTCGACTTAGACTCCTCCTATTACGCACCCACAAATGCTAAAAGGAGGAAGTCTAGGGCAGCGCAGGCTCATCAAGTCTAGACGACTGCCCTAACCTCTGACTATCGGGGCGTCCTGCTGATTATCACGCGGGCCTCTGATGGGAAGTTGTATAAAACCACTCAAGTCCAGCCCCCGGCGGCAAACAGACAAAGTGGTTCCTCTGACCTGCGTGAGGTTATCCTCCACAAACACAAGGAAAGAGAAGGAGCTTCGGGGTGTAAAGAGCCCTCACACGGACATCAATGCACCCAGATCATCGTCAACTGCTGTTGCAGCAACGCGGCGGTGACGGAAGACCGGCCATCCGTCTTCCAAAGACTACATCACCTGAGCTCAGAAGACGAGACACCTCCTGTTGTCTCCTGCAAATCCGTGCAGAAAGTTCTCGCCAAGGGAAGAGGGAAGAAAACGAGCATCTCCAGCCCAAAGGTGTCAACTACTACAGCTAAGAAACCGTCGTCTAAAGGGATATCCTCCACTGGAGCATTTCAACACACCCGCTCGAAGACGAAAACTGCTGCAGTAGGAAGTTCGTCGTCTGCAACATTGGGGGTCGTCAGAACTGGAGGTAGCACTCCTCCAAACATCCACGATAATCCGACATTCCAGGAATACGGACTGGAGGAAGCAAATCCTCCGACGGATACAACAGATACCGACGTCCCCAAGGACATCCTAGACGAAGTAAGCTCCGAAGCTGGGGGTAGTGTTCCTTCCGAGTCCGAACCTGAAGAGAACATCCCCACATATCCTGATAATTTCTCGATGCACGGGTACGACTCGGAGGGTACATCCTCCACCACTCCTTCCGTCACTCCTCATATGAAGACGGTGTTCATGACAGACAGTAATCAAGGCGGTTCCGGTGATCGCCAGCACATCGATACTTTGGAGGCCATATTGTACTCCTTGGTCACGTCTGTAGACGAGATCAAAGCGGCGCTTCCTAATCTGCAGGGGGTGATACCTGGCCAGACAAGTGCGGGTCCTCCAGTCAACGTAGACTCAAATTCGGCGGCACCAAACCCGGGCAATAATCCTCCCGAAGTAACGGCTCCGACTGCGACAGATGAGACCCGAGAAGTAAGGAGAGAAGTTCAAGAGCTCCTTGCCATGTTCCACGTCCGAGAAAACTCTCAAGACTTCAGAATTCGGCAACCATATCCTGCTGAATGGAGGGATGTTCCATTCCCACCAAGATATAAGCCGTTCAATATCAACCCATATGATGGCAAGACCTCAGCAAGTCGGTATATCACTTACTTCGAGGTCACCACCGACCATTTGCCCCATGATGACGCTATCCTCACGTGGTTATTCATCGGGGCATTGGAAGGAGTCGCCTTCGACTGGTACCGCAACCTGCCAGACAATTGCATCCACTCCTTCGCTGGTTTCAAATGCTTGTTCTTGGAGAGGTTCTATGAGGTAGGACAGGACGTCACAATGTCTACCCTCATGGACGTCATCCAAGGAGAGAAAGAGCTGACGAGGAATTACATTGAGCGGTTTCGTCAAACCGCAATGAAGTTACCATCTGGCAACCCGGACTCTTCCTTGATCAAAATTTGCCAAAAGAGACTACTCCCAACAATCAGTCTCTGGATGGGCGAGAGTCAATTCAAGGACTGGAAGGCTTTTATCATTAGTGCTACAAGTGCCGAAGAACGATTAAAGAAGGCTCACCAACTGGGATTACATATCTCAGAGGGAGAGAACAAGGGCAAGCGTCCCAGCACCACCAACGACAATGGGGGTAGCCCCTCCAACAACCGGGACAACAGAGGCAAGCAGGCTATGGTGGCCGATACAGCCCAGAAGCCTGAGTCGCAACCTGCGGACAAACAGTGGCCTCAAATCACTTACTCTTTTGAAGACGGTCATGTCAAGCCTATCTTGGACATGCTCATACAAGGAGATAGGATTCAGCTTCCTCTACCAAGACGGGAGCCTCGACCGACTGATCTGGAGAACCCAAAGTTCTGCCATTACTACCGCTACGTCCACCATGCTACGCACGACTGCTACCAACTGAAATAATATATCCAAGACCTCATCGATTCGAACGCTCTGGCCATCGATTTCGAGGAGGTAACCGTGGCAGCCAACATGGTGTCCATACAATTCGGCAGCTTCCCTCCAACAGAGACCCAGGACGGGGTTATACCCATCCCTCTGGCAACGATGGAGATTGCTAATCTTCTGCCTGCTCAAACTGCTGGTCTAGTACCCCTCACCACATCACGAGGGGAAATCATGTAGGTCCATCCGGACCTAGTCTACGAGGTAACTCAGTCCACTCCATCTTCTAAAAAGAAAAGTGGAAAAGTCAGATCCTGCCGTGCCACCTCAGCAGATGAAGAGGAAGTCACAGCCGTTGTTACTCGATCCGGAGCACAATCTCAACCTGTGGCTGAAAACTCGACTGATGATCATCCGCCCATTACCACGGACGCTCCGGGACCGGCCCAGCCTTCGACGATCGACAAGCCTAGGCCGAAGGAGACTCGCTTCGACAAATCCCTCCGAAAGGAAACATCTCAGGGGCTGGAGAGGCCCTACAACTTCGACATCTTGGCACAATTGGCCAATACACCAGCCAAATTGTCCTTATATAAACTCCTGAGGCTCTCGAAGGATGTCCGCACAGCCTTGAGCGATGTACTTCAAAATGCCGACGCGTACCTGGCTCAGGTCAACCTCACGGGAGAAAATCAGCCCGCAGACCTCCAAGACAGTGCCTGTACGGGAGCAATGCCCAACATCGTCTTCACTCCACAAGACATGCTCATCAAGACCAATCTACACGATCGTCCATTATACTACACAGGCTACATCGGCGACATAAAGGTGGACCGGATGCACATTGACCCTGGGTCTTCCATAAGCATCATTCCAAAAAGACTACTGCATCATCTTCGCATCCCGATGCATCGCCTGACCCCTACAAACACCGCCATCAACGGATTCAATTCGGGCATGAGCTACCCAATCGGGAAGATCCGTCTGAAATGTCAGATTGGCGATCTCCAATCAGAAGTCACTTGCTACATCATAGATGCCGACACTTCATACAACATCCTTTTGGGGCGCCCTTGGATACACGATTACATGATCGTGCCTTCCACGCTACACCAATGCTTCAAATATGTCGACAAGCACGTCTTCGTGAGGACAGAATTTGCTGACATCGATCCCTTCAAAGGGGTCGAATCTTATTACTCGGACTCCTGCCTATACGAAAAGTCAAAAAGGCACCTTGAAGGAGGAAATAAACAAACTGATGTTGAAGCAACCACGGGATCAGAAGAACCTCTGACAATCCGCCTCCAGGCTCGCAAACCAGGCAATTCTGCACCCCTTACGGCCACGCTGCGTAAGGACGCGATTAGCCTCTCGGCACAGGAAGAGCAGTTGAGAATCCGGCTGCCAAGGTCCGGCCAGGTACCGAGACCCACGACAGGGCCACTTACCATCAGATTGCCGAGAGTCGGTCAATCCCAAACAGAGAAGCTCAATCCCTCCGATAGACCTCTGACGATACGCCTGCCTAAGAAAGGTCGTCACCCCGATGCGAGGTCTGACACTTCAAGCGAACCAGCCACCCCTTGCTCCACATCAAGTGCCAGACTGGGGGTTGCTAGTCTACCGACAACCCCACGCTCCGCTCCGTCAGTTGAGCCTCTGAAGATCAAGCTGACTAGGACGCCCTCTCAATCTTCATTCACACAGGGGGTAGCCGAAGAGGAACCAGAGCTAGCCAAGTATGTGGCTGCCCACACTGACGCTCCCTCCGCAGATGATGTAATCCCTCTAGAAAAGATACCTTACTTCATCAATAAAGGGTTATCTTTGAACTACACCGAGCTCAATAAGCTATGTACAATGTATGCTATGGAATACGGTATAGGCACTCACCTACATACACAGGTGACAAATGTGTACACCGCTATCCAACTTACTCCAGTAGAAGATGCTTACCGAATAATCGAGGGAGGGGACCACCCAATCATCTTCGGCCGGACGAACAACCAGAATCCCCTCGCCATGGAAGAAGTCGACTTCGGGTCAGATGCTGGAAGACTGCCTCTGTATCTCTATAGCCCTCAATCCAAATATCTCATGCAGAAACAGGGATATGATCTAGAGACAACGCCAGGACTGAACTACGGCACTGGACGATGATTACCTTTGAAGACGCCAGCCCCGGCGGGCAAACCGCAGAACTACTATAACAAAACCTGATACAGTTTAGGGTATGTAACGCCTACTACGACCCCTGAAAGCTCAGATGAAGAATGCGACTGGCAGTCACATTCAACCGGATCACCGACTTCCGACTCAGATACCAGCATCGGAGATGTGTTCAGACAAGTCATGTCAGTCAACATGGCATTCACCGACGCTTACGAGGAAGACGAAGACATCCCCGAAATCCTTAAGCTAGAGCCATGGGCCCAGCAATTAGACGCACAATAGGAAAAGCGGTTCGAACTGAGAGAACCTCCTACTGAAGATGAGGTCATACAAGTGGATCTCGGCAGCGAATCTTCTCCAAAACCGATCTTTATCAGTAAAAGCCTAACTGACGAAGAACGAGAGTCGCTGTTAGAACTTGTCAGAGAATACATTGATGTGTTCGCTTGGAGCTATGAAGACATGTCGGGGTTAAATCCTGACATCGCTCTCCACAAACTCAATATACGGCCAGATGCAAAGCCAGTCAAGCAGCAACAACGACGATTCCGCCCAGGCGTCATGGACGCGATCGAAGCCGAAGTCAACAAGCTAATAGCCAGCGGCTTCATTCATGAAGAGCAACATCCTGATTGGGTCGCCAATATAGTACCCGTCCTCAAGAAGAACGGAAAGATTCGAATCTGCATCGACTTCCGCAACCTGAACGAGGCATGCCCCAAAGATGAATTTTCCTTTCCTATCACAGACATTATGATCGACAATACATGCGGCTTTGAACGTATGTCATTCATGGATGGATTCTCGGGGTACAATCAAATCAAGATGTCTCCCGACGACGAAAAGCACACCTCATTCCGAACCCCGATTGGCACATACTGCTACACAGTCATGCCATTCGGTCTAAAGAATACTGGCGCTACATATCAGCGAGCCATGAGTATCATTTTCAGAGAACATTTATGCAAGACAGTGGAATGCTATGTCGACGACATCGCCGTCAAGAGTCGCCGTAAGGAAGATCATCTGCAAGACCTGAGAACGGTATTCGACTTAATGCGAGCCCACAATCTGAAGATGAACCCTACAAAATCGTTCTTGGGCGTATCCAGCGGGAAGTTCTTGGGCTTCATCATCACTGCACGGGGTATCCATGTAGACCCCGAGAAAACGAGGGCAATCATGGAGATGGGTCCCCCGAGAAATCTCCGTGAACTTAGAGGCCTCCAAGGGAGGCTAGCTTATATCAGGAGGTTCATTTCCAACCTCTCCGGGCGATGCCGACCGTTCACCCACCTCATGAAGAAGGGAGTCTCATTCGTATGGGACGAGGAATGCCAGCGCGCTTTCGATGACATCAAAGAATATTTATCAAATCCTCCAGTCCTGGTGGCCCCGGTCCCTGGAAAACCATTCCTGCTCTATGTACGAGCAATGGAACACTCCCTCGGTGCCCTGCTGGCACAAAACAACGACACAGGCCACGAGCAGGCCATTTACTATCTCAGCCGAATGATGGTCGGGCCCGAACACCGATACACCACTTGTCGAGTCACGTACCCTCTTGTACCGCTGAACTCATATCCCAAATTCCCAAGTCATGTACCTGCTGGTACCTCTGAACTTACACTTTGATTCCAACATTCACAGATTTTTGAGTCACGTACCCGCGTGTACCGCTGAACTCATGCCCTTCTTCCATAAAGATATCCCAAATTTCCAAGTCATGTACTTGCCGGTACCTCTGAACTTACACTTTGATTCCAACATTCATGGATTTTCGAGTCATGTACCCGCTGGTACCGCTGAACTCACACTCACCATTCTCCAGATTCTCGAGTCATGTACCCGATGGTGCCTCTAAACTCACATCCTCGTCACTCTTTCAGGTAGAAAGTTATGTATGATCATACCGCTGAACTTTCTTCCTACAAGAGATCCTCTCTCATGATCTAATACCTGCACTCCCAGTGCACAACAAAGGTAACGGATCCACAAATTTCCAAGACGACCATGTCCTCATCACCTCTGAGTCGTCCCATTTCCGCCAAAAACAAATCACCCCTACATAGAATTTCCATGTCCTCATTACCTCTGAGTTATTCTACATACCCCCCCTTCATTGAGCCCACTCCTGTCATGTCCTCATTACCTCTGAATGGGAAGGCTCCGTCGAAGAAACCTTCATACTTGCCATGTCCTCATTACCTCTGAGTAAGTATGATGATTCCCTTTCGACCTATTACCTGTACCCAGAACCGGAGTACGCCAAGGGTAATGGGTCCACAAATGTCCTCTGTTGACCACAAATGTCCTCTGTTGACCACAAATGTCCTCTGTTGACTACAAATGTCCTCTGTTGACCACAAATACCCTTCGTCGAGTTCGCTCCTGCCATGTACTCATTACCTCTGAACAGGAAGACTCTACGTTCGAAAAACTTTCCTACTTGCCATGTCCTCGTTACCTCTGAGCAAGTATGCCAGTTCTCCTTCATCCTATTATTCGTATCCTAAACCAGGGTATGCCAAGGGTAATAGGCCCACAAATATCCTCAGCTAAATTTCTTTACACAAACCTATCACCTCATCATGCCCCAGGAGCCCAGCTGCTCTACGACAATTCTTTTCTCAATACCAAGAGCACCCATGACCACTTTGCTATGGCTGCTTCAGGTATCCTGACCGAAACTTGTTATCTCTACCTAAAACAAAGGTACGCCATGGGTAACAGGTCCACAAATATATCCCCTATGCGGGGGAGAACATCACCACAATATCACAGGCACAGCAAGCAATACAAATGAAGGGTAAAATTGAAAGTACTCTTTATTTGAAGGAAGAAAAAAAGAAGCATTATATATTTCGGGACCACGTCCCTTTCAAAAAAAAAGAGAGAAGAGAAAGAAAAAGAAGGGAAAAGAAAAGGCCAACTACATTTCAGTGTTACTCAATTCTAGGAGGCGGTCTCTCACTGAGGTGGTCTCCCGCTCAATCCGTTGCCGAGCGTGACGCTCGGCCTCCTGGAGTAACCGCTCCTCATTGTCCAAATCCAGGAGCACCTGACAGTCATCTTCCAATTTCTTCAAGACAGCCTCCAGGTCAGTCGAAGCTTGAGTAACCCTGTCAGCTTCTTGAACAATCAACCCCTGTCATTGCGGGCAGTCTCGAGTTCAGACTCCAGGAAAGTCAACTTCTTCTGAAGCGCAAGGATCTGCTCCCGCGTCTCGGTAATCTCACGAAAGACAGACTCCTCCCGAGCCACAACATTTTCGGTCCCATAACTCAATTGATCATACCGATCAGCTAAGTCGCTGAGATCCTTCAGTGCGACCGGTCTGGTCTTATCTCGTGCCGCTCTGGTCCTCTCTATAACAGCAATAAGGGAATTCCTCTCCTCGTTTATAACAGTAGGCAGATCAGCCTGCCGTAATACTCGAAGCTCGGACACCAGCTGATCAGCCTCCAGCAATTTCGCCTCCAGAAGCGAAGCCATTCCTGCATCATCAGGAAGATCCCTAAGGATGTTTATTTGACCATGGGCGCATCTTCGGGCCAAGGTAAAAGAGGTCCCTCTTTCTACAGCGGCCTCGATTCTCCTCTTCAAATGACGATGGAAACTAGCAACCACGTTCTGCAACGCGTCGTTCAAAACTTCAGCAGAGGAGGGCGTCAGGGGAAGCCGGAGCGGCAACGTCGGAGGAGTAACGCTAGAGCTCGCCACCAAGGGAGCGGAGTCCGAGCAGAACGATGCATGAATAGCGGCCAACTCGTCTTCCACCGCCCGGAGAGCTTGGATGCGTGGCAGGGAAGAAAGGTCGATTCTCGAAGCCATTGGAGCAGAGGATGATGCGAGGACCATTGTTCCCTGCCCCGACTGCCCCGAGAACTGGCCCGTTAAACTTGGGCCCCCAGAAAGCCCATCAAGACGAGTCGGGCAGTGAGAAAGTACACCCCTTTCCACCGATGCCCCTTCGGTTGGGGTTGTCTCGACGACGTCCATCTTCGGCACTGAAGGGACAGGACCTGAATGTCCAGAATAACAGTCAATCGACGTAACCCGAAGGACATAATGATAGAGCAGATAGGCTTCCTCACGGGTTAAGATTCGGCTAATCTTACCAGGGGAGGGGCATGAAGGTCGCAGCTCATCCACAACTGGCATGGTCCCCCCACCCGCGATCCCCGAGTTAAACTCAGTCACGTCCCCTGACCCCGTCACCTTGAAGGGGGATACAGATTGATCTGCGTCCTCTTGAATAGGAACAGGCTCATGGGAGTCCCCGTCATCCTGGGTCACCGCCCCGACATCCTGAAACTCTTCTTCTTCCTCCGACACCTAAAAGAGGGAACGAAGACAATCAGGATTGAAACTCAAAGGAAAGAAGGAAAAAGGGGTCGAGAGCAGTTTTGTTACCTCTGACGCGGGGTTGATTTCTTCTCCACTCTCTTTTGTGGCTGGCGGACGGTGCCTAGTTGCAACCAGCTTCCGGGATCGAGAAACACTGCTTACAGGAGGAACCTGCCTGCTACATTTCGGGATAGGACCAGGCGCAATAAGGGACTGATCCCTCAGCATCTCATCTGACAAAACATGCAATTGACCCACCTCTGCACCTACCACTGGAAGGATAGAGTCATCTTCATTATGCTCGTTGTCTTTATCACCTTCGGCAGCGGAATCCAAATCTGGCACTTCGGCTCTAGTCTTTCTTTTCTTGGCCCCTTGAGAGCCTTCCTCCAGACTGGTGCCAGCAATAAAACTGGTACCTGGGTTAAAACCGACCGGGGGCTTGTTCGCCATGACATGATACAGAGCCGCCATATGCAAGATCTCCACTGACTCCTTAATAGCAGGGACCGAGAAAATGGTGCGAGTATGGAACGAATCATAATATTGCCAAGCTCTGATACCATCAAGAAGACTTCCCTCATAACCCAGACAAGAGCTGGGGCTGTCTAAACAAAGTTGGCTGTACCCAAACTGCCGGGCAAACCTGCTAGGCAGATACGGGTCCAGAAAAACAGCATTGCGGTTACGGTACACCAGATGCGAGGGACGGATGTTACGCAACCATAAGAGCATCTGGCCATCCAGAAGTTGAGGAGGCGCAATACCGTCTATATGCACAGTCTCTATGTCCCTGGCAAAAAAGCAAGGGACGGATACGAAAATATGATACTTATCTGCCCTTGCCAAGACCATCCGGCAAACCCGCATGGCCTCACATTCCCAAGGCTCATCACGGTAACGGAAGATAAGGGCGTCATCATCAGTAGCGCCGCCCTCAGAGCCCGACCTCATCAAAGATGGATAATGTATCAGCAGCCACCCTATCAAATAATGATAAGGTAACTCAGTTCGTTCAAAATCCTTGGTCACATCGCGGGCAATGACTTTGGATGTGAAGGTACGAAGGCCACGGTGTATGCTACACACCATAGCCGGAAGGAGAGCTAGCCTGATTCGCAAGACTAATTTTATAGCCGGAAGGATAAAGTTATAACTAATTCTCTCAATAGAACCGGTTCCTCCCGAGACTACACAATTTCGTAGCCAGATCATCAAAAATCCCGCCAGAAGCGCTTTCTCAGACAGCTCTTGAGTATCCTGGTAAAAGTAATCGAAAGTATCGGTTTGGCTCCCGAATCTGCCACTAGTAGATGACACCAATTCTTTGACCGCCTCCCAAGATCTAGGGCGACGAGAGGTAACCAGACCTGAGGCATCCGCTGAGAAGAGATAATGCATCCAATCCTTGGTGTAGGGAGCATTCCCTTCCAGGTTATCCTTGCGGGTTATCTGATGGCATGTGTTATAATGACACAATATCTCCTGGTAAAGGGCCGCAAAGCTAGGATACCGTCGTTCCAAATCTTCGAGTTCCTCATTAGTGGGAGTATATGCTTCAAACGCTTCGTCCTCCCAAGGAAGCTTGGAGACCGTATGCATTTCATGGAGCACAAGTCCCATCTCCCCTACAGGTGTGTAAAAGGTCCCTGTACGACAATTATACATTTCCAGCAGGGACATAAATAGCTTCTTGTTTATGAACAAGCCATGACTGGTACCTCGGATAGCATGGTATAGGCCAATCTCGCACAAAAAAGCTTCATACTTCTGCAGGATCCAGGTAGATAAATTGATCCACGAGGGAATAGGGTGTATCCAACCAGGAAACGTCAACCGACCAACGGGATAGGAACCTTTTCGGGCAAGTCGATTTATAAAAGTATCGGCGGTAGAAAACGTGAAGTTAGGACCTGCCACATTCAGGAAAGAACCTGGGACCAACCCTGTCACAGAACAACTGGTATGCACCTTGCCAGCAACCATGGACTTCAGATGGTTATTATAACGAATGTTCCCCACGAACATCCCACTCCTGGTAGGGGTTAGAGTCCCCTCCATCTTCCGGTCCAAAGGGAGCATATTGAACCAAGATAATGGAAAGTGTCGCTCCATCTGAGGGATGTGGATCGCCATCCCGTTAGAAACAAAATTCTAATCCTCCGACACCTCCAGAACATGATCATTCTCCACGGTCAAGGCGTCTCCAAAAAAGAACGCAGGCTTCAAAAACTCTCCTTCGAATTTCTCGGAGTTCATTATAGCATTAAGGAAATGGAAAGGCTGATTCTTGATGGCATTCAATCTGGCCATAGGCTCATCGCTCGAAAACTGATCCGCCACGTGCTGAACAATATGGTCGTACCTATAGCCGAGAGCAGCTTGAGCGCTACCCACCAAGAGTTCTCCGACGGCGTTAACCGGCAAATTCACTGAAGAACAGACAAAGAAAAAATAAGTTAAACAGAGAATAAAAAAGGAGCTGATTAGGTGTTTTCAAACCACATGCGGCTCAAGAAAATATCCATGCCCCCCATGAAGTTCTCAGAAGTCTTATGCGGCTCCAGAAAGCCCCATGCGGCTCCAGTTCAGAAGACTGCTTATGCGGCTCCGCACAATAAAAGTCTATGCGCCACCTATGCGGTTTCACTAATAAGGCGCACATACAGACACAATGATTTTTCTTATGCGGTTCGCAGCTCAGCCGTAGGGCGAACATACGATTTACAAAGGCTCGTACATAAAGTATGCGATGTAGCCATGGCGGTTGGGGTTCCTTAATTCATACATTGTCCTTACCAACAATGGGGGGATGGACGTCAGGATGAACAGCAGGCACGACGACGGGCGGGGCAGCAACCGCACCCAAGGTGGAGGTGGAGGCCGCCTTCTTGCCCTTCACTGCCACGATCTTCTTGGGAGCCATCAATTATCGAAGAAAAGAAAGGCAAGCGAGATAAGAGAAGAAAGAAAATAAAGAAGTCCTCTCTCTCTTCAAACCCCTCCTATTTATAGGAGGAGGGAAGAAGGCGGACACGTGGGCCAATGACCGACTCTTGAAGAGCAAAACCGACTCCTTGGGTTTCATCTCCAAGATTCACCCAAGGCATCAAATCCAAAAATATTTAATGAACTGACTCTTGAGATTCCCCCTACAAAGACGGCGCTGAAGCAACTTGGAGATAAATAAAGACCCGCACACGTGGACTGGACCGTCTATGCGGCTAACACACCCCCTGTGGCTGAAACAGTCATACGAATAACACATCCAAGCAGCCAGGACATCTATGCGGTCGTGATTGCATATGTGGCTAATACGGCCATGCTTCTTGTTCAAAGTATTTCAATTTTACAAATTGAAAACTTTGAAGGGGTCCTGTAGAAGCATGGAAAATACTAAAGAAATTGACTCATGCGGCCAAGAAAGACCCATGCGGCTCAGAAAATGCATGCGGCTCAGGAAGTCATGCGACATAAGGAGCTATGCGGCCGGAGGCATTCCATGCGGCTCAGAAGACATGTGGCGTGACAGTGCTCCCCTCCGATCCATGCTGCATTAATTGCTGTGATGGCTGACCCCTCTGAAAAGTTGACGGACCTGACACCAAAGCAGGTAATTATGACTCTGTCATGATGATGAATCTCTAGGGAAGAGAAAGAAATCTCTGACACGATCCCCCGAGAACAACAAAATGCCATGTGGCCCTGCCACGTGGGTGTGCTTATGCGGCTCGAAGTGAAGACTTCCCATGCGGTTCAGAGTGAAGCTGTCCCATGCGGCTCGAGTGGAATCATCCCTTTACGGCTCAAGAAGATCATGCCCATGCGGCTCAAGCAGACACACCATTATGCGGTTCATGCGGCTCATCATATGGTTCAGAAGTCTGAAGGAGGGGGCCACTGCCCAGACAGCCCTGACACGTGTCCCAAGTCTTATGCGGCCCAAAATTCATACGGCCCAAATCTCATGCGGCCCAATCTGCATGCGGTTCCAGTCTCACCATTGGCTTTCACGACACGTGTCCTCCGCCGATCAATCTCCCAGATTTATGGCAATCCAAGATCGGGTCGAATCCCAATGATCTGGAGCACGTGGCAGGAGAATAAATTTGATTTATTTGCAGATATGAGAGAATCATTATAAGGAGGATTTATGCCAATCAGCATTAATTGCTAATGGGGATTTGGTGTAATCTACCCTTAATGGTTCTGATTCGTCACAATCAGAAACGAACGGCCTGGATTGATCAATCCCCAGGCCGCCGCCATCTCCAAGAGCTAATCATTGGCAACCCTAGCGATCACATCCTACTATTATAAATAGCAAGGTGCCATTTCCTTGTAATATAGAGAGAGATACAAAAAGAAAACCAGAAAAGAATACGTATACACAGAGAGACTTCCCCCATAGTCAGAGAGGGAATATACATAGAGAGAGAGAAGCCAGGAGAGCAATCAGAGAGAGAGCAAGAAGGCATTTCTTCGTCAACGACCAAGAGATCTTCCCCGAGTCAAGGCTGCGTACCGATCGTCCAAGGAGTAAGGCAGAGCGGCCGTTGCTTTCCCGAGCCTCTATCGTCACCCCCCAGAATCTAAAATAAACAATCGTACTTAGACTGCTGTACCTAGGTTTTCGTCCCTAGGCTTTCTTTGTACGAGCGAGTTTGTATTGTGAGTCTAAGTTCAGTCCTCCGATAATTGTTCTGTACTTTTACAATCAATGACAAACAACGACCTAGGCCTATAAATAGGCATCTGTGGAGAGAGAAGAACTTTTTCCATTTTTTCATCTACTTCCTCCTTAGAGCTTTTTAAAAAAATCCTAGATTTTGAGAAATGGCCCCCAAAACTCCTCGTGGCACTGCTGGCCGAGGCAGAGGCAAAGGCAAAAAGCCTATGGAGGTTGACGCCAAGGAAACCCGAGTCATGAACACGACGCATGCTGACGTGCACCTAAAGTTATCGATGGGTGGTCTGCTGCTTGGGAGTATCAAAAACACACAGACAATTTGTTGCAAGGTTTTGGACACATGGGTGGGTAACCATCTTGGATCATATGCTAAACCACTCTGCTGAAGCGCATGGGTATGGTTTGTATGAACCATACCCTGAAGATGCGCCTAGGCTTTCCCGTACTGACGTGTATGGACTTTGGTCCTGATGATGTGCTGAAGCTTTTCTGTGCTAATGCGCATGGACTTTTGTCTTGATGATGTGCTGAAGCTTTCCTGTGCTGACGTGCATGGACTTTTGGTCCTGATGTTGCGCTGAAGCTTTTCTGTGCTGACGCGCATGGACTTTGGTCCTGATGATGCCTGGAGCTTTTCTTCTAACATACAAGGACTTTGGTCCCGAGGATGTGCTGCGGTGGAATTTAGTCAGTGCATGTGGACTTTTGTCCTGATGATACGACGCGACTTTGATGCACAGCAGCTTGCATGTGCCGATACTAAAACTGCACATATGTTTCGACTTTTTATAGCGTAACAGGGCCAATATTTTCTTTTTGTCTTTCTGCAGTGTCTATGGTGATACCGAAAGATGAGGTCGTCATCAAAGAGGAGATGCTGTCTCCCTTTGTCAAAAAGGAATTGATGACCATTAAGAAGGAAATATTTCCAAAAATCGAAGTCAATGTTAAGGAGGAGCCGACGCCGAAAGGTAGTGGCACTGGGAGCTCCAATCACCCGGCTCCTGTAGAGGACCTCAATCAGTTGGAGCCTTCATATGCGCGGTGGTTGAGGGAGTGGTATCTGCCCCAACGTAACCATTGTCTCTAAATCTGGGGTTTTATTGACTTCTTTGTAGTCGCCATTCTCGGGGAAATGAATAAACTTTCTTTTCTTGTCTCCAATATTTCTTGCTTGTATTTTGATGCTTTTCGTTTGAGATGTAGTTGTTTCTTTTTGTAAATGTAGTTCTTTTTCTCCTTTTGATGAAAAAAGAAATAAAAACTTTTGTTGGCTCATTTGTCATGAACTTGTGTTTTTTGTGGACTTAGCATCTTTGGCGTACCTTAGTTTCGGGTACAGATGATAAGTTGAGAGAAGGAACCGACATGTTTACTCAGAGGTAATGTGGACATGGTAAATATGGGGTTGGTGATAGTGTTTTCTTACTCAGAGGTGATATGGGCATGGTAAGAACGGACTCTGTCGGGACGTAGAGAACAACTCAGAGGTTTTATGGACGTGGATGTTCTATAGGCGGGGTGTAACAACACAGGGTTGTTTGAATGGGGTGTTTACTCAGAGGTATGGTGGACGTGATAAACACTAATTTTAGCTTAATCTTACTGAGAATGAAGATTAAGCTTTGCGGAGATGCAGAAAACAACTCAGAGGTGATAAGGACATGGATGTTTTCTACGGGAGATTGATAAGAGAATGTCCCAGAACAGCTGGGTTCCAGAGACATATCATGATAAGGGGCATGAATTTACTGGTAAAATTCATAGATTTTCTTTACTAGGGCGATGGAAGTACATGTTAAGGAGCTTCAAGCGTAATATTTCTTTAGAAACTTGTCGTTAATTGGCATCATGAACAAGTCTCCATTCGATTTTGCTATTTGGTAGGCTCTATTAGAGCATATCGTCTCTATAATGAAAGGGCCTTTCCACTTGGGTTCGAACTTCCCTTGTGTCTTGTGGGTCATCACCATCGGCCTTCTGACTGATAGGACGAGGTCCCCCACCTAGAAAGTCCTTTGTTTGACCTTTTTGTTGAAAGCCTATGAAATACGAGCCTGATAGAGCTCAATGTGTTGTTGAACCAAGAGGCCTTTTTCGTCCATCACCTCCAACTCTTGCAACCGGCGATGTTAATTGTCTTCTTCCATCTGCTGGTTTGTAATGGCCATTCGTAGTGAGGGGATTTGGATTTCAAGAGGCAGTACTGCTTCGCTTCCGTATACCAGGGAGAACGGTGTATTGCCCGTTGGAGTCCGTACCGTTGTGCGGTAGGCCCAAAGACATTCACCTAGCTTCTTGTCCCAGTCACATTTATTGTATGACATGACTTTCTTGAGTAGTTTGACGGTTGTTTTGTTGAAAGCTTCAGCTAACCCATTTGCTGCCGGATTGTAAGCGGTTGACGCTACGTTTTGGATGCGATTCTTATCACAGAACCTGCTGAACGTATGGCTTATGAATTGTGGACCATTGTCATAGATGATCCTCCGGGGTACCCTAAAACGGTAGAGACGTGATGCTTGATGAAGTTGATCATCTTCGAGCTTTTCACCTTTGATAGAGGTATAGCCTCCGTCCACTTAGACATGTAATTGGTGATTGCAAAAATGAAGCAATGTCCTCTGGATGACGGAGGGGTAATTGGTCCAACTATATCCATACCCCAGGCTTCAAATGGCCAGGAGGCGACCGTTGGGTGTAGAAACTCCGAGGGTCGATGGATGAAGTCATCGTGCAGCTGGCAGACCCAATACTTTTTAGCGTACTCAATAGCATCCGCCGTCATGGTAGGCCAGTAATAGCCCATACGTCGGAGTCGGTCATGTAGCTTAGGACCGACTTGATGAGCTCTGTAGGTACCATCATGAGCATCCCGAAGAGCTACGACTGCCTCCTCGTTTGACAAGCATCGGAGGAGAAGCCCGTTATAAGAATGACAATACAACATTTTGGTAGATGTGTCAGAGTAGAATCAGAGAGATCACCTTTTGACAGATACAACTTCCTTCGGGTCATCGGGAGGATCCCGTAGACTGCAAAATATATGAATGGAAACTGCCAGTCTATGACGTTGACACCAGCGTCTGTAGGCATGGCATAGCTCAGACACATGTACAAGTTATTTTTGGGACACACCAGTGAAGAACTCAGTGAAGGTTGAGATAATGTCCAAGGCTACTTTATGATAGGTGTCACAACCCGTACCCGGAGTAAGGGCATGAGTGCGAGACAACGTCCCAGCCTACGCCGCAAAAACGATATAGAACGCTGTCTAGGTCTACTATCTAACAACAGTTATAATATCAAAACCTGTCGAGAATGGTTAACTTTGAATGGAGGACAAGCAATGACAATATGATATACGTAATCACAAACTCTAAGAAAGATAGATGATACTGAAGGATAAAGACAATAAGATATAAAAAATATCATCCAGAAGATCCAACACAGAAATGATACAAATCCACAGTCAATAATCTCTAATAAAAATACTAAAATAATAACAAGCCAAAACGTAATCTGGAGACAAAGTCCAGTACCAAACTAAACCAGCTAAGCTACTCTAAAGCCCTATCGGCTGGAGCTAACCCTTGCTGAACTAGGGTCTCCAAGTCTATGCCAACTACGTCATGGGGACCGTAGTAAGTAGGACACTCCTCCTTGCCATAATCTGTAATATTTTGTCAACATATCCAGTCAGGAGGGTACGAGCACAAATCTCCAATAACAGTTCTAGTTAGACGATATTAAAATGTAGCAGTAAATAGAGAGAATATACAAGGTAAAGTGCTACGTACATGAATCATGGTAAGGCATATCAAGACTGTAAACGAATGTAAGAGCAAGAGAACAGTATATATCATGTACGAGAATCAGGAAAACTACTATCTATGTGAGTTTAGCACTAGTTTCAACATGTGATCGGCTTAGAAAATTGTACAGGAAGAATGGTCTAGCTAATCATACGTGCGGTGTATAATTAACACTCACATGGAACAAAATTGCACATGAAAGATTTGATCACATATCTACGCTAGTACACCTGCCCCCGACTAGTATAGTGGATCCAACCATGACACGTTATGACACGTATTCTCTGAGAAGGTCGCGAGCCCCTCACAGGAATCGTGTCTATACAATGCACAAGGAACAAGAAGGCTTGCACAGGATATACCAAGTAATACAAGGAATAACATCTCATAATGGGATCCAGACAAATACCCATCCGTGTGAGCAATGTGATAAGAGAACAAGGATATCTACACTAAATATAAGAAACAAAGACGATATCACAAAACAAAAATACTTTCAGAGAATGTACTCACCTGAGATCCGATAGAAATATGTCAATAGTGTAATCTGGCTCTAAGTGAAGTCACAGACATAAAGATGAGATATACATGAGTTAATTATGGTTTAAAAGTATAAGACATGATTTCTAGTGCATGCTATGCAAATCTAGGTCAAACTAAGTCAATCTAAGTCAAACAAGGTTAAACTAAGTTATACCAAGTCAAACTAAGTTACACTAGGTCACACTAGGTCATACAAAGTCAAACTAGGTCAAGGTAAGTCAAACAAAGTCAATCTAAGTCAAACTAAGTCCAACAAGTTCAAACTAAGTAAATCTAGGTCAAGGGTTGACTTGCAGTTGACTTTTGGTCAACTGGTCAACTCTGGTCAACTCAGTCCAATCTAGGTCCAACTAGGCTAATAATTGACTCATAGTTGACTTTTGGTCAACTGGTCAACTCTGGTCAAGTTCTAGTCAATTCTAGGCCAAGTGTTGACTAGTGGTTGACTTTTGGTTAAAAAGTCAACTTTAGGTCAACCGAGGTCAAAGCTAGGCTAAGTATCATATTCCTAACATTTACCTACCAAGATACCATGTATCTTGGTCAAGTTGGTATCCTAACACCAATACCTTGGTCAAATTTCAATACCTTAACTTAGGTAAACCACCACCTTCATACCCAATACCCCTTTCTAGTTATCTATCTCATTCTCTAGGTAACTCTTACCTTATCATGGTATCCCACCTATACCTTATACTAAGGTAAATCCATTTTCCTTACCTTACCTCATGACAAGGTAAACTCATTACCTTGGTAAAGGCAATGCGCATTTACCTTAGTAAAGGTAAACCCAACCTAAGATACTAACCTAATATCCTAAGATGCTCTATGGTATCTCAAGATACCAAGATACTATATACCTCATATCTATCTAACATCTATCTAGATACTAATATCTAAGTATTCAATATCTAATATCTATAACCCACTATCTACCAAATACTAACATATCAAATCTCTAACATATTTCTAACCCTCTAACTAATTCTAACATAAGCTAACAACTAACAAGCTAAGGGGTTAAAGCTAACATATCATATCCTAACATATGAATCTAACAATATCTTATATCTAACTTCTACATATTCTACATAACATATACTCTAACATGTAAACTAGTTCTAACATACAAAACCTTAACTCCTAACATCTAACTAATATATCTCTAACTTATGGGCTATGGCAAAATGGGAGTGGCTAATGGAAAATGGAATACTAATGGAAAATGGAATGGGATTAGAGGGTGCAAAAGCTAAAGGGGCTAAGGGTTAACTAGAATGGGGCTAATGCTAATGGGAAAATGTTACGACCCATACCCGCTTTTTGGATACGAGATGTGTCCAAGCCAGCCTATGCCGCAGAGTCGGCGGTAGAACGCTGTCACGGCCATGATACTCAAAAATCACAAAATAATAATTTTATTGCTCATTCACATTTCTAAGATTTATTATAACAATTAGAAAATTTATATTGGAAAGAAAATACAATGTTTTTACACATTTAATAAAAATAATACCACTGCTATCTATTTCTAGGTTTATGTCTGCAAGTACATCCGTATCTCCCAAAGCTAAGCGAATCCACGACTAACCTAAAAAATGTTTGTTTCCAGTTAGGAATGGAACAAGCGCACAAACCGACGGCAATGCGAGAACACAATAGAATTAACAAGACATGAAAATAACATATGAGAGACGAAAACTAGAAAGTATCGATGACATGGCAAGTGGTGGAGGAGACAAGGAAAACAACTAAAATACAACTATCTATGTGATTTGAAATATCCTTTTCGACATGTGAACGACTAAGGGGTAAATACGGCACCCTGCACGTGTCGTGTGCAGCTGCTATCAGTCAAGATTAGACATATTGGGATGGGTAAGGGGTAGTTCACATGTCTACTAAAATATTTCTCCTTCCGACTACTCCGTGTGACGAGCGTGTCAACAAACAGCAAGACATATGTATAAACATGAAATGTATAGACTACTATGAATCGAAAAACAATCAGAAAGTGTACTTGCGTGGGGTCCTTTGCTGGTGAAACCAATAATTCTCGTTGCATCCAAAATAGTCCATTTGTCTAGGGTCAGAGTTTAGATTTGCAAGAAAATAGGAAATGATCGATTAGCTAGGATTAAGGATGATCTAATGATCTAAGAGAGATTTCTAATTTAGTGAAAAGGTAATTATCTAATTTAGAAAAACATGTACATATTTATAAAGTATTTATACATACTAGGTATTGACCCCTTTTAAGGAAATATTTATTTTATAAAGCTAATGAATATAAATCCTTGTTAGTAATTTAGAAATCAAATAAAAGCAACCAATAAAGCAGATTCAAATTTGCTTATATGAAAGGAAAATGTTTGGTTTACAACCAAACTTGTACAACCTTCTTACAACTTACACCTATTTGCTGACATGTGGGCCAGGCCACCACCTGGCCCACATGTCAGAAAATGGATGAGTGGTTGTAAGAAGGTTGTAAATGTTTGGTTGTAACTGTAGCATTGCTCTATATGAAATTTATATTTAAAGACTGACTTTATTTTGAATATTGTTTATATAATCACTATTCTAAAAGTATCTACATATACATAAACTATTAGCATTAAAGCGCAAAATAGATACAATTTATCCCAAAATATTATTAACATAAATCTCAACTGGACTTTAGCCCAAGTCCCTCAATTTATCTAAAATTAAACGTTAACAAAATATACAAATCCATCACTATAAATATAAGTCCAAATGGTAATATATATAAAGCCCCAAAATCGGTTATTTATAAAGCCCAAAATATTAAAACTAAATATTAATCTAGATGATAGGCTCTCGTCCAATAATAGCATATATATAAAGGAAACTACCTGAAACATATTTTGAAATATAATTAAAGTCGGAACATCCTCTTATTTATTATTTAGAATAGGAGCCCAAAATATTTATTTAAGCATTTAATAAATTTAAACTTGCAAAATAAAAATTAAAGGATTAAATCCTTGGTTGAAAAATAATAAGCCCATTAGGCTCAGTCTACAAAACTAGCCCAAATAAAACTTATCATATCTCATAAAAAAATATTTGTAAATTATAGGGGCAAAGCCTATTAGATTAAACCCAATTAAATCTTAAAGCGCAAATAAACCTAAAATTTTGTAAATCCAATGAATAATAAAATAACAATATAATAACTTAACAATATTATGCAACATAATTACTAATCACAAAATTGTATTTTACCTAGATAAAATACCACAATAAATTTAATAATAACTATCATACTATTAGTAGTAACAATTTATACATATATGTCATATATATACCCAAAACCTCATACATAATTTATTACAAAATATTTTTCTTGGAAATATTATTTAATACATTTTTATAAAATAAAACTACTAAAGGTAACAATAATAGTAATAAAGCAATTTCTGAAGCCTAATAGATCCGGCCCATTTAATACACCCAATCTTTATAAACCAACCTAACCAATATTTCATAAAACCCACCTCACTCTG
The DNA here is from genome assembly GCA_029216955.1 of Iris pallida. Classification (NCBI taxonomy): domain Eukaryota; kingdom Viridiplantae; phylum Streptophyta; class Magnoliopsida; order Asparagales; family Iridaceae; genus Iris; species Iris pallida. The sequence continues at coordinate 16,903,350 of JANAVB010005796.1, read as the reverse complement.
GCCCAATCCGGAGACTGGATCTGGCCTCTAATAAAACAAAAATAATATGAAAGGATAACAGCAGCTGTTAGCTGTTGTTGTTTAATAGAGAGAGAAACAAGGAAAAAAAAGGAAAGAAAGGGAAAGGGAAGAGAGAGGGTTTCACCTCGAGTGGTCCATGCTCGATTTCGAGGTCCGGCACATGGAGGCGAGGCGCTGAGTTTTGGTCGGAGGAGAGGGTCGGCCCGCCAGCGGTGGTCCGGAGGCGTCGACAAGAGGCTCCAGTGCCGGGATGACTGTGCTAGTATCGAGGCGCGGTGGCGGCTCGTTGAGGCTGTACGGGGAAGTGGTCGTCCGCCGGCGGCGTTGAAGGGGGAGGCTAACGGCGTGTCACCGGTGAGCGTAGCCTGACTCGGCGGAGAAGAGGGCGACCGGGTCGGCTGTGGAGGTGTTCTGCTCACCGCTCCGTGACCGAGGTGGCAGTAGCGAGAAACGACGACCGGATGGAATGGCGCATAGCCGAGAGGAGGTGCGCGAACTCGGGATTGGTGGAGCTGCAGAGCTGTCCGTCGGGCGGACACGAATTGGTCGCAGGATTTCGTCAGAGACGGAGTAGTACGATTTGATGTGCGTCGCACGGCCGGTCACCGATACAGGCGGGGAGATCTATATGGCAGTGGGCACGGCCCAGGTGAGGGGGTTCTCTTCTCGCTCCGCTGTGGTATTGTCACCGGTGTGGTGGCTTGGCGTGTCCGGTGGGTCGGACACGATAATGGTTTTATGTATATGTAATGGGCGATGGAATAAGAAGGATGGACACGGACGCACGGGTCCGAACATGGCACAGAGTTTTGGTATTGGATGTGTGTGTTGATGGTGATGGTACTAGCAATGGTGGCGGTCAGGGGATGCGACATGGTGGTCGGCCGGGAGAGAAGTCGGGGTGACAGGGAAGGAGGTGAAGGTGTTGCGTGTTCGTTTGGGAAGGGTCGGTCAATTCCCTTATATACTCTAAGTCATGGATATATTTTGATTGTACAAAGGATCAGAAGGAAAGAGATTTGTTTATATCCTGCATATATATTAGTTTGATTGGAATAGAGATAAGGTTACGTTAATTAGGATTTGATTTAGTTGGATATAAGAGAGACCTAAGATTGGAAGGTTGACAAGGATATGTTTAGGGAAATGTTAAAGGCCACCCCCTTTTTACTAAGGGCCACCAACCTACTAAGGGCAACCATCCTACACTCTTATTTTTACTAAGGGCAACCTAAAATGAACCATTTTACTAAGGGCTACCAAAAAAAAAAAAAAAAAAAAAAAACGAAACAAAAAGAAAACAAAAAAAACCCAAAACCCAACCCCCCGCCTTCTCCCTCCCCACCAGGCTGTCCGACTCCGTCAGCCTGATCAGCGGAGGGAGGACGCCCTCCGATACCAGCAGGCCCTCGTCGTTCCCGGTCTCTGAGAACAGGCAGACCACGCTGACCGGCTTCTCCCTCGTCTTCGGAGCGGTGGCGGCGAGAAGCTGGACGGACGACGTCGTCGGAGCTGGTGCCTCGCTGTGCCCGATCTGCAGCCTAACCACCTCGCTGTGCTCGATCTACAGCCGGACGAGCAGCTCGTGGACGACGTCGGGGGGTCGGAGCAGTCCGATCGCGGCGAGATCGCTCTGCATCTGGCGGAGTCGTCGGGGGCTGTCGTCGTGCTGGCAGGAGGGGGGTTCGACTGCCCGAGCACCCCGATCTTGATCAGCAGCCGGCAGTCGTGTATGCACAGGTCCAGCTTCGCGGCGATCGCGGCGAGATCGCTCTGCATCTGCAGCTTGCCGACGGGTGCCGAGGGGTCGGAGCAGCGGTCGGTGAGCTCGATGGTCTCCTACCTGAACTTCTGAACATTGGGGACTGCAGGCTAGGCCTGCAGTCCTCAATGTACTTAGGACTGCAGGCTTGGCCTGCAGTCACTGTAACCATCAACTTGGTGGCCCTTAGTATTTTGAAAATGGCAAACTTGCAATTTTTTTAAAATTTTTAAGTTGGTAGCCCTTAGTAAAAATGGGGTGGCCTTTAACATTTGCCTATGTTTATCTATATAGGTACCACACACACACACACACACATATATATATATATAAATATAATATAATATATATATATATATATATATATATATATATATATATATATATATATATATATATATATATATAAAACTTATTTAATTTATAAATAAATCAAATAATTACTATTTAAATCATTAGCTAATTAAAATCAATGCTAATATGAATACTAGGTAATATCAAGTAATTTAAAACATATTCACACACACACACACACACACAATATATATATATATATATATATATATATATATGTATATATATATATATATATATATATATATATATATATATATATATATATATATATATATATATATATATATATATATATAGAACTTATTTAATTTATAAATAAATCAAATAATTACTATTTAAATCATTAGCTAATTAAAATCAATGCTAATATGAATACTAGGTAATATCAAGTAATTTAAAACATATTTACATATATCTATATCAATTAGAAGGTCATATAATTTAAATCACAATTTTGGTATTATCTAGTAAATATTTAACCCAATCTAACTTGGTTAGGAGAATACCTTAAATAAATAATTATTATTTATTGCCATCAAACAACTATTTTTAAAACGAATATATTTCCTTGAACTAATATTTAAAAATATATATATTCGATATATCTATTTCAAAACAACTTGGACAAAACCTTTTAGGATTAAACAAAATAATTATTGAATCAAATAAATTCTAGATTTAATCAAAGTCAATCTATGATGATTTAAAATTTATACTAGCTATTATTAATAACATTAAAATACATTTAGCCCAATAAACTTAATATTTTGTAAATAATAATACTTTAAAATAATTCCTTGAAATAATATTCTTACTAAAGGATATTTGAAACATTGTTTTTAGAATAATTAACATGTCTAAATATATCGTTTATAAAAATCATACGAACATAGTCACAAATATAAAATTTTTTGACAACAACATATTTTTTTCCAACTAGAAATGAAGTCAATAAAATAATTGTAAAAACTATAATCCGGGAAGAGGAGTTACAAATCTACCCACCTTAGAAATAAATTCGTCCTCGAATTTAAGGTATGTCTAGGATAGATAGGCCCGATAGGTCCGAAGGGAACGGTAGTAACAAAATTTTAAATAAAATTGGTATTGGTTTATAAGATAAGATCACGGGTAACGAAAAACTTTCTTAATAAGAAATATTGATCAACGGAAGGATGAGAGTAGAAAAATAGTAATAACAATAATAATAAATAAATAGATAGGGTTTGATGTTAGAGTCTTGTGGTCTTGATTCATAAGTGTTCTCAAAATAATGACCTCAAGGACCATTCATCAATAGGAGCCTCTACCCACCTTAGAAATATTATTCTCAAAATTTTGAATGGCATGATTAGTCATGATTAATGATATAAGAAATGTTGCGATCATTGATCAAAATGGGTTAGATCGTGAATATAATTTAACTTTAAGAAAAGATAACACGTGGCACAAGTATAGTCAAAGGGTCTAGTCACCATGGTCAATGATATAATTAAAAGATGATTCGCTAAAATAGAAAAATCTTTAGACACAATTAACTACTGTTGGAATAAGCATCGGTCAACAATCAACTTCTGACGAAGTTTAGGCATGGTTAAAGTCATTATGATGTAGCTAAGTTGTAGTTACGATTAAGGTTAATTACACAAGTCATCCAAGCGTAATCAAACTTCTGAGAAAATTGGCACGAGCATGAACATGATCAAAATAGTCATGATCATAGTTGGATTGGAAAAATAAAACTTAGTTATAATTTAAGTTGAAATATAGGCACGATTATGATTTAGTCATGAACAAATTTTTTTTTAAGATCGATCAAAATTGAAATCATTGTGGTACGAACAAATAGTTAAGCAAAATTATCTAGGCACGATTATAGAATCGAATTCTAGGATAACATGCGAATTGGCACGATTGAAATAGATTCGAATAGTCTAGTCGTGATCGGGAGGTCATTAAGGATGGTCCAAATCGAAACCGTCCTAACACGATCGATTAGTGTAGGCATGATCAAAGAATTGTAATCTAAAGGTGATTATGAATCTAGCGGAAGAAAATCAAATTAGGTTTAAAAGATAACGATTCAAAAAGAGGAAGATATAGAGGAAAAGAACAACCACTTTATTGAGAACTTGGTAACTAGGAATAAGACACAAATCATTTTAGAAACTTTTTAGTTGTATGCCAATAAAAGACGTAGCCTATATGGTATTAGAATATCGTAAACATATCTGAAGTCATTTTACCGAGAATTTATGCCTCGCCAGTGTACAACTAGCTGCAATAAACTCTTGTTTCCATGACTCAAATGAGGATACGGTAACGAATACTCTATCAACTCTATCCAATCTTGACATAATGATTCAAGGATGGAAAATTAGGGCAACTAAGCCATAGCTTTAATGACATTCGATAACTCACGCTTACCTGAAATTATTTCAACTTGGGGAACATGCCACGCCAGTGCGCTGCTGGCTGCAGTGAACCCATAGTCTCGATAATTCACATAAGTGGCGACTGTACGCTGCTGTCTTGCCATCGCAAGTCAACGAACATTCTTTTAACTATACTTTATGAAATTTCAAAGGAGGTTCTAGAATTTCAAACAAGTTCCAGGAGGGTGTAAGTATCTGTCCTTCAAGTATGGAATATCAAGTCTTGAAAAAAAAATAATTAGTTAGGAGGGATAACTCTTGAATCCAAGAACTTAACTTGAGATTAATGTATAGACAATTGAGTGAGAAATTATTTAAAAAGATATAATCCCTTGGGTCCAAGGAAAATATAAGTGGTACAAACTCATGATACGGCGATGTTTAGAGAAGACATAAGATAAAGTTGTACAAATGATCAAGATCAGGAAGAAAAGGACCGAAGGCAAAAGAAATATAGACTTTAATCTCTATGTTTCTAATATTCAAGATCGAGGGAGATATGTATAAAGCACTATGCCTACTTATTACGAATATATTTATACACAAGTATAGTCTGAATAAATCCTGAAATATCATTTAAGGAAAGGTTACCACATTCCCAAGTAAAATACGAATTTAAATAGCAATAACGCATCTATTTTATTCAATATACAATTTATAGAAATTATTCACATGACCAAAATGGACTACCAATATGTATACACATCCATATATCTACATGGACGTCGTTGGTCGCACTACATGACTACCGTGGCTTGGGTTGGGTTCGGGCTAGTTTGGAACGATCGAAATTTCTAAAAGCCAATAATCCTAATAAATAAATAAATATATATACATATTTTGGGTCAAGTCACAACTTGGTCTGGTTTTCCTAGTTTGGACCCACTTATCTTTCGATCTTTCCAACCACAGCTAATACGCTATTCAAAGCATGCCACTGCACTATCCGTGCCATCACTTCTAGTCATTTGGCATTCCAAAATTTAACCATGACTAAGATATTCCATAATAATAAATAATTAAATTAAATATTTCTAAAATTCTAAAAATTCTAAAAATTATGCTTAATTCAAATAAGTAAACAACAAAATTTCGGAAAGAGGGTTACGAATCTATCTTCCTTAAAAATACCGTCGAATCAAAATGTGATAGTGCATCCTTCTATGAAGGTCATCTAGTAGGATTTAGAATTCTATGAGGCCTATGTAGCAACCTTAACTACCCAATTGTCAAACTAAATTAGGGACACCTAGTCCTAACCATTCTCTTAGAATTGACTTACTCCTAGTTGTGAATGAGCATTTCCTACTCGCAGGCTTGCAGCAGTACGACTAATATGGTACTACCACGAGTTCGCACAATTTGCAAAAACTGACCTGCATGGGCCACCACAAAAACTTGTCACGACCCACACCCGCTTTTCGGATATGAGACGTGTCCAAGCCAGCCTACGCCGCAGAGTCAGCGGTAGAACGTTGTCACAGCCATGATGCTCAAAATCAAAAAATAACAATTTTATTGCTTATTCATATTTCTAAGATTTATTACAACAATTACAAGATTTATATTAGAAAGAAAATACAATATTCTTACACATTTATTGAAAATAATACTACTGCTATTTATTTCAAGGATTATGTCTGCAAGTACACTCGTATCCTCCAAAGCTAAGCGAATCTACGGCTAACCTGAAAAATGTTGGTTTCCAGTCAGGAATGGAACAAGCACACAAATCGACGGCAATGTGAGAACACAATAGAATTAACAAGACATGAAAATAACATATGAGAGGTAAAAAGTAGAAAGTACCGATGACATGGCAAGTGGTGGAGGAGACAAGGAATATAACTAAAATACAACTATCTATGTGATTTGAAATATCCTTTTTGACATGTGAACTACTAAGGGGTAAATACGGCACCTTGCACGTGTCGTGTGCAGCTGCTATCAGTCAAGGTTAGACATATTAGGATGGGTAAGGGGTAGTTCACATGTCTACTAAGACATTTTCCCTCACGACTACTCCGTATGACGAGCGTGTCAACAAGCAGCAAGACATATGTATAAACATGAAATGTATATACTACTATGAATCAAAAGCAATAAAAAAAAGTATACTTTCCTGGGGTCCTTTGCTGGTGAAACCAATAATTCTCGTTGCATCCAAAATAGTCCATTTGGCTAAGGTTAGAGTTTAGATTTGCAAGAAAATAGGAAATGATCGATTAGCTAGGATTAAGGATGATCTAATGATCTAAGAGAGATTTTTAACTTAGTAAAAAGGTAATTATCTAATTTAGAAAAATATGTACATATTTATAAAATATTTATACATACTAGGTATTGACCCCTTTTAAGGAAATATTTATTTTATACAGCTAATGAATATAAATCCTTGTTAGTAATTTTAGAAATCAAATAAAAGCCCAACCAATAAAGCAGATTCAAATTTGCTTATATGAAATTTATATTTAAAAACTCACTTTATTTCGAATATTGTTTATATAATCACTATTCTAAAAGTATCTACATATACATAAACTATTAGCATTAAAGCGCAAAATAGATACAATTTATCTCGAATTATTATTAACATTAATCTCAACTGGACTTTAGCCCAAATCCCTCAATTTATCTATAATTAAACGTTAACAAAATATACAAATCCATCACTATAAATATAAGTCCAAATGGTAATATATATAAAGCCCCAAAATCGGTTATTTATAAAGCCCAAAATATTATAACTAAATATTAATCTAGATGATAGGCTCTCTCCCAATAATAGCATATATATAAAGGAAACTACCTGAAACATATTTTGAAATATAATTAAAGTCGGAACAACCTCTTATTCATTGTTTGGAATAGAAGCCCAAAATATTTATTTAACCATTTAATAAATTTAAACTAACAAAATAAAAATTAAAGGATTAAATCCTTGGTTGAAAAATAATAAGCCCATAGGCTCAGTCTACAAAACTAGCCCAAATAAAACTTATCATATCTCTTAAAAATATATTTGTAAATTATAGGGGCGAAGCCTATTAGATTAAACCCAATTAAATCTTAAAGCCCAAATAAACCTAAAATTTTGTAAATCCAATGAATAATAAAATAATAGTATAATAACTTAACAATATTATGCAATATAATTACTAATCACAAAATTGTATTTTACCTAGATAAAATACCATAATAAATTTAATAATAACTATCATACTATTATTAGTAACAATTTATACATATATGTCATATATATACCCAAAAGCTCATACATAATTTATTACAAAATATTTTTCTTGGAAATATTAATACATTTTTATAAAATGAAACTACTAAAGGTAACAATAATAGTAATAAAGCAATTTCTGAAGCCTAATAGATCCGGCCTATTTAATACACCCAGTCTTTATAAACCAACCCAACCAATATTTCATAAAACCCACCTCACTCTGATCCAATCCAGAGACTGGACCTGGCCTCCAATAAAACAAAAATAATATGAAAGGATAACAGCAGCTGTTAGCTGTTGTTGTTTAATAGAGAAAGAAATAAGGAAAAAGGAAGGAAAGAAATGGAAAGGGGAGTGAGAGGGTTTCACCTCGAGTGGTCCATGCTCGATTCCGAGGTCCGGCACATGGAGGCGAGTCGCTGAGTTTTGGTTGGAGGAGAGGGTCTGTCACGACCCGATCCTAAATTGTTGGGTCGAATCGGATCATGCCCAGCCTGCACCGTTGTGAGACGGCAGCAGTAAGCTATATCAAGCAGTGAAACACAACATGCAGAAACTAACGAAAAATATTTTATTAAATGAAAATGAGTCTGAAAATGATAACATTAATAACAACATTCATTTATTACATCTGTTTCCAAAAGAAATAAAGTAAAGTACTAACCCAGCTCTAAGGTTCTGGGGTTCCAGGTTCTGCGGGGCCAGAGTTAGACCGTAGAGATACATTACAGCAGATCCTCGTCGTCACAATCACCTAAAAATGTTGGATCTCCAGTCAGGAGGGAGCAAGTACAATTATGAATATCTAACAATTCAAATAATAATAGTAATTTACAATTTTAAATAATTTGAAATACTTGAACAATATTTTCCAGCAATTTTTCAACAATTAAAAACAATGTGATTTGAATAGGTAACGACTATGACCGGCTTGGGTTGTACAATAGTATCCTAGTGATACGATACGGCTTATCCCCGTGTGTAAGAGGGGTAAGCTCGCACAATCAATATGCAATATGAGAGGTATTGGTCATAGACGCTACACTACTCCCCCAATATCCCCACAATGAATAACAATCAATATTTGAACTCTAGGAGAGAGTTTCGTGTAGTAATGTGGTTTAAGCATGCAAGATAACAATTACTAATTAAATTGTCAAATAAAACTGTACTTGCCTTTGTTTATGACTGGATTTGAAGAGTCGGTTCCGGGAAAGAAAATCAGACTCGTCCTCGAAATTCTACATTGAGAATCCCGACTTAGAATAAATGAGAAAACCATATCTAGGTGTGCTAGTTACAATCTCTAGAATTGGTCCTAATCCAGTTTTACGTTATTTACAAATTCTATCAGAACACGTTTATCGATGTGATTTACTAGTTATTAATTTACGAAGAAAAATCAATTTAACATTTATTAAAAAATTGTATTTTCTGATTATTTGGCAAAACTTAGTATTTTATAATATTGTATATAAAACTAATATTTTTCTTTAAATGAGAAGAACGTGAATTTGTTTAAATAATAAACTTGTAATTTTCCTAGTTATTTAATATGAGAAAATGATATTAATTTTTTATATCCAAAATAATATCTTTTTGATATTTTACTCGTTTATCGACAAACCAACAAAATTAGAATTTAAAAGCTACTCCACACTATTACAGAGCTACAGAAAAAGATAAAGAGCTGGGCTTATGCCCTCACAATTATTTACATAAATCAATGGAATAAAATAAATATATACTGGTGATCCCTGAACGCCGGGAAGCGATCCATTCAGCAGGCCGAGGCCCTGTGCCAAAATATAATTTGGCCAGTAACTAGTTCTAAATAATAAATTATTATTAAATATAATATGAAAATAGGGTCTCAGACTTGGTCCAAAGTATTACGTCGCGTACTAGCTAATGCCTCAACGTCCAGAACAATGTCGGTTTCGTTTGCATTTCGCTAAGAGCCCATTGACCGATACGGTCGTCGCTCGGAAAAGTAATCAGAATTCAAATCAACAAAAACTAGTTTAAAATTTTAGAAATTTTATAGAAAACCCTTTTAAAATATTTTTCTAAAAATTTGGGCAGCATTCCCTCCGTATTTGAGATAACCCAATACTGGGAAAATGTCAAACAAAACACCGATAACTGTCCCAAACCAGGGACTCAATTATCCAATCCACAAATAATATTAAACCTGAAAATAATATCGAACCAGAAAAATAATATCTACAGCACGAAACGTCAACCCAGAACTACTACCGAATGGACTTCAAAATTTTTTGAAACCGCAATCGTCTAAACCGAATCCCGTAACGGGATCGGGGACCGTATCATCATCGACGCACGGAAGGGACGAATTACTATGATTAACAGAAATTAACCAATATTCGTTGGTCGGAGAGGCACGGGATAATCTCGGGAACAGAAACGGAAAGAGCTGGACAGTAGAATCGGGCCACGGACAGCGGATCGGGGCTCTGGAACGAACGACGAGCGGTGCACGGGCGCGCAGAGACAGTGGGCTGGGCGCGGTCGAAAAGTGGCACGCGGGGATCGTCGGGTCGACCGCGGGGTCGCCGGACAGAGGAGGCGGCGGTGGCAAGGGTCGGACCGGCTGGCCTAGGGGTGGCGCTCGGGACCGCGGGGAGGATCGGGCGGCCGGAAAATCGCCGGAAGGGCGCGGATCAGGCAGGGATCCGCCGGATTTGGGGGTTAGGGTTCGGGAAATAAGGGTTTGGGGGAGGATAGATGAGGATGGAGGATGAGATGGGGGTTTATATAGGAGAAATTTGGGGGTTACGGGAGATCCGAGGGGTCACCGGAGTTACGGGAAGGAAGGATCGGGTGGACGTTTGGAAGCCGAAGGGTTGGTTGTGGCCGAACGTATGGGATGGAAAGAAAAAACTTTCCTTGCTGTTTGTTTGAGAAAGAGAAAGTTTAAAGAGATTATAAAGAAAGTTTAAAGTTTAAATGAAAGTTTTGTTTTAAATAAAAGTTTTTTTTCTTTAAATAAGGAAAATGGTAAATATATATAAAGACTAAGGTGTTGGCCCATTGGTCATGGTCAAACCTAATTTTAATAATTGATCAAACTCTGTCTCGATATAAATGCAAGTCAACTCAGATGTTTGCCTACGACGTTTGGGACACTGCTCAACAAAGGATATCAACAATGTTCAAGACTGAAGCCGTTTGCCACTCCAAATGTATTTCCTGTTAAGCAATGTAATTTTTTATTTTATTGAGTCTAGGAATACATTGTACACCGAGTCGTACTGGCAAATAGGCTATCCGAAAACATTTTTCAAAACCATCCTATTCTTTTATAAATGACTTACGTTTTTGAAAAATATTCTTTTTACAAAAAAGCTTCTGAAGGATTTTTCAAAAAGCCAAAATTTATTTTCTCAAATGAACTGGCAGAACCCCAGTAGAACTCGGCCAGAGTTCGGCCAGAGTTCGGCCATTTGGAACGTTAGTGAACGTTGGGTTTTTGAACTTGGTCATTCTTCAGGTGCGGTTTGTTACAAAGAGTTCTATCCGAATTCTGCCCGAATTCTGTCAGAGTTCTGTCTTTTGAAAAACTATAAATAGAGAAGTATTTCGATAATTTCAAATCACCAATTCACTTTCAATCTCTTCTCTTCTTAAGCTTACATTCATCCAAAGAGTTCTCAAAAGCTTTCATTTTCAAATCCCAAGCCAGTTACAATCCTCTAGTCGATTTGCCAGTGCGGTACAGTCTGAAAGTTTCAGAGCGATTGTAATCAGAGGCTTGATAGAAGATTCAACTCTTCACAATTGAAGTTGGTCGAGTTCTTCGTATCAAAGCTCACGTCTGTAGAAGTTGCAAGTACTTTGTATGAAAACTTGCGAGATTTTCTAATAGTGGATTCAACTGGAAGCTAGAATTCTTCCGACTGGACTAGTCCTCACAAGAGGGAAACCAGTATAAATCTCGGTGTTCGCGTTTGCCTTCTGATCACTTTTAATTTCTGTCATTTACTTTTGTGATTATTATTATATCTGTGATCTAACTGCTAACAAGTGTTTAATTAGCAATATTCTGCTGCCTACTTTTTTTACCCCCCTCTAGAGTATTCTGCTTTACGATTTCGTTCCTACAATTGGTATCAGAGCCAGGTTATACAGGTAAAGCAAGGTAAAATTACAGTTATATTCAATTATTATATAGATCACAATATTACACATGGCAACTGTGAAATTCATAAGTGAAGGCCAAGCCACAAACAGACCTCCACTGTTTGACGGCATAAACTACACTTATTGGAAAACACGTATGAGTTTCTTTCTGAAATCTCTTGATTTTAACTTATGGTCTGTAGTTATTGATGGCTATAAAAAGCCACCTCGTATTAATGTTGATGTTGTTTTAGCTGAAAAACCCCATGACAAATATACAAAGGAAGAAAAGAAAAAGGCCAGTCTTGAGCACGTGCTATTAACACTTTATTTTGTGCTTTAGATAGAACTGAATTCAATAGGGTGTCTACTTGCACAACATCAAACGAAGTGTGAAAACTTCTCGAAGTAACCCACGAAGGAACAACACAAGTCAAGGAGTCAAAGATCAGCAGACTTACTCAGGAGTATGAGGCGATCAAAATGAAGCCAAGTGAATCAGTCACTCAGATTTTTACAAGATTCTTGGATATTATAAATCCTTTGTCCTCACTAGGTAAGGATTACAGTAACCATGAGAAGATTCGCAAACTTCTACGAGCCCTTACAAAGAACTGGATTCCAAAGGCTACAACAATCATTGAAGGGAACGACCTCTCAACAATGTCTCTAGAAACACTCATGGGTAAGCTACTCACTCATGAGTTAGAACTTCAAGACTTTGAAGATGCTACACCAAAGGAGAAGTCAGAGAAGACGATCGCTCTCAAGGCTCAACATAGAAGAACCATCGAAGATGATTCCGACGACAGCGACTCCGACTCTGAAGATCAAGCTCTTCTGGTAAGAAAGTTCAAGAAGTTCATGAGATTTAACAGGAGAACAAAAGACAGCAACAACAACAACAACGAGGAAGATCCTATTTGCTACGGATGCAAGAAGAAAGGACACATAAAGAAAGATTGTCCCTCAGCATCATCATCAAAGAAAAATATCAAATATGACAAAGGCTACCTGAAGAAATCGATATCAAAAAAGTATGCCAACATAAGCATATGGCATGAAAGTGAAGCCAGTGACTCAGAAGATGAACCATCAGATGACGCTGCAAATGTGTGCTTGATGGCTTGCGATCAGGTAATCACTAATCCTCTTTTTGATCCTTATAATGATTTCACCTTTGAGCAACTAGGAGAGGCTTTCAGTGAACTGTTAGATGATTACAGGAAACTGCATAGTAAATATAAAACCTCTAAGAAGGTACTCAAAGAGTACAAAGGTGAAATAGGAAGACTTACCGACCTACTAGATCAGGTTAGAGATAATGACTCTTCAAATGAGTCTGGTGAGCTTTCTTCTATTAAATTGTTGTTACACGAGACTGTTAAGCTATCCGAAGAAAAAGACCAAACTATTATCCAGTTAAATGAAGACCTATCTAAGGAAAGAAAGAGTCTCCAGTGTGCACATGTCAGATTAGAATCACTTACATCTGACTATACTAGATTATATGACACTTCTAAAAAGTTGGAAATTAGTTTAGGAAAACAGCCTGGAGTTGCTGCTTCCTATTCTAACACGTGTCAATTACCGAATCATCGGAACACGTCCAATACTGTCAGACCAAACCATACCAAGACTATGCCCAAGAATAATAGGCATGCATTCTTCTATACTAGAAAACCAAAACCTACCAATCATGTACCTCACACTACTTTCAACACTCAACATGCTAAATGTCAATATTGTGGCCTCATTGGTCATATATCTTCTGCATGTAGAATTAGAAAGTTATTAGATTTAAATGTTTATGCATGGATACCGAAAACTAACCAGTCAGGACCCTACAAGTGCAAATTGTTTTGTAGGTGGGACACCCCTCATATGCTAGGAGCAAATGGATCCTCGACAACGGTTGCTCACAACACATGACCGGTAACGCTTCATTATTTGCAACACTGCCGAAGAGGAATAAAGAAGGATATGTCTCCTTCGGTAATAATTTGAGAGGGTACATAATCGGTATCGGTGACATTGGTAAGGCTCTCTATCCAGTGATTAAAGATGTTTGTCTTGTTACCGAGTTAAAACATAATCTGCTCAGCATAAGCCATTTAGCTGATCACGGTTATGGCATTAACTTCATAAAAGATAAATGTACTATTATTGATAGTTCAACTGGCAGTACTATATTTGAAGGTATTAGGGAAGACAATATATGTATTCTATTTGTTGGAAGATGCTAACAATACAGGTAGATGTTTGATGGCCAAAAGTATTAAGAGTCAACTATGGCATATGAGACTCGGTCATGCAAACAAGGATACAATTTCAAGATTATCTACGAAGAAGTTGGTACGCGGCTCACCGGATATTTCTTTCAAGAAGGATACGGTATGTAGTGAATATGAAAAGAACAAAGCTACCAAATCCGTATTCAAATCCAAGAACGCTGTAAGTACCACTAGACCTTTACAATTGTTGCATATGGACTTATTTGGATCCAGCAGAATTGCTAGTCTAGGTGGTAAGTTGTATGCATTTGTCATTATAGATGACTTCTCTAGATACACATGAGTTTATTTTCTTGCACACAAGAATGATGCATTATCAGAATTCGTCACCTTTTACAAAAAAAGTACAGAATGAAAAAGGGTTCATGATTACTCGCATTCGTAGTGATCATGGCGGCGAATTTGAGAATACAGAATTCAAGCAAATTTTGTGACACACACGGTTATTTGCATAAATTCTCTTGCCCTAGGACTCCGTAACAAAATGGAGTTGTAGAACGTAAGAACAGAACTCTATCTGAAATGGCTAAAGTTATGTTAAACCAGTTTAGTCTACCTAGATATTTATGGGCTGAAGCTGTAAATACAGCATGCTATATTCTCAATAGGGTTCTAATTCGACTTATATCGAAGAAGACTCCCTATGAATTATGGTTTGATAGAACACCAAATGTTTCTTATTTCAAAATCTTTGGTTGTAAATGTTTTATTCTTAATACCAAAGATAATTTGAGTAAATTTGATGAAAAGGCCGATGAAGGTATATTTTTAGGTTATGCAGCAAAGAGCAAAGGATATAGAGTCTTCAACAAAAGAACCATGATCATTGAAGAATCTATCAACGTCAAGTTTGATGAGCTAAATCAACACTTAGATGATGATGACAATGAAGACATAATCGTACCAAGTACAGCTACTGCAAAACCTTTACACAAAGATACAGAATCATCACATCAGGCATCAGATGAACCTCCATGCAAAGAAGTCGAAACTAGCAATCTTGAGACTACACCAAAAGAGATGAGATTCTTGGCTAGTCATCCAAAGGACTTGGTATTTGGTGAGATTACCAAGGGTGTAAGTACTCGTTCCTCTAATAAAGATATAGCTTCTTGTGTTGCTTTTGTCTCGCATTTTGAACCCAAAAATATTGATGAAGCATGTAGTGATAATTTTTGGTTAGATGCTATGCAAGAGGAATTAAACCAATTCGAACGGAATCAAGTTTGGAAACTTGTTCCCAAGCCCATTGATCATCCGGTCATTGGCACCCGATGGGTATTCCGAAATAAACTGAACGAGAATGGTTTAGTGACTCGTAATAAGGCTCGACTCGTAGCTCAAGGATACAATCAGGAAGACGGTATCGACTACGATGAGACTTATGCCCCAGTTACGAGATTAGAATCCATTCGCATGTTATGTGCATTTACATATTTTCATAATTTTAAGTTATTTCAAATGGATGTCAAAAGCCCATTTTTAAATCGTTTTATAAAAAAAGAGGTTTATGTAGCTCAACCACCCGGTTTTACTGATTTCAAATTTTCTGAATATGTTTTCAAGTTGAAGAAAGCTTTATACGGTTTGAAACAAGTCCCTCATGCTTGGTACGATCGTCTAAGCACTTTTCTACTTGATAATGGTTTTTCAAAGGGAAATATTGACACTACTTTGTTTATAAATTTTTTGAATAATAATATTCTTTTGATTCAAGTCTATGTAGATGATATTATCTTTGGATATACTGATGAATCTCTTTGTCAAGAATCTTTAAAGTGTATGCAGAATGAGTTTGAGATGAGCATGATGGAAGAGCTGAAATTCTTTCTCGGACTGCAAATCAAACAAACCAACAATGGGACGTTCATAAATCAAGCAAAGTATACCAAGGATCTACTAAAGAAGTTCGACATGGAAGCAGCAAAACCACTTAGCACTCCAATGGCGACTTCAACCAAGCTTGATATTGATGAACAAGGCAAACCTGTCGACATACGTAAGTATCGAGGTATGATCGGTAGTTTACTGTATTTAACTGCTAGTCGACCAGACATTATGTTTAGTGTTTGTTTGTGTGCACGTTTTCAAGCTAATCCTAAGAAATCACATTGTGCGCAGTTAAGCGTATCTTCCGATACCTTAAAGGCACTTCTTCTGTCGGCTTATGGTATCCCAAAACCATGTCGTTTGACCTAACCGGTTATTTCGATGCTGATTTTGCGGGATACAAAGTAGATAGAAAAAGCACTAGTGGCACATGTCATTTCCTAAGAAAAGGTCTAGTCTCTTGGTTTAGTAAAAAACAAAATTCTGTTGCATTATCAACAATCGAGGCTGAGTATATCGCCGCAAGACGTTGTGCACAAATTTTGTGGATAAAACAAACCTTAGAAGACTATGGATTGCATTTTACACACATACCCATTTTCTGTGATAACACTAGTTCTATTAATTTGACTAAGAATCCAGTATGTCATTCTCGTACTAAACATATCGAGATTCGGCATCACTTTCTTAGAGATCATCAACAAAATGGAGATATAGACCTTGTATGCATAGACACACAGAATCAATTAGCTGACATACTCACAAAACCTCTAGCGGAAGATCGTTTCAATTATTTACGTCGAGAATTATGCATTTTAGATGTCAATAATATTAATTAATTTTGTTTTATTAATTAATTTATTCAATACTCAAAAACTATTTTCGAGACAAGGCCAAAAAGAGTCTGTCTGTCACCAAGACTACGGTCGAAGCAAAGCGGTACTTAAGAGTTCCCCGGTGAACCTCCGTTAGCTGGGACAGTACTCCAACAGCTAATCTGAGACAGATGCTGAGTAAAGAATATTATTTTATAAAATAATATTAATTATATTATTTTGAGATTTAAAATTACTAAACTTTGAATTAAACATTTGAAACGAATTAATGAAAAAGAATGTGACCTCATTTGAATTTTTTTTATATATATAGCCAGGCAACCCTTGGCGAATTCGGCCCGAGTTCGGTCCGAATTCGGCCAGAGTTCGGCTGGGTATATATATGTACCAGCACGAACCCGAGGCTTCCTTCTTCTTCATTCTTCCCCACATCATCAAACAGCAGCAGCGCGCCTCCAAAACGCTAGAATTTCTCCCTCCTTGTTCTTCCAATCCGTTTGGAGTTTCTCGTCAAAACTTTGGATTCGTGCGGAGAACGTCATCCTCTACAACATATCCAATTCTTGGAAGGTATATTTCCTTCTCTCATCCACTTTTTAATACTTAGGGTTTCTAGAAAATTTTGGGAAAGAATGCCTAAGTTCAATCCCTTCAAGAGGAAGAAGACCAATGCCAGTGAAGAGGCATCGTCTTCAGATCCGCATACAGATTGCCTCTTTTTCGGTCCAATCGGACGATGGTGCGTCGGACGAGTTTTACTTTAAAACTTTCGATCAAGCTTTATTGTGGTACGCCGATTTTATCATGCGTACTATTTGCACCGGATCACCGATTGAATGGACTGTCTTTCCGGATCACCGTCCTTACTTTGAGGCATTAGGGTTACAACATTTTGTCACCTTATAATTCTCCATTACCACTAATGCCATTAGATTATTCTATTATAATTTCGTGTTAGACACTTTTACCACGAGGACACGTGTCGGAGGAATTGATATCGAATTCACTGATGAAACGTTAGCGAAAATCCTTGGTATCCCAAACGAAGGTGCCCCGCTCGATGACATCACTAATTTTGATTTTCCCGATGGCACGACACTCGTTAGTTTCAAGAATGAGCTTTGTGCGCCCGCACGCGCTCGTCCTGGAAAGTTCAAGGCTAACAACTTGAACTTGTTTAACTACGAATTACATCGCAATATCTATTCCACCTTACTTCCTAAATCCACTTCTAAAGATGATGTCACTGCACTTGAGCTTTCTGCTCTTTATCATATTCTTAAGGGGATTCCTTTTTCTTCCCCTAAGACTATCATCCAGATGATGGGTAGATGTCGCGGGAGAGACCGCAACCTATCTTATGCGATGCTTATTCCTTGCATCTTTCAGAGATTTGATATTGACCTATCTACTTGTGCTGTCGACCCTGGCCCAAGTTTCTCAAACTCTCTCGTCGCAGTATTGCCACTGTTCCTACACCTACTGCACCTACTCCTCCCGCACCTACTTCCACAGCTTCCACAGCACCTGTTCCTCCTCATTCTTACCCTATGACATATGAGGGTATTCATCAGCAGTTATCATATCTGCAGTCATTTTATATTGAGACTTCTAGGGAACACGAGTTCCGTGATGTGACTCGGTTCCAGGCGATTGCCAACTCCTTCGCCGATCTGAGGTTTGCGCAGACGGGTCATTCTGCTAGCTCTCTACCTCGAGACCCTTCTGTTTTTGGCTACCGCATTGACGACGAGGCGGTCCACTCTCTGTTCCAGCCAGGGAACGCCTATGATTGGTATCATACCGCTGGTGCCACTCCTCGTACTTCTGGCGCTGGTACTTCTAGAGCTGGTCCTTCTGGACATGCTGGAGCTGCAGCTGATGACGTTGATGATGAGGATGATGATGATTTTTGAGATGTTAGATATTAAGACTGTTACTTTTGTCTTATGTTTACTTGGAAATGCTCCAACATTCCAAGATTTTATCAGTACTTTTTTATTATCAACACTTTTTCTTATTATGTGACTATTCATAGACATGGTTTTTGATTATGCCTCAGTTTTGGCATCTTAGTTTATTTTTTAGCACTTTGTTTGTTTCAGTTTTATTCTCGCACTTTATTAAATACTGCTTGTGACAAATACATGCCTGTGTTGTTCTCTAGACTATCTGTTTCTCTTACTATATTCACTGTTTCTACCATGCCTGTAATGATTATTTATATATATTTTTTTATTATGTTTCTTCACTGTATGTTACTTATGCATTTATTGCGGGGGAGATTTCTCTTTTACAATTATTTTGCTAAGTGACAACGGGGGAGAAATAAGATCTAACATTTTCGTGAAATACAGGTTAACAATTTTCTTTTGATTACTATTTTGTATTGATTCAAGCTTAGATGTTATATCGGCAAGGTTTGTCAATTATCAAAATAGGGGAGATTGTTGGCCCATTGGTCATGGTCAAACCTGATTTTAATAATTGATCAAACTATGTCTCGATATAAATGCAAGTCAACTCAGATGTTTACCTACGACGTTTTGGACACTGCTCAACAAAGGATATCAACAATGTTCAAGACTGAAGCCGTTTGCCACTCCTAATGTATTTCCTGTTAAGCAATATAATTTTTCATTTTATTGAGTCTAGGAATACATTGTACACCGAGTCATACTGGCAAATAGGCTATCCGAAAACGTTTTTCAAAACCATCCTATTCTTTTACAAATGACTTACATTTTTGAAAAATATTCTTTTTACAAAAAAGCTTCTGAAGGATTTTTCAAAAAGCCAAAATTTATTTTCTCAAATGAACTGGCAGAACCCTAGCAGAACTCGACCAGAGTTCGGCCATTTGAAACGTTAGTGAACGTTGGATTTTTGAACTTGGTCATCCTTCAGTTGCGGTTTGTTACAAGGAGTTCTGTCCGAATTCTGCCCGAATTCTGTCAGAGTTCTGTCTTTGGAAAAACTATAAATAGAGAAGTATTTCGATCATTTCAAATCACCAATTCACTTTCAATCTCTTCTCTTCTTAAGCTTACATTCTTCCAAAGAGTTCTCAAAAGCTTTCATTTTTAAATCCCAAGCCAGTTACAATCCTCTAGTCGATTTGCCAGAACGGTACGGTCTAGAAGTTTTAGAGCGATTGTAATCAGAGGCTTGATAGAAGATTCAACTCTTCACAATTGAAGTTAGTCGAGTTCTTCGTATCAAAGCTCGCGTCTGTAGAAGTTGCAAGGACTTCGTATGAAAATTTACGAGATTTTCCAATAGTGGATTCAACTGGAAGCTAGAGTTCTTCCGACTGGACTAGTCCTCACAAGAGGGAAACCAGTATAAATCTTGGTGTTTGCGTTTGCCTTCTGATCACTTTTAATTTATGTCATTTACTTTTGTGATTATTATTATATCTGTGATCTAACTGCTAACAATTGTTTAATTTGCAATATTCTGCTGCCTACTCTATTCACCCCCCCTCTAGAGTATTCTGCTTTATGATTTCGTTCCTACATAAGGGACTCACAATTAGTTTCGGGAAAAATTGAACTTGGGTTCAAGACGGGTTTGGAATGGGTCACAATCAAAATCCAGGGATTTAAATTTCTTATAATTTTTTTAAACTGGCTAAATAATAATAATAATAATAATAATAATAATAATAATAATAATAATAATAATCTAGCAACAAAATCCAAATAATCGTCAAAGTGCAATCAAATCCGAAAAGTCCCGTAAATCCCAAAATTGCGGGTTTCACAACCTTCCCTACTTAGAAAATTTCGTCCTCGAAATTTCAAGGATAAGGAATGGGTACAATCTAAATCGCTTAGTCTTTTTCAAAAACAGAATTTAAAAATCATCTGGCATGATTGAACTCTAGGCATGATCACTAGGTACATTGATAAAATATTGGTACGATCAAATTTATCTAGATATGATCTGAGGTGAAGTTTGGAATATTGTTGTGTTCAAGTTCATTTTTAGGCATGAACAAAAAAAATCTATGCATGATTAAAATATAATCAAATGACCAAAAATAGGGAAAAATTAAATAAGGTCTCGTGGAACAGAAAAGGCAAGAACGAAACGAATGTCAACAGTTTATTTGAGAATGCATAATGAAATCTTCTGAGATAAGGGACTAAAATTCTAAGTCAAATTGGAATGTGATATAAGGGTTTGTGACTAAGGAAAATTCAACAAGTTAAAGGATAGAAGGATAGCGGGGATGATTAAAATAATATATCTATGATTGGAATGTAATTGGATAAGATATTTCTATTGAGGACTGAGTAATAATCAAAGGGGATAGAAAAATATCGTTTCACTATTTTAAGGATCAAAAGATAGGATATGCGGGAAAAATAACTCACAAAATAAAAATCTTAATGATATCCCATGCAAAAATCCAATTTCTAATTTGCTAAACTAGTCGAACTCTAAGTATCTATAGAAAAATAAGGCAGCTACCAAGGTATCATAAATCACCTAAATCAGATTTTCTTCCGTCGTTGTATATAACTCGTATGCCAAAAGTATTTCAATTTCTAGTATGTTTCTCGATCAAAATATCAATTTTCAATTGTCAGCCACTCTTCCAAAACTGACTACATCAAAACTACAATCTTCCCTTGCCTTAGTATTTTTTTTAAAGTTGATCCATGACCTCGAGAAGTTTCAATTCTTGAAATCAATTGACAAAATTACAATCACTAATCAATTTTTAATCTTTAACTATGCACATATCAATCGTTCTCATACCACAGAATCCCAATCATACCAATATGAGCCTACAAAGTTTGGTAGAAATTACAAATTCAATTTGCTCATTTCATGTCACGACCCGTACCCACTTTGAGGGTACGAGTACGTAACAGCGCCCAGCCTACGCCGTAGTGTCGGTGGTAGAACGCTGTTCTAAGTCTCTAACTAACCATCAACTCATGCAGTATATAGTGTACTCATCATGATCAACTCCGAACGGAGGACAAGTATAAGATATGGTGTAACTCAATCACAGTCTAAGCACGATAAGATAACACCGAAATATAACTAAGAAATTGAAGACAACAAAACTACTGATATAATAACAACAAACTGTTGACACAAAGTCACAGTCAACCAAATATTGACTACATTGACTAAATAATATTTGTATTAATTCAATACGACACACGACGACTGCATTCAGTTCAAGACAGATGACAGCTCAGTCTTCGGCTCTCAGTGTGTTCTGGAGTCTGTATTTTATAATTTCATTGAGTCTAGACTTGTGTACTCTGAGTCATGCTGAGCTCTTGGAACTTAGTCTATAACCTACCCAAAATCCCAAGCTCCACCAAACCAGAAATTGCCCAATAGTCCCCTTAGAACCACTCTATGCTCTGGAGACAGAGTTCGGGCCGAACTCTGCCTCCACACATAGTTCGGGCCGAACTCTGTCCCCTAGAAATCAGGAACCCTAATTTTAGGGATAGCTGGTTGCTAGTTGTCCAACGGCCAAATTTTTGAATTTTCCTACCCGAATTCTGGCCGAATTCTGCCTATAAAAACACTATAAATAGAGCATGAATTCTCTCATTTCAATCCATCCAATCTTCTCTTCTATTCTCTCTTATAAGCTCAATAAGCCATACCCTTCCTATCTACTAGCCACAAGCCTCCTAAGTCTCGAGTGCTCAGCATCTCTCAGTTAGGATTCTTGTGCAAGAGTCGAAGAAGTCGCTTGGACAATTCCAAGCAAATCGCCACTGCGATCCTCTGTTAGAAGTTGACGTGCTCTTCTGAAGAAAAGGCACGGGTTGTAAACTACTATTTCACAAATAGTGGATTTAATCCTGAGCTAGAGTTCTCAGGCCTGGACTAGTCCTCCACGAGGGAAACCAGGTTAAAATCGCTGTGTTTGCGTATGCTCTTCTGCTCTTCATTTATTTTCTGCACTTTACTCTGATTATTTATTATCGGTGAAAGAGTTATTTTTAATTGGCTATTTTTCTATATAAACTCTATTCACCCCCCTCTAGAGTTGCCAAACTGTTCTTCACAAACTCAAACAATCTCAAATACAACTCAAGTCTCAATTCTATATATACAACTCCAGTTCTAAACATGAAAACTAAAACAAGACAAACTAGCTAAACTCCCGATCACTCCTGAGTGTCGGGGCCATAGGTAGCTAAGCCATCTCCTGGTCTGTAACATGTAGGGCATGTGTCCTCAGGGCAATTATCTGTAAAATTTACAACAGGTCCAGTCAGGACAGGAACGAGCACATCTCATCTAGAAAACCCAAGTAAATGACAGAGAACTATAAAGCAGTTATAGACAGTTGTATTGATGAAAATGGCAGTTTATATTCAGGTGATGGTAAGAAAAACAGATAAAGTGCAAGGAAAGTAAATAACTAAACAAGAGAAGAATCAGAGCAATGAAGACTGTAAAAATAGAACTAGCTGAACCAGGGTAATATGATATAAAGTCCAGACAGCAAGGTAGACAATTGTAAATCCAATGTAAGTCCAGTACAAGATGAATCTAATATAAGATGAATCCAGTAAGGGACAATTCCAGTTATAGTGATCAATGATTCCAGGGTGAGTCCAGCCTATACTCTAGCAGTGTGTTTTAAATACCGAGATCGACAAATAAACGGCTATGGGTAATCCGGCACATCACACACCTGGCCGGGTGTGAGATGGCTATCATTCCAGTTTGATTCCAGCAAAGGGTTATTCCAGAAATAGGGTATGTCTACATGTCTTACTCTAGTATTTCTCCTCCCAGCAAGTGAATCCAGAATTCCGACACAATGATTCAAGATGAGTCGAGCCAAAATATAATAATACCAGTAAATGATTCCAGTAAATGATTTCAGTAGGTGATTCCAGTAATAGAAGCCAGGAATGATGATACCAGTAATAGAGGCCAGAAAATAAATGTGTGTCGTATACATGAATCCAAAATATCCATACGTATTGTAACAGAGAATTGCATGCAACTAACTAGAACTAAAGTACAGTAATTGACAAGTAAATGAGAGAACTATCAGAGAATGTACTCGCCTGACACTCTGAGAAGAGTAGTGTAATGTCAGATGTCTGCACCGGAGTCACAATGTCCTAAATAGAGCAGTACAGGTTATAATGTGTTTTAAAACAAGGTAAATGATGTTTATGATACAATCTACATGATTTCTAGACCAATCTAGGTCAAAGTCAACTCTAAGTCAAACCTGGTCAACTGTCTAGGTCAAACTAGGTCCAAGTCAAAATTGGTCAACTCTGGGTCAACCCAAGTCAACATTTAGGGTTTGGGCTTCTAGGTATCAAACCATATCAATCTAAATTAGACTCAACTATAAGCCACCATATGAATTTAGCTAACTTGGTTAACTGTCTACTCAAGGTAGGTCAATACTGGACTATGGATCAACTCTCTAGTCAAGTCAACTCTACCTCTAAGCTAAACTCAAACCAAATACCATTAACACATAAACCAATTTACTATATCTCATCTAACCATAACCATCCATATTACAAGTTTATAAACTTACTATAGGCAACCCACATATCTTATGCATATATGCCTAAGCCCACAAGTACCTAAAACCTATAACATATATATTAACTCAAAGGATCTATCCTATATCACTCACAACCTAACTTTCACTCCCAAAGGACACACCCATAACAAATACTTATATACACATTACATATATCATATATCCATACATGTAGAGAAGGGGAAAGGGCTGTATGTGTATACCTTAGTTTGAAATGTGTGAGTGTCACATTGAACCAATGTGTGAATCAACAAGTGAAATGGCATTTGTTTCCCAGTTTTATGTATCACAGTCCATTATAATATTAACTTACTGTAGGCCTCAAAAATGAAGTCACGCTGAGTTAATACAGCCTATCAGAACAATGTCTAAAATACACGCTGAGTTCTATCAGACCATTTCCTTAAATATACGCAGAGTTTAAATGGTACACAGAGACAGCTCATCATTTGTCAGAGTGTCATTATGACTGACAGCACAACAGTCAAAGAATGTCTCCTCGTATGCCACGTATGCACGGGACTCGAGAGATCTCAGTCGACTATTGCGTGACTTTCGAAATCTTCCTCAACAAGATTCAGTCTTCATCAAGTTGGTGTACCAAAAAGTCCTTATTGTCATTTAATGTGACTGACAAGGCAATCAATGTCAGAGATTTTGTGTCAGTCGAGGCACGTTGAATCAAGACAGCTGGCCATTCTGACTCAAGTCTGCGTGTATTTTGAACTTCTATGTTCCTTCCTCAAGTTTGCGTGAATTTTGAGCTTTCTGTCTCAAGTTTGCGTGTATTCTGAAGCTTTCTGCCTCAAGTTGGCGTGTATTCTGAAGCTTTCTGCCTCAAGTTGGCGTGTATTCTGAAGCCTTCTGCCTCAAGTTGGTGTGTATTCTGAAGCCTTCTGCCCCAAGTCTGTGTAGATTTCATCCTCAACCAGTTGGCGTGGATTTCATCTCAAATTATCAGATTGGAGTACGTGGCAGACATGCCACAAATCTCTCGTATGCGTGCCCAGTAACTTACACATGACTCATGCACGATTGCCATGTGTCCAACAGTTACAGGCCACGTCTAGTAATTGCTCATTAACTTTGCGTACGTTTGAGTCCTGCGTGATTATCAACTATGCATAGATTATGAAGACAGTTATCTTTTCAGTTATTTTTGACTCTATAAATAGAGTTCTTTTCTTATTCATTGTACAGATACATGGATATCTAAATTGCTGTCGAATTCTTGAGAGCTTTTCTTCTTCGCATCGTCTAAGGGATAAAGCGATCGTCTTCTAGATCGGATTCCTACAGTTGTATTTTCCCAGAAACACAATAAATAAAGTGAATTTATTTGTGGAAAACAAATTGGTGACTCTGCTGGGGAAACCCATCTCCTCTTCTGAGATGGCCACAACTCAATGCGACGCTTCGTCGGTCGGATCGACGAAGAAGGTGATATCGATTCAGTTCAATCAACTCGCCTATGAAGAAATACAGCGGGCTAAGGGTGGTAAGCACACTTCAGCCTCTATCACCACTGCCAAATCAAAGGGACGATCTGTCTACGTCCCTAAGAATCTGTTGGCAACCAAAGACGGTGAAGTTTCTACCACAGTGTCCATTACTAACACTGGCAAGAACTCCACTGCAGGCACGCATACTCCTGTGTGCTCGAAAAAGACAGCATCCAAAAGACACGCTAACAGTGATGGCTCCTTAGCCAAATCTGTTTCCGTAGTCACGCAGTCCAGAAGTCACGCTGACAGCACTGGCTCTTTAGCCAAACCTGTTCCAGCGTGCAATTCCAAACTCAAAAGTCACGCTGACAGCACTGGCTCCTTAGCCAAACCTGTTCCAGCGTGTAATCCCAAATTCAAAAGTCACGCTAACAGCACTGGTTCTTTAACCAAGCCTGTTTCAGTATGTATTCCGCACGCATCATCCACCATGTCAGCTCTCCCTGACTCAGCATGCGTACCAAAATCTGGCTTCTTAGCCAAGACTTCATACGCTGACAATACTGGCTCCTTAGCCAAATTGTCACCAGCATACTCTAAGAAGAATAGCTCTTTAGCTATTTTTTCTTCTTTGCCAAGTTCTGCTAGAACTGGGGGTGGTCTTGCTTTAACTCCTCCACAAATGGCTCACAAAGTCCCTTCGAAAAGAAATAACTCTTTAGTTGTTTCTTCTGCTCCTGTAGTGTTTACTTCAGGAACAACTTTGACTGACAGTTTTGTTAGTCAAAGAAAAGGAAATAGTCTCCTGACTACTCTTCCTTCTGGACATTCTATGTCTCAAAACTTGAACAAGTCTAAGAAGAAACATTTCTTAATGTCTTATTCTACGACTTCTTCAAATTGGGCACATAATTTGTCTCTACAAAATAGTTTGTTACCAACTCCTAATCAAGGGGGTGGTTCAACTCTTCCTTCTCTGTAAATATCCAGATCAATGGAAGGAAAACTTCAAGTATCAAAAACTAATGTTTTACCTCCAACAGATCTAAGAATGAAACTTAATCAATCCCGCTTGGGAAGCACTTCTGGTGTTAAGAATCCATATCAATCGGGAACAAAAGTAAGAGATCCGGATGCAGAATATGCCAGAAATTATGTGGCTCAGATTAATCACTCTTTGTATAATCAAAAGCCGTCAAGACCCAAGAACAGGAAATACATTCCTAAAAATGCACAAAGATTGTTCTCAGATATACCTCAATCTTCACATACAGATTTACGAGAACATCTTCAACAAAAAAGGAGGAATAATTCTGTGTCAATGGATCATGACCATGCTGATCATGAATGTGACTTCCAGCCAAGGGTCATAATTTAATACAGATGTCAAACTAAACGACAATCTGTCTTCAATCGGATTCAGTGTGAACCTATGCCTGATGAAGATGAACCTCTTTTCGCTTCTATCAACATAACCTCTCGAGATACTGGGGGTAGAACTGATAGTCCAGATGGAGTATATAGAGGCACCACATCAAGGGTCATGGCTTCTAATCAAAGAACTTCGATTTTTGAAGATTATTCTGAATTTCTTGGAGAATCTAACTTCCTACCTCTTTCTACTGGGGGTAGTTCTCCTACAAATGACTTTGATACACAAAGCAATGATTCAGAACAAACAGGATCCACTAGTTCATCAATAATCCCTCGTATAGTCACAACTTATATGGTGGATGGGAATACTGAATTAAACAATGAACCTTCTTCTTCAATGACTCACCAAGACCAAAGAATTGCTTCTTTGGAACAACAAATGAAGTCTATGGCTGATACTATGAAGTTAATGTATGAACTCATGGCAACCCAGCTGCAAAATTGACAGACTGTACCAGATGCCATACCAATTGACACTGGTGTAGGTCCAGTGCATGTTCCTCCAGCAGTACAATCCAATATCCCTGGGCAAGCTCAACCAATTCCTAGCCATTCGGGAGCTGGGGGTAGCGCTTATAATGCTGTCCCTCCTCCCAACTATTCTCTACAAGCTACAACTCCATAATCTTTCGGAGTCGTTACTGAAGCATTGAGGAATCTTCGAACCCAATTTGAGGTATTCAAACAGAAAGATGGTTTACAAAGGTTAGGTATCAAGCAACCTTATCCAATAGAATGGAAGCAAGTATCGTATCCTCCTAAATACAAGCCTCCTAGTATCTCATTCTTTGATGGAACCACTTCTCCGAGTCAATTTATTAATCACTTTGAAGTGATGACTGATCAGCTACAACCAAGTGACGCCCTCCTTACTCGGGTGTTTGTCGGATGTCTCAAAGGAACGGCTTATGAATGGTATAGAAGTCTCCCTGATGGGTGTATTACCTCATTTGCCGGTTTCAAACAAATATTTCTTGAACGGTTCTATGAAGGGCTCAATGACATGACTATGTCTGCTTTTATAAGAATCAAGCAGAAAAATAATGAAACTACTGAGGATTTCATTGAACGGTTTCGAAGAGAAGCTCTGAAGATGCCTCTTGGAACTCCTGATGCTGTTACTATTGACACATGTAAGTCGAATCTGTTACCAATCATCAGCATTTGGACAGGATCCACTCAATTTCAAGATTAGCCTTCCTTCATAGTTATTGCCAAAGTCGTAGAAATTAGTGCTGAAACCTTCAAAGGTTTAGGAGTACAGATGACTCCCAAAGAAACAGGTCAAAGTACTAGCAATAATGCTAAATCCAATACTCGCAAGGGAAAAGAAACCCTTGAAGTTAATCTTCAGAGTAAAGATGCATCGACCGTTCAAACTACTCCTACCTCTACGACTCAACAACCAAGAGCACCTCGCCCCAAAGAAGAATACTCTTTTGATGACGATGATGTCCTTGGTATCATTGAATGTCTGCTGAAAGGTAATAAAATACAATTACCTGAAATCAAGAAACCCGATGAAGCTGGTAAGACAGATCATCCTAAATACTGTCCATACCACAGAATGTTGGGTCACACAGTTCGTACATGTTATGTACTGAAAGGAAAGATCCAGGAAATGATCAAATCTGGAGCTATCACTCTTACTCCGAAAGAGAAGACCGTCACCTCCAACGTCGTCTCTATGCAATTCGGAGATTTCCCTCCTCAACTCCTTGAAAACGGGATCGTTCCTATTCCCAAGGCAACTCTTGAATAGTAAATATTCCTCCTCCACAGTCTGAGGATTTAGTACCGATCACTATAGAAACAGGAGAAATCATATGGATTCATCCTGATCTAGTGGCAGATTTTGATTCTCCTCCTCTTCAAAAGACTACTTCCCGAAAATCTAAGAAGGTTGGAAAAACTAAGTCATGTCATATGACTTCTTTCAGATCTACTCCTGACACAGAATCAAAAGATAAAGCAGAAGCACTTGCTGGTGCTACGAGAACAGGGAAACCTTATCTAAAGGATTATTCCAAGAGTCCTGAGGATACTCCTGATATCTCTCCTGCTGACAAAGATACTCCTAATATTCCTCTTGAAGAAGAATCATCCACTGCACCTGTTCCTTCAACTGCACCGGTTGTACCTACTCCTTCCAAGCCCACAGCTCTTGAGAAAGGCAAACAACAGGCTCGATTTGATAAACCAATTAAGAAGTCCCTTCCTCTTGGGCTTCAGAAGCCTTATAACTTCGACATTCTAGCTCAACTTGCTAATACACCAGCTAGAATGTCCCTCTTTGAACTTCTACGTCTTTCTAAAGAGACTTGGGAGACATTAAGTGAGGCACTTCTTCAGGCTGACTCTTGTCTTGCACAATTAAAGAAGCCAGATGAAGAACCTGCCACTTGCTTACATTATAACAGTGTATTGGAGATTATCCCAAATATCACCTTTACACAAGATGACATGCTACTGGAGGATAATCGACATGATCGGCCTCTCTACTTCACCGGTTATATCGATACGATGAAGATAGATCGTATCCTCATTGATCCAGGGTCTGCTATAAGCATAATGCCAAAGAGTCTGTTGGATGAACTAAAAATCCCTCTTCACAAGCTTTCCAAGACGGTTACTACTATCTTGGGATTCAATCAAAGCCGAAACGAGCCTTTGGGAAAGATTCATCTGAAACTTCAGATAGGTGATTTCAGATCCAAAGTCACTTTCTATGTGATCGAGATCGTGGGATCTTATAATCTTCTTCTGGGAAGACCCTTTCTTCATGAAAATAATGTGGTGCCTTCTACTCTTTATCAGTGTTTTAAATACATTGACAGCACTGGAAGAGTACAAAAGGAAGTTGCTGATATAAATCCTTTCCATGGGGTTGAAGCTTATTTTAATGATTCCCGGATGTACAAAGAAGAGTATACAAAAGTGATACAAGCTATGGAGAAAGAGGATCCGCAAAGTGAGACCTTGATAATTCCTGTTAAAGGTCGAACTACTCAGCAACAGTCTCCTAAACCCTATGGAGAAGGTTCTTTTATTATTCCAGTGAGCGGACGTATCTCTCCATCACCTCAATCATCTACCCAAGATATACTGATCATTCCTGTCAGTGGGCGTACTACAGTTCCTGTATCTTCAAATATAAAATAGGATACTCTGGTAATCCCTGTTGAAGGGCGGACTACTCTTCCATCTCAGGCTTCAAGGGAGCTCACATCTTCTGAGCCATTTGTTATCGATCTTAATCGAAATAAAACTTCCTCTTGTTTTTCTTCTCCCCCTTTAGTCATTGATTTGGCTAAGATTTCTAAGGCCCAGCCTTCTCCCAATGTAAATACTACTACTTTTAAATTTAATGAAAAGTCTCCATCTTTGCAGTATATTGATGTGTGTAATTATGTTCATAGTTATTTGCATTTTGTTAGATGACTTGAGAACAATAACCATAGGAGTTGTACAGACTTTTCATACAGGGGTATCCCTAGAATCAGTACAAACTTCATACTTTCTGGTTCCTAGTAGAAAGCCAGGAGACATTCCAATATTCTTCTACAAAGGGCCCCAGAATCCTTCTGATTTGGAAGACGATGACAAAGACGATGATACTGGAAGGTTACAATTACGTCGTTATAGTCAGCAATCTAAAGACATTATCAAAAATATGGGCCATGACTTCAAAACTGGCCTCAGTGATGGAAGAGGAAGAAGAATGCCTGTCCGGATTCCTTCTCTGAAATATGGAAGGACAAAATACGGATTGGGTTATATTGCTCCTATTCCTTTTATCAATATTGTACATGAAGATCCCGAATCTGACGAAGATAAGAGATCTGATTCTTCTAGTACCACCTCTTGGGATTCTGATACAAGTATCGGTGACTTCCACTACAACATTATGTCTTCCAACATGGTCTCTGTTGACGGTTCTGAAGAAAATGATAAAAACGAAGACGAATTTGAAATCTCACCTGAATCAGAACAGTGGGCCCAAAGGTTAGATAATCAATGGGAGTTTAGATTCGAGCAAAGAGAACCTCCGACTGAAGATAAACTCGTTCAAATAGATGTTGGTGAAGAGGGATCCCCCAAACCAATATTCATTAGTGAAAGTCTTTCAGAAACTGATAAGCAAGACATGATCAAACTTATTCGTGAATACATCGATGTCTTCGCTTGGAGTTACGAAGATATGCCAGGACTTGATCCATAAATCGCAACTCACAAACTCAATATCATTCCGAATACTAAACCGGTCAAACAACAACAGCGACGATTTCGTCCAGACAGTATGGATGCAATTGAAGCTGAAGTCAATAAACTCATGGCTTCTGGGTTTATTAGAGAGGAACAACATCCCGATTGGATGGCTAATATAGTTTCTGTCCATAAAAAGACTGGCAAGATCAGAGTATGCATAGACTACCGCGATCTCAATACGGCATGTCCAAAAGATGAATTCCCTCTACCAATTACTGATGTTATGATCGATAATACCTGTGGGTTTGAACGGATGTCATTCATGGACGGGTATTCTGGGTACAATCAGATTAAAATGTTTCCAGATGACGAGAAACACACTTCTTTCAGAACGCCGATCGGTACATACTGTTATACAGTTATGCCATTCGGTCTCAAGAATGCAGGAGCAACTTATCAACGAGCCATGAGCACTATATTCCGTGAACATTTGCAGAAAATAGTCGAATGCTATGTTGATGATATTGCAGTCAAAAGTCGACAAAAAGAGGATCACATCCAAGATTTGAAGACTATTTTTGATCTAATGCGTAAGCATCAATTAAAGATGAACCCTACTAAGTCCTTCTTAGGCGTCTCTAGTGGCAAATTTCTCGGCTTCGTCATTACCTCGAAAGGTATACACGTAGATCCCGAGAAAATCAAAGCCATCCAAGAGATGCGTCCTCCACGCACCTTAAAAGAGCTACGAGGATTTTAAGGAAGGATCGCATATATCAGGAGATTTATCTCTAATCTTTCAGGATGCTGCAGACCATTCAATAAACTTATGAAGAAAGGTATTTTTTTGTCTGGAATGATGAATATCAGAAAGCATTCGATGATATAAAATAATATCTGATGAGCCCTCCAGTATTGGTACCTCCTGTCTCAGGAATACCGTTCCTCCTATATACCCGAGCAATGAGTCATTCATTGGGTGCATTGCTCGCTCAAAAGAATAAAAATGGTCATGAACAAGCCATTTACTATCTCAGTCGTACTATGACCGGAGCTGAACCTCGATATTCACAGGTCGAAAAAGAATATTTAGCCCTGATGTTCGCTGTCCAAAAGACACGACATTATATCATTGGCCAGACCATTCATGTCATTTCCAGGATCAATCCTATACGAGTTATGATGAAGAAACCAAGTGTTTTAAATTCTCGATTGGCTAATTGGGGAATTTTACTTGCTCAGTATGATATGCACTATATTCCTCAGAAATCGGTCAAAGGACAAACTTTAGCTGATTTTCTGGCTGCTCATTCAATTCCAGAAAATTCAAAACTCTACGATGAAATCCCAGATGAAGTCCTAGACTCAAACCAAATTGTTGAAGAAGATCCTACTTGGCGTCTATTCTTTGATGGAGCTTCAAGAATAGGTCCTAATGGTGACATTGTCGCTGGGGTTGGAATCGTTCTTGTGTCGCCAGAAGGTCTTGCTATCCAAAGAGCTTATTCTCTCGATCAACCATGTTCAAACAATGTAGCTGAGTACAATGCATTGCTTATTGGTCTTCAACTCGCTAAACATCTGAATATTCAACATTTGGAAGCGTATGGAGATTCTAAACTCATTGTCAATCAAATAAGGGGTACTTATGAAGTTTGCCATCAAGATCTGGTTCCTTATCATAGATCGGTTATATCTATGGCTTCTTCATTTGAAGGATTCTTCATCGAGCATGTTAGGCGAGCATGTAACACAGAAGCTGATGCTCTTGCTAATCTTGCGACGGTGTTAGCTATTCCGATTAGACGTCAACAAATGATTGTTGTTTGCAATCGAGAATTATTTCATCTTGAGAACAATCTAACTCTAGGGCTTCCAGTTGATATTGAAGAATCAACATCTCATGATATCAATACAACAAGAGGATTTGGATTAAGTCGTAAATTATTATCATCTTCATCTGATTCTAGTATGGAATTCACCTTCAGTAATTTAGCTGAGACTCAGAATACGGATAAAGATTGGAGACTTCCTTTCTTAGATTTCGTATTGTATGATATTTTTCCAGATAATTCGAGTGAGGCTGCATCTATCAGACGACGATCACTCTGATTCTATTACAATCATACTACAAAAACCTTATATCGTCGAGCTTATGATGGTTTACTTCTTCGATGTGTTGCCGGTAGTGAAGCCCAACAAATTATTCGCAAAGTACATGATGGAATTTGTGGAGCACATCAGCCTGGACCAAAACTTTAAGACTGTATTCGACGTATGGGTTATTATTGGCCTACTATGGTATCAAATGCCATCGAATATGCAAGAAAGTGTAAAGCTTGTCAAATCCATGCGGATTTTATTCATCAACCCTCAGAATTTCTACATCCAATGGCAGCATCATGGCCCTTCGAAGCTTGGGGCATGGACATTATTGGCCCGATCAATCCGCCGTCATCAAAAGGTCATCGGTTTATTCTCGTAATAACCGATTATTTCTCCAAATGGGCCGAAGCTATTCCTTTATCTGAAGTTAAAACTTCTAATATCATCAACTTTATCAAGCATTATGTCATCTACAGATTTGGTGTTCCTCGACGCATTATTCGTGATAATGGACCACAATTCGTCAGCCAGAAATTTACTCGATTCTGTGATGATCATCGGATCAACAATGTGGCTTCTACCGCATATAATCTGGCAGCTAACGGATTAGCAGAAGCTTTCAACAAGTCCATCATCAAACTCTTAAAGAAGTTTGTTTCTACTAACAAACGTAATTGGAGTGAGAAACTTGGTGAATGTTTGTGGGCTTACCGCACTACAGTTCGTAATGCTACTAGATGTACACCTTTCTCTCTGGTGTATGGATGCGAAGCTGTTCTTCCATTAGAGATTCAAATTCCTTCTTTAAGGATAGCAATCGCTAATGAACTTACCACCGAGAATAATGATCGTCTTCGACTTTAGGAATTAGAAGCTCTGGATGAAAAGCGGTTATCTGCTCAACAGAATATCGAATTCTATCAAGCTAGAATCTCAAGAGCTTTTAACAAGAAAGTTAGAGTTCGAGCATATCAAAAAGGAGATCTTGTTCTTACAGTCAGACGTCCGATGACTATGACGCACATGAGTAAAGGCAAGTTCGATGCAAAATAGGAAGGTCCATTCATTGTGAATAAAGTCTTTTCTAATGGGGCATATCAGCTAACCACTATGGATGGTAAAGTCACTATGATGCCCATTAATGGCAAATTCTTGAAGAAATATTATGTGTAATATTTTCATCTGTCAAGATTGTTCTCCTATCATTCCCCAGCTAGTAAAAATACCAAAGTCATTGTTCTTTACAAGAATCGTTTCGATATCTTTTATCCCCAGTGGAAATAGATATTCTATTTTGTATTATTTTCTTAGCAAATTTGATATCTAGAAAATCACGTCCATATTACCTCTGAATTTTCTATCTCAGTATCATATTTATGAAAATGATATCTAGTCTTTTGATTCTCGAGTCCAAAGATCATGAAAAATTGAGTTCAAAGATATTTTTATGTCTGAATTCTATTTTTTCTAATCAGTATTAAACTAAGATCATCTCTGGTTTAATATCATCAGATAGAATTACAAAGTTCATTTGTATATTCTATTCTATTGAAATGTGTCATGTATTATTTACCTCTGAACATATTTTCTATGAATACATCATTATCAAAACAACAAAGTCAAAAATCAAATCAAAAGTTCTTATTTGTCTTCATTCAAAATCAAAATATTGATTACAAGTGAAAATGTAAAAGATCTATTTATTAGGAGTTATTAGCTCCTTAATACGATCAAGTACAATACTCATTTTCTCATCATGAGCTTTACGAACTCTTTCTGCTGCTTCGACTGCGATAATTTGTTCATCAAAAATGATAATAGCAGATTGGCGACGGTTAACTTCTTCAATTTGCTCTGCCTGCATCTGCTCTCGCTCTTGTTGAAGAGTTTGACAGCATTCAGCTTCAGATATACGAGCAGTGATGACCTCAGCTTGCTCCTTTTCCATGAAGGCAATTCGCTC
This sequence comes from Iris pallida, assembly GCA_029216955.1. Lineage (NCBI taxonomy): Eukaryota > Viridiplantae > Streptophyta > Magnoliopsida > Asparagales > Iridaceae > Iris > Iris pallida. Next base: position 16,867,710 of record JANAVB010005796.1, on the reverse strand, counting down.
CTGAAGACGAGCCAGCTCCTCTTTCAACTTCTTGAGCTGTTCAGCTTTTGATATTTTATCCTTCTCCAGAAGTTCTACTCTCTGACGAGTAGCTAATATTTCTTCACCCTTTTCTACTAACTTTTCAGATAAAGAAGTAAGAAATTCTTCTAAAGCAGCTTGCTGAGCTTGGGCTTCATGTTCCATTTGAGCGATCTCAGCCGCAGTCAAAGATTTAACATCTTCCTTCTTGATCTCCCAGTATCTTTGGATAGTTATCTCTAATTCATCTAGAAGATGTTCGAAAAAGATACATTGAGATTCGCAGCCGGCATGTCGCAGTGCTAGGAGCGGGAAATTGACCATCGTTCGGAGATCAGAGAAGGGCATAGTTTCGTCTTTCAAGAAACGCCTGGAGTACGTATCCAGATATGAATAGATGATATCTGAATACATCCCCAGAGTCCTTGCCAATCCCGTCTCAAACCCAGGAGTTGCTATCATTATTGAAGAAGAAGCTTGTACGTTCTCTGTCCTGGGAATTAAAGTATGTGCCGCTGGAGAAGTTGGCAAATACGAGCTCCCTTCATCAACATCAGGCTGGATAAGTGGAGCATGAGTCGAGCTCATTGCTGCAGCAGTTCCTACTAGTCAAAGGAAAAATAATCAGCATATAAAGAAAAAGAAATAGTAGAAACAGAATTTGAAATAAAATTCTACCAGGTTGAGGTTCATATTCTATATGTTGAGAGAGTCTCGCATCTTCTCGCAGTCGATCCATAATGGTGTCTGACACCTGCTTTATGTGACTACTACCAGCTCCAGAATTACTGGGTGCTGGAGCATTATCAGGAGATTGAGCAGGTTCAGAACTGAGCTCCATTCTATTTCCTCTGATTTTATCTTCATCATAATGAGTGGAAGTCTCAGGATGCCAATCCTCTTCCTCTTCAGCCTCTTCTTCTTTTTTAGAGTGTTCTTCTTCAGACACTTTTTGATCCTCAGCTTCAGGGTGAGTCTCTGATCCAGAATCCATGATATTCACATCAACATCTATTCCTTGAGATGGATCAATCTCAGGAATAGCAACAGTAGCAAGCTCAGGTTCTTGAGCTTCAATTTCCATGGACTTGGTATTGATTGCAGGTTCAGTCTCTTCTGGAATGTTAGTTTGAAGAATAATGTCTTTACAAACATTCTTCAATAACTCATCAGCAGCTGATAGTTCAGACGTTGGTACGTCTTCATCACCTCTGGCCGAAGAAATGTTTTCTTCAACCTGAGTTTCTTCAATTTGATTAGGTTGAAAAGATGGAACTTCCGGTTGTTCCCTAACTTCTGCCCCGGGAGCTGGTTCTTCTTCTTAATATTCAATTTGATCATCCAATGCCTGGATGACACCTTCTTTCCCGTGCTCAAAAGGGATAATCTTCATCTCTGAAGGTTCAGCAGCTACTCCACTTGTCGTCGGGACAGTCGACTCTACCTCAGTCAGTTCAGCTGAAGTTGCTGGAAGATGAACACGATCAGATTCCGTTCTCTCTGTGGAAACCGTTTCATCGATCTCTGGCATGATCCCTCCACTCATAATAGTTTCCAGGAGTTCATTGCCCTTCATCTTTCCGACAGTCTTCTTGACGTATCTGCCTCTCGATCTTCTTTTTATCAAAGGAGCATCGTCTTCATCTGTATCTTCATCTTTGTCGGCAGCATCGTCTTCATCAACTGGGATGCCACCTAGAGATGAGGTGGCAGTTATTGAAACTCTTTTCTTCTTGGAAGTCTGAGACTTAGTACTCTTTTTAGAGACTTTCTCAGATTCATCACTTCGTTTCCTCTTAGAGATGGACACGAATATTGGAGGAAGAACTTCATCAGGAAAGTTTTGCTCCAGAGATAATTCATATAAGGGCTCACCTTCCGCAGTCTCATCTTCAGGTTCCGGAGTAAATTGTTGAATAACAATCTTCTTCTTCGACCTCTTTGATGGAGCTGGGTCGTCTTCTGCAACAAAAGTCTTCAAATGAAAACTCGGCATGAAAGTGCTCGATGAAACATAGAAGCGGGCGTATGTATAGAGCATTTTCGTCCCCGCCCTGGATAAAGGATTCGGCATAGAGAATTCAACTTTTGTATCTCTAGCCGTGAAGTATCTCCATGCCCGAGCTCCATCAATTAGTCCTCCACGAGCAGAAAGACAGGTGGTGGCATTCCCAACATGAAGTTGGTCATATCCGAATTGCTGAGCAAATTGGCTCGGTAGATATGGTTCTAAGTACGTCATTTCTTCATGACGATATACCAGGTGAGATGGCCGAATTTGCTGCAGCCATTGAAAAGCTACGTCATCTAGCCTGTGCCCTTTTTCTCCGTCTATCATGTTCAGAGGCATGCTCTCATAACCCTGTGGCGGAGGAGCACATTGAATCGACCAATGTGATGATCGGTTCAAAATATTTCTGCATTCTGGAAGAGTGTGAACCTTCCAGAAAGTTTCTCCGACGTACTTCTCTAAAAAGAGGCTGCCGCTCCCTCCTGCTCCCGGAGGTATCAGACCGTCGTGATGGAGAAGAAGCCAACCATACAAATAAGTATAGGGCATCTCTATTCTCGGAAAAGGATCGATCATATTCCTTTGATTAGACAGCATATTGGTTACAAAATTTCGAAGACCTGCGTTCAGCCTGCAAGTTGTCTCTGATAATAAGTTTGTCTTATAGCCGTACATAAGGCGCACTGCTGCAAAAATAACGCCTCTATGTATTCTATCCAGAGAGCTGGAGCCAGGAACAACAAATCTTCTTAGCCAGAGAGAGAGGAATCCGGCTAAATGACCGTTCTTTGACAAAGGTTTTCCACTCTGTCTCACATATGATCTGAAGGTGGTTCCGGCTTTAAACTCATACCAGTCTTCATTGATCGTAAAATCTTTACAGTCATACTTCTCTAGTAGATTGGTGATTTCACTCTCAGAGAGGGGCTTGAAGGAGTTAATTTGATACTTTCTCTTCTCATTTATCTTCTTCTCATCTTTCTCACGATTCATGAAAAGATAAGACATCCACTTCTGGATGTGGCAGCCGGCTTCCTCTTTAGCACTTTTATAATACAGTGTGCATGTGCCGAAATGGCACATTATCTCTTTAAACAGATGCACCATCTCCGGGTTCTTCTCCGACAGAAAATTTAGCTCCTCGGTTGTAGACACATATTCTTCATATGGCAGTGTGCCTGAAGGCAGATGAGAGATGTATTCCATCTCATGAAGGGCAAAACCCATCTCCCCTTTGGGAGTCATAAATGTTCTCGTCCGGTGGTTATATCTTTCAACCAAGGCCAGGAATAGAAATGGGTTGGGTTTGAAGCCGAGGAGGAATTGACGATCGCGTCATAGAGATTTACCTGCTTTAGCTCATTCTCAAACTTCTCCAGAACCCAATGGACCAGAGTCCTCCACCTCATATTCTCCTGATTCATTAAGCCTATCATCCTCGACGTCGAATCAATAGGATAGAATGCCTTCTCATTTGCCATGAATTCATTTATGAAAACAGGCGTCCTGAATGGCATCAATATAGACGAGTCTTCGGGTGGCACACATCCCGGCTTCAAACCTCGAAACCAGGATACGTGATTCTCCGGAGCACTGTAGAATCCGTCTTTCTTGTAAATGATTCTGCTCGCCTTAGCTTGCTGATTTTCTGTTAAGTGCCATGTCATCTTTCTGGGGTAACTGGCGTGCATGAATCACATGATAGACAAACCCCTAGATACCTTCGGCCAGTACATGGGCTTCCTTGCATCACCTTCAAAATAGAAGCAGACCTTCTCCCTGATGCCTTTTGGTTGTGACTTATGTGCTATGGCATCCCCAAACAGAAAAGCTGGTTTCTTATGGATCACCAGGTCAAGACTCTGAAATGATTCACCATTTATCAGACAGTGTAGAGTGGTATGATCTTGATTCTTCAACAAAGATAGTCTGGCTTCCGGAGTGTCAAACTGAGGAAACTGTACATGAGATAAATCATGTTTGAAAGAGAAGCTCAAATGTCCTTCCTAATCAGCTTCTTCACTTCGGATGTTCACTACAGAAAAGAAAAGAAGAAAAGATCAGACATGTTTTGTCACGCAAACTTCAGAAAAATTTATGTCTATGAGCCTTATGCGTGTTTAACAGTGTTCAAAGAAAATTTCATAAGTCACGCAGACTTCAGACAAAGATCAAAAAGACACGCTGAATGATTTATTCACGCATGTGATTAATTCACGCAAAGTCTAGACAGATTAGAATGAAAAGTCACGCATCATTGCCAGAATCACATTGAAGTGAAAATGACAAAAAATATGCTGACAGATTAAGACTAATCTATCCAGAGGATGACTCTCAGAAGTCTGCATGAATAATTCAACATTGACATCTCTGCCAACATATGAAAAATCACGCAGAGTCATGAGAGCCATGCTTATTTGCGTAAAACACAAAGCTTCGTAAACATGAAGATGTGAAGTATGGCCAACCCTAAAGAGGGGGCATACTTTATTAATATCCTTTGCCCTAAGAAGGGGGGATATATTTCGAAAGTTCATTATTGATTGTTTTAAGAATCCTAAGATTTCTATGTGGAGTTCATCTTCATCAGTTTGTCTTCATCAGTTCGTATCCCCATCTGTCACTTACGTTGCATAGAGGGATGAGTAACTTCGCGGCGAGGAAGTCTGTCGGTGGTGGCACGCGAAGACGTCGCAGGGGTCTTACCCTTAGCCTGAGCGTCGATCTTAGGAGCAATTGCTGAGAAAGAGAAGGAAAAGTTGGGGAAGACGAAGTTTCTCTTATGTGTGGGATTTTTCCCTCTCTAAAGCAAGTAAAGAAAGAATGAAGTGATTTATGGCCTTTTTATAGGCTCACGAAGAATTTCAAACGGCAAAGTCATCATTTGCTTCGATATAGGAGTTTTGCACGGGATCCTAAACCGCACAGAATCCCAACAGCCCAATCATTTCGAAAGAAATCTTTCCCTGAATCATCTCAGCGTGACTAAATTCATTTTATCATCTCGATTTCAAAGTATTTTGAAATAATTTATCATTTTTTGAAAACTTTGAAGGGGGTTTTGTGGGCCTCAAAAATGAAGTCACGCTGAGTTAATACAACCTATCAGAACGATGTCTAAAATACACGCTGAGTTCTATCAGACCATTTCCTCAAATATATGCAGAGTTTAAATGGTACACATAGACATCTCATCATTTGTCAGAGTGTCATTATGACTGACAACACGACAGTCAAAGAATGTCTTCTCGTATGCCACGTATGCACGGGACTCGAGAGATCTCAGCCGACTATTACGTGACTTTCGAAATCTTCCTCAATAAGATTCAGTCTTCATCAAGTTGGCGTACCAAAAAGACCTTATTGTCATTTAATGTGACTGACAAGGCTATCAATGTCAGAGATTTTGTTTCAGTCGAGGCACGTCGAATCAAGATAGCTGGCCGTTCTGACTCAAGTCTACGTGTATTTTGAACTTCTATGTTCCTTCCTCAAGTTTGCATGAATTTTGAGCTTTCTGTCTCAAGTTTGCGTGTATTCTGAAGCTTTCTGCCTCAAGTTGGCGTGTATTCTGAAGCTTTCTGCCTCAAGTTGGCGTGTATTCTGAAGCCTTCTGCCTCAAGTTGGCGTGTATTCTGAAGCCTTCTGCCCCAAGTCTGCGTGGATTTCATCCTCAACCAGTTGGCGTAGATTTCATCTCAAATTATCAGATTGGAGTACGTGGCAGACATGCCACAAATCTCTCGTATACGTGCCCAGTAACTTGCACACGACTCATGCACGATTGCCATGTGTCCAACAGTTACAGGCCACGTCTAGTAACTGCTCATTAACTTTGCGTACGTTTGAGTCCTGCGTGATTATCAACTATGCATAGATTATGAAGACAGTTATCTTTTCAGTTATTTTTGACTCTATAAATAGAGTACTTTTCTCATTCATTGTACAGATACATAGATATCTAAATTGCTGTCGAATTCTTGAGAGCTTTTCTTCTTCGTATCGTCTAAGCGATAAAGCGATCGTCTTCTAGATCGGATTCCTACAGTTGTATTTTCCCAGAAATACAATAAATAAAGTGAATTTATTTATGGAAAACACTTACAGGTTAACTATTGTACATATATGTATATCAAACGAAATTCCAGATTTTTGTGTGTGTTAGTGGATTACATATGTGTGTGTGTGTATGTTAGATAGGAATGTATGTGACAGTGAACATAAGAGGGAACAGCCAGATTTTGTGTGTGTGGGTGACTGGTGTGAGAGTGTAACTAGTGACAGGAAAATAGAGGGTGGCCTGTGTGCATATACATATGTATACTCAGATTTCAGTCCCAGGTTAGGCAATCTCAGGTTAGCTAACAGTGTAGGAGAAAAATGCGATATGGAGGTAAGGAAGTATGGCTATTTCTACCAATCCTAGTACTGGAACAGTGACAGTGAGCTAATCTCAGGAATGTATAGTAATGACAGCTCACATTTAGTAGGGTGTATGGTCACAGGAATGAACTTGGTGTCCCAGGAAATGGCAATGAAGGTAGTGTATAGGGAGAGTGCAGGCAGTAGTGTAACAATGAATGCAATGGATATGTTAATACAAGGAATAATGCAATCATAAGACAGGTCCTAGTGCAGTGCTAATTGAATGTGCAGGACATGCTTTCTAATATGCATGATGTCACATCTATATGCAGGGTATATGAAGTGTTCTGATACAAGTATGCAGTGATGAATCTCTAATAAGGGACTAAGCATGAATGGCCTGGACATCTAATGATGCAGGACCTAACTCTATTGGGTGGGGGATGAACTATCAAGCAATGAAATGGGCAGAACATTAACAAGCAGTGAACAGTCACAGAATCAGAGTCCCCAATCCATATGCAAAACTCCATTCTCTCGACCACAAGCTTGTCTAACATGCTAATCCCGCTTAGCATTAACTAATACACAAGTATGAGTCAAATATAGCAAGTTGACATTAAATAAAAATCAGTTTACACTGGAAAACCAATTCAGGTTTCCAAAACAAGCATGTAACAGTCCACCCCATTTTTAAAATTCCATTTCTTGATAACCAAACCTAATATAACATGAAAATCTAACCTAGCAGTAGTTAACACATATATGTAAGAGTTTAATATGGCAAAACAACATCAAAACTCAGTTAGAATAGGGAATCAATATGAAAATTCAAAAACTGTGCACAGTGCATGTGTTCCCAGGCCTCAATCCCATTCAAATCCAATTCGAAACAAGGTGGCAGGTGGGCAGTGGTTTGAACAAATCACACGAGTTCCCAAGAGTCCCCTCGTGTCCAAAAATCAGGACACAGGTGTCCAAAATGAAGAAAACCAAGGTATCAGAAATAACAGTGTCAGCAGCCTCGTGCAGAGGTACAGTGCAAGCTAGGACATGACACACGACACCATAGGGCTCGTACTCGTGTCTTGGGGTACGCCAAGGATAGGTCTAGGGTCCCATCACCCTGTACCGTGTCCACGACACGCGTGGTGTCGTGTCGAACCGCGTATCAGTCGTGTTTCCTGCGTGCGTGTGTGCCTGTAAAAATCCGTACGGGTTGAAATTCTCTCGATCCACCCAATAAAATCCTCTAAAATTTTGTGTTTGCTGTGTCAGACAGTAGGCCATCGTGTCTACCAAATTTCAAGTCACGAGAGCCCGTGTCGTGTCCGCAGTGGCACCCGAGCAGCAGGGCACTGCACGGTGTCCTCGTGCATACGTGTGTGTTCAAATATGGACACGAACGTGTCCATAAATGTGCTCAAAAGGACACGAATGTGAAGTACACATATAGATCTAGGAATTCATTCAAAAAGATTTGGAAAAACAGAAAGAAAATCCCTCTTAGGCATTTCATCAAACACCTAGGCAACACTACGACACGTGTCCGATACAGACACCAAACGAACACAAAATTCACCCAAATTTCAGGGACACCTAGGGGACTCCTAGATCTAGTCCTACATGCGAAGAAAACCGAATTTTAAATTAATTTAAAGGGTTTTACCTATATGTGCAAATTACATGGAAAAGCTTCAAATGTGGGATTCCTCCTTGCTAGCCAATATCTCCAAATTGATTCAAACCTGAGATTTCTCTCCATGAACATAAAGTAGGGATCAATTAGAACCAAATGCAAAAAATTTGAGCCAAAAAGGAATTGAAATGAGGAAGTTATGGATTGGGGAAGAAGGCTCTTACCTCTTTATTCAAACTTGTAAAAATTTAATAAAAGAGGCAAGAACATGGAGGAGAATATTTATAGGGAAGGGGGAGCCCTAGTGGCTGGTCATGAGTTGTAAAAATTAGGGTTAGGGTTTCCTAAATTGGCCCACGGGCTTAAGTCATGATCAAACAATCATTAAGCCATAAGTCATTTCATGAAATCATAAGCCATGACTTAAATTCACTAAACCAAATTCCCTCATTCTAAAATTAGTTTCTAATGACTAAAAGTAGGTTAACCTAAGTTAGACTAGGGTTACCATGGCTAGGGTTAGCTTCTAGGCTAGTTCACTAGGTCTCAACAAGTCAAGTCAACCTAGAATTCACCAATTCAATAAATCATCAAATAATTCAAATAAGTCAAAATGACCAAATTACCCCTAGGCTAAAAATGATAATAAATCATCCTAATGACATGGTTGGCTCTAGGTCATGCAGTCTCTCAGGTTTTACTAGCAGCACATCAAAATCACAAGTCATGACTTAAACCAGTTTTTAAGTAGTTTAAAAATAATCAAAAATCACCAAAAATCATAATATGAAATAAATATCAATAAATAATAATTATAATTACAAAATTTCAAAAATACCCTCATCTGGAAAATTGGGTGTTACAATCCTACCTACCTTATAAAAATTTCGTCCTCGAAATTAAGATGATCGCACCCTTCCTAAGTCAAACCCCCAATCAATCAAAGTCGAAGCAATACAATCCTACTGGTCGTGATTCCACAGTCTCGAACATGGTAGCTACACTAGCAATCACAAGAAACATCCTGGCAGGTATTAAGGGAAATCACACATGAAAGTGGGGAGGAAGAACAAGAAGGTCAAACCTGCTAATCCATCACTTGCGACGTCAGTCTCCTCGGCTGCCATCGCAAAAGCTCTACCCCTCTGGTGCTGAGCTACAGGTGGCCTAGCTCCCTCAAAAGGAGGTACAATGGGACAATCTATCTTCTGGTGGGCAGCTGACCCACAAAAATAACAAACCTTCAACCTCTTCCTGTACTGCTCCCAAATGTGTCCCGACTTCTTGCAGTAGGAACAACTGATCGCCTTCGGGTCCTGACCCCGATACTGGTGCTGTACCTGCTGAACTCCCACTGGTGCTTGCGTCTGCTGAATCTGTACATGAGGCCTCTTGGCCTGGCCTCCGCTGCTGCTGGTACCGTGAGCGTCCCGTCCCCTCTTGAGCCTCAGCTCAAGATCATCCTCAGCCAATAAAGCTCCCGTTAAAATGTCCTCGAAAGTGGCATCCCTGTTGCCCTTGGTCAAGGACTTGACTTCCTTGACCAGACCCTTCCGGAACCTCTGGGCCTTCGTCGCCTCGCTCAAGCCCTCTATAAATCTGCTGAGACGGCCGAACTCCCCAGCGTACTCCTCCACTGACAGGCTCCCCTGAACTAAGCTCTCGAACTGCGACTCCAAGGCTCTGAGCGCTGAATCTGGAAAGAACATCTTCTTGAAGAAGCCCTTGAACTCCTCCCAAGTCTGTCCAGCTACCCCCACCCTGGGGTCTGACTGATACCAGGTGCGAGCATGATCTCGCATCCGGCTAGCTGCTGCCTCTATCTGGAGATCTGCCGGTATCCGGGCCAGACGAAAGATCTCCTCAATATGCTCGATCCACTTGTCAGCATATAAAATCTCCTCTGTCCCCAGGAAGTCTCTGGGGCTCATCTTCTGGAACTGCTGTATCCCCGGTGTCCTCGGCTGCTGGATCACTGGTCGAGCTGCGACTGCCGTAAGGGCCAACTCCATGCCCCTGTCTTGTCGGGCCTGCTGCCGGTCCATAAACTGCTGGAAGTAGGCAAACATCTGTACCGTATCCACGTGTCCTGTAGGCGGCAGCTGCTGGAACTGCATCTCTGGGATGAATGGGTCCTGCCTTCGAGCTGATGGAGGCATACCCCCTGCTATTGCTGCTGAAGTCCTAATATGAGTAGAGGTGGCAGAAGCTGCAGCCTCCTGACCCTGCTGATCTGGCTGAGAGGTGGCAGTCCCCTCTACAACAACTGCTGCACCAGAGCGATATGATCGTGTCTCCACCATCCTGAAGACAGATCGAACAAGGAAGTCAATACTGAGCAGGAATCGATATATCAAAGGAGGACAGTTTATTCCAAAGAAGGCAAATCAGTACGATATGTAGATGGCATGATTTAAAGCAGAATTTTTCTAACTGTGATTGAGTGCCTCTCCGGTAAAGCCTATCTCTCAGTCCTATCGCAGGCTCGCAGCAGTACAACTAAGTCGCCGTACTACCACGATATCGTACTAATGCGACTCTCGACCTGCATGGGCCACCACTAAAAATGTGTCACGACCCGCACCCATTTTGAGGGTACGAGTACGTAACAGCACCGAGCCTGCGCCGCAGTGTCGGCGGTAGAACGCTGTTCTAAGTCTCTAACTAACCATCAACTCATGCAGTATATAGTGTACTCATCATGATCAACTCCGAACGGAGGACAAGTATAAGATATGGTGTAACTCAATCACAGTCTAAGCACGATAAGATAACACCAAAATATAACTAAGAAATTGAAGACAACAAAACTACTGATATAATAACAACAAACTCAAACAATCTCAAATACAACTCAAGTCTCAATTCTATATATACAATGTAGGAACGAAATCGTAAAGCACAATACTCTAGAGGGGGTGAATAGAGTTGGCAGCGAAAATATGCTAATTAAAAAATGTTAGCAGCAAGATCACAGAATAATAATCACAATTAAATAATGTAAAGGCAGAGATAAGAAAGCAAACGCAAAGACAGCGATGTATACTAGTTTTCCTCTGTTGAGGACTAATCCAGTCGGTAGAACTCTTGCTACCAGTTGAATCCACTATTGGCAAAACCGTAAGTTTTCTTACGAAGTCCTTGCAACTTCTACAATGCGAGCTTTGATACGAAGAACTCGTCCAACTTCAATTGTGAAGAGGTATTCTTCAAATCAAGCCTTCTGATTACAATCACTCAGAAACTTCTAGACCGTATCGCACTGGCAAATCGACTAGAGGATTGTAATTGGCTTGGGATCTGAAAATTAAAGCTCAAGAAAACTCTTTGGAAGACTGAATACTTTAGATAGAGAGAAGATTGAAAGTGAATGAGTGAGTTAAAATGATCGAAATCCTTCTCTATTTATAGGAGTTCCAAAGACAAAATTTTGGAAGAATTTGGACAGAATTTGGGCAGAACTCTATGAGAAAATCTCGGTTAAATCTGCAACTACAGGAGGACCAAGTTCAGAAGAATTCAAAAATCAAAACGGCCACTAACCGAACTCTGGCCGAGCTCTGTCAGGGTTGTCACGCCCCACTCCCGTAGGAGCGATCGTCCTTGCTAAGGCGTGATGCCGCACGAGCCTAGATTGCGCTCGTGCAAGGCGGGTTCCATAACGGCCGATTTTAGCGGCTGCGACGGGGTCGTCTCACAGAAGTCCCGTGCAGAGACATTGAATAATAGCAGCAGAAATTAGAACAAAACACAAGTTACTCAAAAGAACTATTTATTGATATTGATGCAACGGTTACATTAGAGGTGCAAGGTCAAGATTATAATCACTCAAGCTCACTCATCTCACATTACAAGTCACTCAGCTCTCTCTCTCATCTCTCAATTTCAAGTCTTGATCCAGCGGAAGCTTCGGAAGGCGACGTCCATACATTATGTCCTCTATAAGTCTTTACTCCATGCGACCGCATGCTTCGAATTGCCAAGGAACTTCGTACTTCGACGCATCCAAGCGAGCTCCGTGCCACGAGCTTCTACCTGTGCCTGCACATGGAAACTATGTGGGTGTCAGTACTCAACTGTACTGGTGGAATGAGCTCCTCGCCCACCCATACAAACCCAACACATTTGATTTACTTTGTACAACACAGTCACTTCTTATCGATTGTCTTTCTAGTCTTGCCTTAGGATCAGTTTTATGACCGACGCCTTGCTTATTTTGTGTCTTTAGACCATCCCGTGCTTGCGAAGACAATGTTAACTCATACCTTACCTCAAGACCCATCTCGTGCCAACAACGTTAACCTATCGAGTCGTGTTTGCCTTACGGCTTAAAATCAGAGACGTAACTACGCGATAGTACCCAATTCCTTGTGACCGTGCTACAAATCCATCATACCGTGCCTCGCAACTCAATGTGACTCAATCGTATCGCCGCCTTGCGGCCCTTTGCTACTAACTCATCATCCGACCCAATCCAAGACTTGTGGGCTAAGTGCCACTCGACCAACTTTGCCTTGTGGCGTTTCCTGACTTAGACTCAAGACAACTCAAACCAACTTATGCAACTTATATGCCGACAACTTAAGACCTGACGCCGTATCTCGTGCCGAAGCACGTTGCCTATGTTTATGCCATATCTTAGGACCAAACCTTGTGTTCTAACTGTACACACATCCAACTGACTCAATCCAAAGGCACACACGCGGATTGCCGCCCGTGCCGACCCATCTATATGAATTGGTCACTAACATCACAAGCTATCCTGGACTATAGCCTTGCCATTCGGCGACCCTTTCAGCGCAAGTAGCTAGCCCCGCTGAAAGTTTCCGAATGACCCGAGCGGTTCGTCCAGCTACGGCTATGTCACGACCCGCACCCTGTGTAGGGGCACGAGAAGTGGGTACGTCCAGCCTACGTCGCAGTGTCGAAGGTAGAACGCTGTCCTAGGTTACTATCTAATCAACAACTCACGCAATTATATAATGTACTTGTCAAATCTCAACTCCGAACGGAGGACAAGTATAGATATAATGAAATCTCAATCACAGTCTAAGCACGATAAGATAACACAGAAGTTTATAACTAAGACTAAACAACAACATCTAAAAACTACTAAATAATATCTCAAACAAACTCAAAAACAAACTCGTATCTCAGTTATTACAATTCAAGTTCAAAAAACATGAAAACTAAACCAAGTCTACTAGCTAGTCTCCCGATCACTCCTGAGAGTCGGGGCCCTAGGTAGCTAAGCCATCTCCTGCTCCAGGGTAAGTAGGGCAAATGTCCTCAGGGCAGTCATCTGTAATATTTTCAATAGGTCCAGTCAGGACAGGAACGAGTACAATTCATCAAGAAATCCCGAGTAAATGACAGAGAACTATAAAGCAGTTATAGACAGTTGTATTGATGAATATGGCAGTTTATATTCAGGTGATGGTAAGAAAGACAAATAAAGTACAAGGAAAGAAAATAACTAAACAAGAGAAGAATCGTAGCAACGAAGACTATAAAATAAGATCTAACTGAACTAGAGTAACATAATGAGTTCAGATGGTAAAATATAAGTCGAGTATAATTCCAATGTGAGTCTAATATAAGATGAGTCGAATGTGATTCTAATCATTGTTCAAATAAGGTGAATCGAATAAGGTGATACGAATAAGGTGATACGAATAATGATTCACAATGTTCTAACAACGATTCGAATAAATTCTCCAAGTGTGTTTTAAAATACTTAGTTAGACATGTAAACGGCTAAGGGTAAATCCGACACATCACACACCTGGCCGGGTGTGGAATGGCTATCGTTCGAATATATTCACAGGGGGTGGTTCGAATAGTGGGAATGTTCACATGTCTAATCAAGTATTTCCCCGCCCATCTAATACAAATGAATCCAAAATCCGACACATAAGACGAATACAAGTCCAACCAACAAATGAAGATACGAATAGGTGGTTCGAATAGTGATTCGTATGGTGATTCGAATAATAGAGGTAAGACGAGTAAGTATGTGTGTCGTATACATGGATTCAGAAATAACAGTACGTATTTGTAACAGAGAATCGCATACAGCTAACTAGAACTGAAGTACAGTAATTGACAAATAAATGAGAGAACTATCAGAGAATGTACTCGCCTGCTACTCTGAAAAGAGTAGTGTAATATCAGATGCCTGCACCAGAGTCACAATGTCCTAAACAGAGTAATATGAGTCATGATATGTAAAATACAAGAGAATCGAAAGCTACAATACAAACTACATAATTTCTAGGTCAAACTAGGTCAAACTAGGTCCAAGTCAAACTTGGTCAACTCTACAGTCAAACTAAGTCAAATTAAGTCATATTAGGTCACAAGAAGTTAAACTAAGTCATACAAGATCAAACAAGGTCAAACTAGTCTAGGTTAGTCTAATCTAGGTTAAAGTTAGACTAACTAAGGTTTTGGTCAATCATAGACTAGTCAACAAGGTAATTAGGTCAATCTTGGTCATGGGTTAACTATCTAATCAACTCTACCTATACCATATCACACAAATAAGGATATACCACATTACCCATATCAAAGCCTATAAAGAAATGACACTATATAACCATACCATAAGACAAAACTTATACCAGTACCTATACAATCACTCATGGCTTAACAAAACCATATCAAACCAATTCATATATCATATATACATATATATAGCACAATATGCATACAAACACATTCATAAGGATATAGAGAGGGGGAGGCAAGGTCAAGAGTATGTGTGCAATTACCAACATGTGTGTGTAGGTGGTACATGGACTCATAGGCTAACCAACTCTACTCTAACTAGTTATAATCTATAACCATGTATAGTAAGGTATAACACAAAACATAACTTCAACATCCCATTAACCTTACATGCCAACTCTCACATGTGACATATCTACAAACCATATTCTATACTCTATGACACATCACCTATATACATATATAAGGCCAACCCACTATCCTAACCAATCCAACCTAACTCATATCTAACATGCCCTCATATATATATATATAATCATATACAAGCCTAACCTATATATCTATATATACCATAACCCAAGACTAGGATCTCACCCTCTCTAATAATTCTGTCAAGCCAAGCCAACACCCCAATACTTCTTACTGCACTCTATTGCAAGTGCCCTGCCAAGCAATGCTGCTATTGGTGCCAGCTGCTGCAATACACTGCCTGCAGCCATGCCACTAGGCAATGTCACTGCTGCCTGCATTGATTTCCTGTGAAGGGCTGAGTTCTCACAACTCCCCCTTCTAACCATCTATCCCTCAACTCTCTCCAACTCACAGCTCCCTTCTAAACATACATGACAGTTAGTGGATAGGTTTTAGTGATTAGTTAAGACTATGTGTGTGTAAATGTTCTGGAAAACAGTGACAGGAATTGGGGAAAAGTGTGTGTACATTGTGTGTTGGAATGAAATCTCAGTTGTCTAATAGAGTAGTTCAACCAGTTAGCTAACTAGGTATGGAAACCCAGTGTACAATCTCAGAAAAAATCAGTGAATGAGTGAGTGCTTGAGTGACAGTGTTCAGTTTGATAGGTTAAATTCTCAGAAAAATTAGCACATTTGAAAACATGGTATCAGAATATCAATCAGAAAACCCGATCAAACACAAGCTTCAAATTCAAATGTGAACTTCGAGATCACACAATAACTAAAACCTCATAACCCAAATCAACTCTGAGTTTTCATACCAAATATTTGAATCCAGGTTTCACAAATAAATAATTCAAACTAATATTAGAGATCTCCATATCCCGACTGTTACATGATTATCAGTGAATGAACCCTCATTCGAAAAAACCAAATTTACCTAAAGCCAACCCAAACAAAATCCCAAGACTAATAAACCAATTCAAAAATGAATGAAACGAAACCCAGGATTTCCAACCAACTGAACTAAAACCTGAGAATGAATGGTTATGTTAACCATATCAATTCGAATCAATCCAAATCTCAGGTTGAGTATATGAGTGTATCAATGAGTCAAGAGTGTTTCAGTCACAGGTCCTGCGTGTTCAAATTAATGTGTCCATTTACAGGTTTTCAGAATTTCAGTATTCATCAACCATGTACATCTATCAGTGCATTTGAAAATCAAAAACCAAATTTCCCATGTTAATATAACCCTCAGAAGAGTAGGTCAATCTCAGATATATATATAGGTATCACACATCGCAAATTAATCAATGAAACAATTTGCAACCATTAAAATCCTCAGGAATCAGTAATTTTTAAGGTTCAATAACAGTGAACATATTGAACAGTCCATCAAAAATCAAAAATCCATTTCGAAACCTAAAACCTAACATAAATCAGTAAAAAAAATCTTTGCAATAGTCTAATACATATGTTCAAAATCCTAGCATTAAAATTTACATGTAACCATGCATACAGGAGATGCACACTGATACAGTGCATATCAGGAAAATAGGAAATCCCTAAATTCGAGATGAAAATACATTAACAATCAATTTAAAGTGGTTGGCAAGTGAAGTGTCATACTGGTGTGTGTCAACCATGGTGTTCGTGTCCATGCAAGTGGACACGAACGTGTCTAAACACGAAATTTACAGTGTATAAAAAGAACAGCACAGCAGCCTCGTATGTGCGTGTGGGTCACCCTAGGATACGACACAGGGCGACCCGTGTCTCATGATCACGCACGTGGGTTCGCCCATAGTAGGTCTAGGTGTCTGCATTGTGTCCAACGTGCGTCGTGTCGTGTCAATCATCGCATATCAGAGCGCAAAATGGTTTCGTACGTGTCAGTGTAAACCCAGTGCAGCGACGATTTCTCCGTGCATACTGAACGAGGACCCACGAAATTTTGTGGGAGTCCTGTCAGTCACTAGGGCCACGCACACACCAAGTTTGGTGTCACGAAGTGTCGTGTCCTAAGAGAAATCAGACACGGGCAGCAGGGCACCCGACCGAGCCCCCGTGCTGCGTGTCCAGCATAAATTACGACATGAAATCGACACCAAACACGACTCAGTCTTCATAAAAGTTGATGTACATATTTAGATCTACAAATTTATTTAATTAGTTTTACAAAAATCGAAAATAAAAACCTTAGAGGCATTTAATCAAACACCTACAAAACAATACGACACGTGTCCGATACGGGCACCAAACGGACACGAAATCCACCCAAATTTCAGGGACTCCTAGATCTAGCCCTACATGCAAAGAAAACAGAAATTTAAGTCAATTAGAGGGTTTTACCTACATGTGCAAAAAGCTTGGAAAAGCTTCAAATGGGGGATTCCTCTTTGCTATCCAAAAGCTCTCAAATTGTCCCAAGGCTGGGATTAAATTTCACAATTAGAAAATAGGAGAAATTAGGCTCTAATGCAAGAAACTAGAGTTAAAAAGAATTGAAATGAGGAAGTTATGGATTGGGGAAGAAGGCTCTTTACCTCTTTCTTCAAACTTGTAAAAATTTAATAAAAGAGGCAAGAACAAGGAGGAGATTATTTATAGGGAAAGGGGAGCCCTAGTGGCTGGTTAAAAAGTGGAAAATTAGGGTTAGGGCTTAGTCTAATGGCTATGGGCCAAGTTGTACTAGTCATGGAACCAATTTCTAGGTCTCAAGCCTATGGACCAATTCACCAATCCTCCTACTCCAAACTTGATCCTAAGTGTCCTAACTTGAGTTGACTTAAGTTAAACTAGGGTCCATACCATGTTAACTAGGTCACCAAGTCAAAGTCAAATCTAGGACAGTCTCTTAAGTCGCAGCTAGTCAAAAGTCAAAATCAATAATCACCAGTGCAATAAATCATGAAATAATTCAAAGAGGCCAAATGACCAAAACACCCCTAGGCTAAAAATGATAATTAAATCATCCTAATGACATGGACAGGCTCTAGGTCAGGCATTCTCTCTGGTTACACTAGCAAGACCTCAAAATCACAAGCCCTGACTTAAACCAGTTTTTAAATAGTTTAAAAAAATTATTAAAAATCACCAAAAATCATAATATGATTTAAATACAAACAAATAATAATAATAAATACAAATTTCAAAAATAACCTTATTCCAGAAACTGGGTGTTACAATCCTACGCCCCCTTAGAAAAATTTTGTCCTCGAAATTAAGATGATCGTATTCCCACTAGGTCAAACCCCCAACAATCAAAGTCAAAGATAACATGCAACACTGTCCTACTGGTCACGATTCTACGGTCTCGAATAGGGTAGCTACACTATCTAGCAAATCACAAACGATATCCTGGCAGGTACTAATAGAATCACACAGGAAAGTGGGGAAGAAGAATAAAAGGGTCAAACCTGCTAATCCATCATCTGCAATGTTAGCCTCCTCGGCTGCCATCGCAAAAGCTCTACCCCTCTGGTGCTGAGCTACATGTGGCCTAGCTCCCTCAAAAGGAGGTACAAAGGGACAGTCTACCATCCTATATAAAACTGGTAAGGACAACTAGGAATTAATTATGAAGGGTTACCATTCCAAGATGATCAAAATCGAAAGTTTAAGGCACGAGTGTCAATAGCATTGAAATCCAATAATACAGTATAAGACAATTTCTTCCTTTGGATAGGGAAACTAAACATGATACCTTGGGTTGATCTATCAAGTACAGTGCCTTTTCTATCTGAAATATGTAAAAGGCAAAACAATAATGAGTTCAAAGGCGATGTTATTAAGTACAATACGTGGTTCATAGGCGATGGAAATAATTCAACAGAGAATTGTCAAAGCTGTCGTGGATGAGACTCTGGGGCAATTTTAACTATGTCTCCCTCCATGTAGAATAATATATGAGAAGCGAACTAAAGTGCAATAGGTTGATCAGACCATCATGCACCGGTTCTGATTAGACAATATGTTAGTGGGTGCCAGCCCCCAATAAAATATGTTATGATCAAGCTCGAATAAGATAAGCTTGCAAAACTGGTGCTAAATTAGCAACATAAGATAGACAAAATATAAGTAAGGATAACGATGAAGAAAGTTAATAGTCTAAGATCCTTTAAACATCAAGGAGTGAGGGTGAATCAAAACAAGAGGAAAAGGATTTTCAAATCGAAGTTCATAATGAGATTCTCAAGGGTCATCCCAAGAATCTTCTCAAGTAGTCCTAACTGTGATTGGGTACCTCTCTGTTAAAGCCTATCTCTCAATCCTATCGCAGGCTGTAGTGATACTCTAGTTCGAATACCACTACATAAACTCGACCTACATGGGCCACCACTAAAAACGTGTCACGACCCGCACCCTTTGTAGGGGCACGAGAAGTGGGTACGTCCAGCCTACGCCGCAGTGTCGACGGTAGAACGCTGTTCTAGGTTACTATCTAATCAACAACTCACGCAATTATATAATGTACTTGTCAAATCTCAACTCCGAACGGAGGACAAGTATAGATATAATGAAATCTCAATCACAGTCTAAGCACGATAAGATAACACAAAAGTTTATAACTAAGACTAAACAACAACATCTATAAACTACTAAATAATATCTCAAACAAACTCAAATACAAACTCGTATCTCAGTTATTACAATTCAAGTTCTAAAAACATGAAAACTAAACCAAGTCTACTAGCTAGTCTCCTGATCACTCCTGAGAGTCGGGGCCCTAGGTAGCTAAGCCATCTCCTGCTCCAGGGCAAGTAGGGCAAATGTCCTCAGGGCAGTCATCTGTAATATTTTCAACAGGTCCAGTCAGGACAGGAACGAGTACAATTCATTAAGAAATCCCAAGTAAATGACAGAGAACTATAAAGCAGTTATAGACAGTTGTATTGATGAATATGGCAGTTTATATTCAGGTAATGGTAAGAAAGACAAATAAAGTGCAAGGAAAGAAAATAACTAAACAAGAGAAGAATCGTAGCAACGAAGACTATAAAATAAGATCTAGCTGAACTAGAGTAACATAATGAGTTCAGATGGTAAAATATAAGTCGAGTGTAATTCCAATGTGAGTCTAATATAAGATGAGTCGAATGTGATTCTAATCATTGTTCTAATAAGGTGAATCGAATAAGGTGATACGAATAAGGTGATACGAATAATGATTCACAATGTTCTAACAACGATTCGAATAAATTCTCCAAGTGTGTTTTAAAATACTTAGTTAGACATGTAAACGGCTAAGGGTAAATCCGGCACATCACACACCTGGCCGGGTGTGGAATGGCTATCGTTTGAATATATTCACAGGGGGTAGTTCGAATAGTGGGAATGTTCACATGTCTAATCAAGTATTTCCCCGCCCATCTAATGCAAATGAATCCAAAATCTGACACATAAGACGAATACAAGTCCAACCAACAAATGAAGATACGAATAGGTGGTTCGAATAGTGATTCGTATGGTGATTCGAATAATAGAGGTAAGACGAGTAAGTATGTGTGTCGTATACATGGATTCAGAAATAACAGTACGTGTTAGTAACAGAGAATCGCATACAGCTAACTAGAACTGAAGTACAGTAATTGATAAATAAATGAGAGAACTATCAGAGAATGTACTCGCCTGCTACTCTGAAAAGAGTAGTGTAATATCAGATGCCTACACCAGAGTCACAATGTCCTAAACAGAGTAATATGAGTCATGATATATAAAATACAAGAGAACTGAAAGCTACAATGCAAACTACATGATTTCTAGGTCAAACTAGGTCAAACTAGGTCCAAGTCAAACTTGGTCAACTCTACAGTCAAACTAAGTCAAATTAAGTCATATTAGGTCACAAGAAGTTAAACTAAGTCATACAAGGTCAAACAAGGTCAAACTAGTCTAGGTTAGTCTAATCTAGGTTAAAGTTGGACTAACTAAGGTTTTGGTCAAACATAGACTAGTCAACAAGGTAATTAGGTCAATCTTGGTCATGGGTTAACTATCTAATCAACTCTACCTATACCATATCACACAAATAAGGATATACCACATTACCCATATCAAAGCCTATAAAGAAATGACACTATATAACCATACCATAAGACTAAACCTATACCAGTACCTATACAATCACTCATGGCTTAACAAAACCATATCAAACCAATTCATATATCATATATACATATATATAGCACAATATGCATACAAACACATTCATAAGGATATAGAGAGGGGGAGGCAAGGTCAAGAGTATGTGTGCAATTACCAACATGTGTGTGTAGGTGGTACATGGACTCATAGGCTAACCAACTCTACTCTAACTAGTTATAATCTATAACCATGTATAGTAAGGTATAACACAAAACATAACTTCAACATCCCATTAACCTTACATGCCAACTCTCACATATGACATATCTACAAACCATATTCTATACTCTATGACACATCACCTATATACATATATAAGGCCAACCTACTATCCTAACAAATCCAACCCAACTCATATCTAACATGCCCTCATATATATATATAATCATATACAAGCCTAACCTATATATCTATATATACCATAACCCAAGACTAGGATCTCACCCTCTCTAATAATTCTGTCAAGCCAAGCCAACACCCCAATACTTCTCACTGCACTCTATTACAAGTGCCCTGCCAAGCAATGCTGCTACTGGTGCCAGCTGCTGCAATGCATTGCCTGCAGCCATGCCACTAGGCAATGTCACTGTTGTCTGCATTGATTTTCTGTGAAGGGCTGAGTTCTCACAACTCCCCCTTCTAACCATCTACCCCTCAACTCTCTCCAACTCACAGCTCCCTTCTAAACATATATGATAGTTAGTGGATAGGTTTTAGTGATTAGTTAAGACCATGTGTGTGTAAATGGTCTGAAAAACAGTAACAGAAACTGGGGGAAAGTGTGTGTGCATTGTGTGTAGGAATGAAATCTCAGTTGTCTAATAGAGTAGTTCAACCAGTTAGCTAACTAGGTATGGAAACCCAGTGTACAATCTCAGAAAAAATCAGTAAATGAGTGAGTGCTTGAGTGACAGTGTTCAGTTTGGTAGGTTAAATTCTCAGAAAAATCAGCACATTTGAAAACATGGTATCAGAATATCAATCAGAAAACCCGATCAAACACAAGCTTCAAATTCAAATGTGAACTTCGAGATCACACAATAACTAAAACCTCATAACCCAAATCAACTCTGAGTTTTTATACCAAATATTTGAATCCAGGTTTCACAAATAAACAATTCAAACCAATATTAGAGATCTCCATATCCCGACTGATACATAATTATCAGTAAATGAACCCTCATTCGAAAAACCAAATTTACCTAAAGCCAACCCAAACGAAATCCCAAGACTAATAAACCAATTCAAAAAAGAATAAAACGAAACCCAGGATTTCCAACCAACTGAACTAAAACCTGAGAATGGATGGTTATGTTAACCATATCAATTCGAATCAATCCAAATCTCAGGTTGAGTGTGTGAGTGTATCAATGAGTCAAGAGTGTTTCAGTCACAGGTCCTACGAGTTCAAATCAGTGTGTCCATTTACAGGTTTTCAGAATTTCAGTGTTCATCAACCATGTACATCTATCAGTGCATTTGAAAATCAAAAACCAAATTTCCTATGTTAATATAACCCTCAGAAGAGTAGGTCAATCTCAGATATATATATAGGTATCACACATCGTAAATTAATCAACGAAACAATTTGCAACCATTGAAATCCTCAGGAATCAGTAATTTTTAAGGTTCAATAACAGTGAACATATTGAACAGTCCATCAAAAATTGAAAATCCATTTCGAAACCTAAAACCTAACACAAATCAGTAAAAAAATCTTTGCAATAGTCTAATACATATATTCAAAATACCAGCATTGAAATTTACATGTAACCATGTATACAGGAGATGCACACTGATACAGTGCATATCAGGAAAATAGGAAATCCCTAAATTCGAGATAAAAATACATTAACAATCAATTTAAAGTGGTTGGCAAGTGAAGGGTCATACTGGTGTGTGTCAACAATGGTGTTCGTATCCGTGCAAGTGGACACGAACGTGTCTAAATACGAAATTTACAGTGTATAAAAAGAACAGCACAGCAGCCTCATGCGTGCGTGTGGGTCGCCCTAGGACACGACACAGGGCGACCCGTGTCTCATGATCACGCACGTGGGTTCGCCCATAGTAGGTCTAGGTGTCTGCATTATGTCCAACGTGCGTCGTGTCGTGTCAATCATCGCGTATCAGAGAGCAAAACGGTTTCGCACGTGTCAGTGTAAACCCAGTGCAGCGACGATTTCTTCGTGCATACTGAACGAGGACCCACAAAATTTCGTGGGAGTACTTTCAGTCACTAGGGCCATGCACACTACTAAGTTTGGTGTCACGAAGTGTCGTGTCCTAAGAGAAATCAGACACGGGCAGCAGGGCACCCGACCGAGCCCCCGTGCTGCGTGTCCAACACAAATTACGACACGAAATCGACACCGAACACGACTCAGTCTTCACAAAAGTTGATGTACATATTTAGATCTACAAATTCATTTAATTAGTTTTACAAAAATCGAAAATAAAAACCTTAGAGGCATTTAATCAAACACCTACAAAACAATACGATACGTGTCCGATACGGGCACCAAACGAACACGAAATTCACCCAAATTTCAGGAACACCTATGGGACTCCTAGATCTAGCCCTACATGCAAAAAAAATAGAAATTTAAATCAATTAGAGGATTTTACCTACATGTGCAAAAAGCTTGGAAAAGCTTCAAATGGGGGATTCCTCCTTGCTATCCAAAAGCTCTCAAATTGTCCCAAGGACTGGGATTAAATTTCACAATCAGAAAATAGAAGAAAATTAGGCTCTAATGTAAGAAACTAGAGTTAAAAAGGAATTGAAATGAGGAAGTTATGGATTGGGGAAGAAGGCTCTTTACCTCTTTCTTCAAACTTGTAAAAATTTAATAAAAGAGGCAAGAACAAGGAGAAGATTATTTATATGGAAAGGGGAGCCCTAGTGGCTGGTTAAAAAGTGGAAAATTAGGGTTAGGGCTTAGTCTAATGGCTATGGGCCAAGTTGCACTAGTCATGGAACCAATTTTTAGGTCTCAAGCCTATGGACCAATTCACCAATCCTCCTACTCCAAACTTGATCCTAAGTGTCCTAACTTGAGTTGACTTAAGTTAAACTAGGGTCCATACCATGTTAACTAGGTCACCAAGTCAAAGTCAAATCTAGGACAGTCTCTTAAGTCGCAGCTAGTCAAAAGTCAAAATCAATAATCACCAGTGCAATAAATCATAAAATAATTCAAAGAGGCCAAATGACCAAAACACCCCTAGGCTAAAAATGATAATTAAATCATCCTAATGACATGGTCAGGCTCTAGGTCAGGCAGTCTCTCAGGTTACACTAGTAAGACCTCAAAATCACAAGCCATGACTTAAACCAGTTTTTAAATAGTTTAAACAAATTATTAAAAATCACCAAAAATCATAATGTAATTTAAATACAAACAAATAATAATAATAAATACAAAATTTCAAAAATACCCTCATTCCAGAAACTGGGTGTTACAGGCTATACCGTGTTTCCCTCCGGAACGTCGCGGTCCCATGGCGCCCAGGGTTGTCGCGCGTGGAAACTCCTCCTTGTCGACAAGTTGTCCAATGACCATACAAGACTCGACACAAACTGATGTTTCACACAGTCATTCCTCTTCCAATGTTACCATCTCTTTCAAAACCAATATCAAACCATCTATCATTTGAGACCCCTCGACGACCCACGGTCGTGAGCTTTCTTTCCATGTTACCATATCATTTCATTCAACTTAATGCCTATTTGATAGTCCTTCCTCCAAAACTCATTCAATTAATCGTGGTTCCTGCCTTAACACTAGGTCCGTGCATCGTGCCTCAAACCGACTTCCGTTCTACGCGACGCTATCGCCCAAGTCATAATTTATATGACGGGCCTTGGGATCGTGGGACTATTTAACCTGACAACCGCAGAATGAGCGGGACAGTACTTCGAATGACTTAGGTCGACCGACATAACTTTGCCTAACTTACTGAAGCCTACAACTTAACGAGCAAAGGCCGCGTCAAGCCTTACCTCGATGGAACGTGCCGTGCACGCGTTCAACTTTGAACGACCAAGTCATTTGGGTGCCTAGACTTATGGCACAAGCTGTGCAACGCAACTTAACTAATGGGGCAAGCCAAGGCTATGCCAAGCCTTGGACGACAGGGCCGTGCATGCTTTATGAAGCATTCATGCGGGCGACGCCTATGACTTAGGCTATGTTCATAACTTCACCGACTCAACCAACTTTCCTTCTCCCAAGCCACGGGACGAAGGATCGAGTGTCATTTTCAAAACACGCCGTGCACCAACTCTAAGCCGACCGTTGGACCTTTCCATATTCTAACTCAATTCGACCCGTCGAGAATATTCCCTTTAGCTATGTGGATTCGTCTCTTTTATTATCAAGCCTACTTGTGCAAGTTAAAAATATGCGAGTTATTATGTGAAGGCTAAGATGAGGCGAGTTCACCGAAACTACCCTACCTGAGCGAGCGGTCACTTCGACCGAGCGATGTATTCGAGTAGCCGTTGCAAGGCTAAGTCCGAACACCGTTGGCGTTTTGATTCTGCCGATTGACTGAGCAGGACGGGGCACTACATCATACACCACTCAGAAAAAGTTTCGTCCTCGAAACTAACTGAGTACATTTATCGACTTATCACTTTTACTCAATTTTCAAGACTCTCGTACACACTACGCCTATGTGTTTTCTCAATCCGAGCCACGCTCGTGCTACCCTCGATCTTTCCTTCAATACAATTTCAAAATCCTCGACACTTTTCCATTCCTCAAGTCTCACTTGATTCAGCGTATTACTTAGTTTGGATCGTGCACATATTCTAAGCGTCCCCAAAATATATGCGTTTCAACCAAGGCTTGTGATAGCGAACCCAATTCTATCTATCGATCCATCCACTCAATCCTTTAAAATCAATCCTACCGATGCTAACTCTCGCAACATGGACATCTCGCCTAGCCGCTAGGCAATCTCTTTAGGCTAAAGTCAATTGTCAGTATTGGAATCATAGTTCCCAAACAACGATATCAACACTGACCCCATCCTAAGGTCAAACCAAGTTGATATTATGGGGTTTGCTACCCAAGCTCGTATCACTCTCATTTCTAAACATCAAGCATCGATTCCCTACGCATATCCCATTATTTGTCGTACGGGGTACGAGTCTTTCTGCAAAGCCATCCTATGATAACTCACATTTCAACCAATTCCTTGACGTATCGACATCACTCATGCATCAAGCTATTTCGTATAGTCTATCCCTTCAAACATGTTCGATATAGTTCGCCTATCAATCCTTCTCAAAGTCAAGCACGCTACGACACAATTCACCGTTAAATCATAATTCACATTCCATACTCCCTAAGTCATTTATCCCAATTCACGAAATCGATCACAAGGTCGTCCAACTTAACAATACGTTGCGCCCCGATCTCACGCGAGTCAGATTATCCACGGTGGGCACGAATCACCATGCACGCTCCCGCAAGATAATAATTCTCATTGGGATGTAACTCTTATTTTGTGTCCAGACTAATTCATTCTCGATACGCGGATTGGACCTGCTCAATCCTTTAGTTTCACTCATTCGCCAATCATAAGTCCTACAATCCTCGAGTCCACCTTAGCATCAAGCCAACAAGTCGAGACAATCAACGTTGCTGCGTCCTGATTTTTCGAGTTGATCATTCCCGCGACATGAATCACCATGTCAGCGCTCACGCGGAACGATCGCCCCAAACCCGACGCAACGCATGGGCGAGGCTAGAGTTACGCTCGTGCAAGATAAGATCGTCGACGTTGTGGTTTTCTGCGTAACCATCAAGACACAATCATTTTCATCCAACATTCATCTCGGTCAAAATCCTAAGTATTGTATCCAACCGAACAATAATACTTGCACGATCGTCATTTGCCGAGTCAGAGTACCCCCGAGTTATCGCATATCATCTTTGATATGCCTCAATACCATCGACGATATACGTAACTTGACGATCTTCGTTTGTAACGAATTCTGAGTCGTACGAATGATGTTGTCGTCCGACTGGATAATCTCCTCGACATTCAATTCAAGTTCGATCATTATCCCTCGAATCATTTACAACATCAATTTTCTTAATCAATCGATCGACATCCCTGAGGCTATCGCATACACCACTCAGGGATGAAGTCATTCAACAAATCCTCAATTTATCATTCGAATCAAAATCCACTTCTTCAAATCCCGTTCGAACCATTTTTCGAATTCCAAGCACGCTCATCTATATCGCATCGACGTTATCGTCGCTTGCTAGTAACCCTATCGATAGTCATCTCACTTTACTCAATAGAGTTAAACTCATTCTCGTCTGACACAATTCAATTCCCGTACTCGACTTTTCTAAGGTCGACGCAACTTTGGTGTATATGCCCAGCCCGACTTAGCCAACCATGCTTACGCAAACCATCTTTTATTTCTTGCCAAAAACTGTTCTCTTATGTTTTGCAAAATAGTTAGACTTATTGTATGGACATCCCATGGGACAATTGAGAGAGAGCGCACCAACGATATCAACTTGCGGAAGCAACAGAGTTTGCGGATGTAATGAGTTAAAGAATTCAATCGATAGTCCAAGGACGTAAAGCCGTGCTCTGATACCATTATGTCACGCCCCGCTCCCGTAGGAGCGATCGTCCTCGCTAAGGCGTGATGCCGTACGAGCCAAGATTGCGCTCGTGCAAGGCGGGTTCCATAACGGCCGATTTCAGCGGCTGCGACGGGGTCGTCACACAGAAGTCCCGTGTAGAGATATTGAATAATAGCAGCGGCAATTAGAACAAAACGCAAGTTACTCAAAAGAACTCTTTATTGATATTGATACAACGGTTACATTGGGGGCGCAAGGCTAAGATTACAATCACTCAAGCTCACTCATCTCACATTACAAGTCACTCGGCTCTCTCTCATCTCTCAATTTCAAGTCTTGATCCAGCGAAAGCTTCGGAAGGCGACGTCCATACATTATGTCCTGTATAAGTCTTTACTCCATGCAGCCGCATGCTTCGAATCACCAAGGAACTTCGTGCCTCGACGCATCCAAACGAGCTCCACGCCACGAGCTTCTACCTGTGCCTGTACATGGAAACTATATGGGTGTCAGTACTCAACTGTACTGGTGGAATGAGCTCCTCGCCCACCCATACAAACCCAACACGTTTGATTTACTTTGTGCAACACAGTCACTTCTTATCGATTGTCTTTCTAGTCTTGCCTTAGGATCAGTTTTATGACCGACGCCTTGCTTATTTTGTGTCTTTAGACCATCCCGTGCATGCGAAAACAATGTTAACTCATACCTTACCTCAAGACCTATCTCGTGCCAACAACGTTAACCTATCGAGTCATGTTTGCCTTACGGCTTAAAATTAGAGACGCAACTACGCGATAGTACCCAATTCCTTGTGACTGTACTACAAATCCATCATACCGTGCCTTGCAACTCAATGTGGCTCAATCGTATCGCCGCCTTGCGGCCCTTTGCTTCTAACTCATCATCTGACCCAATCCAAGACTTGTGGGCTAAGTGCCACTCGACCAACTTTGCCTTGTGGCGTTTCCTGACTTAGACTCAAGACAACTCAAACCAACTTATGCAACTTATATGCCGACAACTTAAGACCCGACGCCGTATCTCGTGCCGAAGCACGTCGCCTATGTTTATGCCACATCTTAGGACCAAACCTTGTGTTCAAACTGTACACACATCCAACTGACTCAATCCAAAGGCACACACGCGGATTGCCGCCCGTGTCGACCCATCTATATGAATTGGTCACTAACATCACAAGCTATCCTGGACTATAGCCTTGCCATTCGGCGACCCTTTCAGCACAAGTAGCTAGCCCCGCTGAAAGTTTTCGAATGACCCGAGCGGTTCGTCCAGCTACGGCTATACCGTGTTTTTCTCCGGAACACCGCGGTCCCATGGCGCCCAGGGTTGTCGCACGTGGAAACTCCTCCTTGTCGACAAGTTGTCCAATGACCATGCAAGACTCGACACAAACTGACGTCTCACACAGTCATTCCTCTTCCAATGTTACCATCTCTTTCAAAACCAATATCAAACCATCTATCATTTGAGACCCCTCGACGACCCACGGTCGCGAGCTTTCTTTCTAACATTTGAGACCCCTCGACGACCCACGGTCGCGAGTATTTTTTCCATGTTACCATATCATTTCATTCAACTTAATGCCTATTTGATAGTCCTTCCTCCAAAACTCATTCAATCAACCGTGGTTCCTGCCTTAACACTAGGTCCGTGCATCGTACCTCAAACCGACTTCCGTTCTACGTGACGCTATCGCCCAAGTCATAATTTATATAACGGGCCTTGGGATCGTGGGACTATTTAACCTGACAACCGCAGAATGAGCGGGACAGCACTTCGGATGACTTAGGTCGACCGACATAACTTTGCCTAACTTACTCAAGCCTACAACTTAACGAGCAAAGGCCGCGTCAAGCCTTGCCTCGATGGAACGTGCCGTACATGCGTTCAACTTTGAACGACCAAGTCATTTGGGTGCCGAGACTTATGGCACAAGCTGTACAACGCAACTTAACTCATAGGGCAAGCCAAGGCTATGCCAAGCCTTGGACGACAGGGCCGTGCATGCTTTATGAAGCATTCATGCGGGCGACGCCTATGACTTAGGCTATGTTCATAACTTCGCCGACTCAACCATCTTTCTTTCTCCCAAGCCACGGGACGAAGGATCGAGTGTCATTTTCAAAACACGTCGTGTACCAACTCTAAGCCGACCGTTGGACCTTTCCATATTCTAACTCAATTCGACCCGTCGGGATTATTCCCTTTAGCTATGTGGATTCGTCTATTTTATTATCAAGCCTACTTGTGCAAGTTGAAAATATGCGAGTTATTATGTGAAGGCTAAGATGAGGCGAGTTCACCGAAACTACCCCACCTGAGCGAGCGGTCGCTTCGACCGAGCGATGTCTTCGAGTAGCCGTTGCAAGGGTAAGTCCGAACACCGTTGGCATTTTGATTCTGCCGATTGACTGAGCGGGACGGGGCACTACAAGGGTTAGGTTAGGTATTTAAAAATAGTTTTTGGGGATTTTTGAAAACCTTTTTGAAAGCTTTTGTAAATAAGAATGTTTTTCAAAACTAAGGACATTTTAAAAGTATTTTGAAAACATTTTGGAATAGCCTATTTGCCAGTACGACTCGGTGTACAACGTATTCCTAGACTCAATAAAATGAAAAATATATTGCTTAAAGAAATACAGACTCGAACAGGCAAACATCGCTTCGGTCTTGAACTGTGTAGATAGCTATTCTTGATCATGTCCAAGAGTCCGATACATCCTGACTAGCTATTCTTGATAATGGGCCAACAATCTCTCCCATTTTGATAATTGACAAACTATGAATGATATAACATTTAAGTTTGAAATAAAATCAATAATTGTTCATGTCCTGTATTTTCTCAAAAGAATGTTAGATCTTTATTTTTTTCCCCGTTGTCATTTAGCAAAATAATTACAAAAGAGAAAAGCTCCCCCGCAATCATTGCATAAATAACAAACAGTGAAGAATTACAAGAAAATAATAATGATAAATGATAGAAACAGTAAAGAAAATATAATGACATCATAGGCATGTATTTGTTCTCAGACAGTTTATAATAAAACAAAAAATTATTTCACAGGCAGTTTATAATAGAGAAACAGATAAAGATGCTATAAATAAGTGAATAAACTGATGTGAACTATAAACTACGCATCTCATAAAGATAAAAAAGATGTTCAGAAGACATCAATAAATAAATCTAGTACAAGTCCTCAAAGAAATACTGATAGTAAAGTCTAGAAAGATAGAAAACTTGGAATGTCGGAGCATTTCCAAGTATACAGTAGATAATATCTAAGTCTCAAATCAGATAACATATCATAACACCTCATCATCATCATCATCATCATCATTAGAATGATGACCAGCATGTCCAGAAGGACCAGCTCCAGAGGTACCCGTGCCAGAAGGGTGAGGAGGAGCGCCAGTATAAAACTCACCGACATAGTCTCGAGGAGGAGCACGGTCAGAACGGTACCAATCATATGCGTTACCGGGCTGAAAGTAGGCATGAACAGCCTCATACTCACAACGATAACCAGAGAAATCTAGATCTTTAGGAATGGAACCGGCAGAATGTCCAGTCTGGGTGAAACGAAGATCAGCTAAGGAATTTGCAATCGCCTGATAACGGGTGACATCGCGAAACTCACGTTCGCGAGCCATGTCCATCATTGAGACGTGTAAATCTGAAAGGTGCTGGTATATGCCCTTAAATGTCATAGCATACTGCTGTTTCACTTAACAAAATGCCTTGGAGAAATTGGCTTTTGAAAATAAAATGAGAAAAAGTACAAGAAGTACAAATTTGATTCTGGGGAAGTATTGCTATGGAAGTCTGATTCGTAAATGATCACTTTGTTCCTTGGACCATATGATGATGATGAAGATCACTGCTTGAAGTAGAACAACTGGAAGAACTAAGTCACCAGAAAGGTATCGACGCACTTGGGCACTGATGGCGAGGCCGAATGCTTTCCTGCTTTGCTTCACTCTGTTCTGAAAGAAAAGTTAAAGAAGAATGCTCTGGAGAATCAAAATCTCTAAGTTCTGATCTCTGTATTCTCTCCTCTCTCTCTGTTGTCCCTGTCTTGTGAAAAATAAGTCTATTTATAGACTTGGGCTCTTGTGCGTAAAAACTCAGCAAAAGTTCCATCTTTACGCTAACAACTGCCACCCATGATCGAAGCCATCCGCTGCATATGTTGACGTGTGTCCCATCACTTCAGTAAGAATAGGATGCATGTACACACGTTCTTTGAGAAGAATGGCATGAAAGCCACGTAAGCAAACCACGTTCTAAACTGGTGGGGGAGAATAGGGCGTAAAAATAGCCCCAATGTACTCTGAGCGTAAAGCAGTAGATTTGGCGTAAAATAGCCCTGACATAGACTTCCCGCGCAAAGTGGTTATTAAATAACCTCGAGCGTAAAAGCAGCTCAAATAGACTTTACGCACACGTCGACTGTTGAGCGTAAAGGCTCGTATAATCTTCGTGCGTAAAAGAAGCCGTAGTGTGAGCGTAAAGTAGCTCAATCCACACACTAAACGACAACATTGGTCTCTGTGTAAAAACAAATCCCTTTGTGATATATGCCATCATTAATATCTCCATGTCAGAGTTTGCATTAAATGCGAGATTTAACAGCTTTGTCCAGCGTAAAAGTGGCTGCTCTGTCCTTGGCCTAAAACCATGGGTGTAGACCCGAGCGTAAAATGATCAGCCTGCTTAGACGTAAAGCGATTAGCCTAGTCTTGGGCGTAAAGAGATTACCCGCTCTGCTAGGCGTAAAGCAGATCACTTACGAATGAGATGACTCTTTCTTTGAAGCACTTTTTACGCTCCTACAAGACCCCCTTCAAAGTTTTTAAATATCTCTAAAATTTGAAACACTTTGAACAGAAGCGTAAAAGTTAAAGTTTGGTGAGTCAGCATAAAATTCGGGATACGCAACAGTCATCCGCGTGAAAGCGGGGATATCCAACAGTCGGCGTAATTTTCAAGAAAAATAATGTCGGTCAACACTTAACCGTCACAATAAATTTCTTTCTCGAAACTTTCGAATGTCTTCTTATCTTCCCGAGTGAGCAGTTTCAAACGAGGAATGTGAAGAGTTGCTTTGATTTGTATAAATAAGAACAAATTCTTTATTCTTGACATTCATCCTCGTTTTGTCATGGCGCCGAAGAATGAGATTACCAACAAAGAGGCTTCGAGCTCTAGGCTTGATTTCGAGCGGGCGTGCAACCTTTTAGAGTGTTTTGGAGTAACTCTTGTCGTCTTTAATCGCATTGATGGTGGTCCCCCAACTGCGTACGAAGGGCCAGGAGATGCCGAAGCGTTTCTTAATCTGATGCGCCGCTCCGGGATTCGCAATATGCACGAACTAGGTGTCTTCCTTCGTCAGCCCAACGAAGGAGAGAAATAATGTTTTTTATGTATTGCGAATCTTTAATTTGTAGGGGTCTACTTCTCCCTTTATAAATAAAATTTTGCTGCTAACCTCATCTATTGATGCGCACTTGTTTATGCACTTCTTTTGACTGTTTCTATGGTTGTTAATTCCCAAGAAACAAACCTACACGTGACATCTGTCTTGTGGTTACGAGAGCCTTTAAATAGGATCTTCTTCCGAAATAGACTCATCCCAACAGTTTCTTCAGTCTTTATAAATAGCCGAGAATGTTTCATATATTCTCGTACTCATTCCTCTGAAGATAACTTTCTGCGATGTTGTTCTCCAACAAATGACAATGGCGGAGCTTTCCCACGGCGTTCTTTTGTACGCCCAGTCTTTAGACATGGATTCAACCACTATTAGAGCCAAACCTTTCAACTTAAGTGGTAAGTCCGATCGTAAGCAAATATCTGTCTTCGAATTTTTTGTTGAAAATAGCTATTCATGAGCGTAAATCCTTGATGAGCGTAAAAAACCTTGCTGAATCACTAGCGTAAAAAGCCTTGTTGAAGCACTGGCGTAAAAGCCTTGCTGAATCACTGGCGTAAAAGCCTTGTTGAAGCACTGGCGTAAAAGCCTTGCTGAATCACTGGCGTAAAAGCCTTGTTGAAGTACTGGCGTAAAAGCCTTGCTGAATTACTGGCGTAAAAGCCTTGTTGAAGTACTGGCGTAAAAGCCTTGCTGAATCACTGGCGTAAAAGCCTTGCTGAATCTGTTTTTTACTTAGCGTTTAATATGCATCTGATAATAGTTCTGTTTAAAACACTTCTTTTTTGTTGTTTTCTGCAGAAGTTTGGCTGAACAATTTTTCCAGAACCGGCATTGGCGATTTTGACGCTGTAAGGAGTGTTCTTCTGACATCAACATCAAAGAGCTCATGCGCTTTTGACGCGCAAATCAGACAACTCAGAACTCTTTGTGGGATAGAAGGGTCTTCCTCTGTTGGTAGGAAGAGGCTTTATACACGGAGAGTTGGACGGTGGAGTCAACTCTACCCCGAAAAATCGGGTAGTAGAGTTCCTTTTGCGACAGAACTAGGAATCGTATCCCAATGCTGGATACATTCCTATCTCCTCTGGAAGGTCGCCCCTAATCCACCAGTTGTATTGGAAGCAACACGCCTTCGGGCTGCCATACTCTGGGGTTCTCCTCTCGTCTGAGAGAGAAGACCAGAGTTTGATTCCTACTGCTCTGGTTGCCACTGGAGCTCAGACAGTCAGGAATTGCCACCAACAACGAACCCGTCAAAGAAGATCCAAAGAAGAAATAGATCTCTATTAGGTTATCGTTGGTGTATAGAAATGAAAATCCAAGATGTAATAGATTTCCATTGTAATTTGTGAGAAATTCTAAGAATTGTAATAGACTTTTATGATATGAGATTGGAAATGATAATTCTTCTAAACTCAATGATTTGTATTTATCTAGATGAAATATGGACATAATAGATAATAAAATCTTGTCTTCTGTTTTTAGAGTATACAATGCTATCAGAGGTAATATGGACATGATAGTATGTAAGAACTCAAAAGAAAATGAGATTAATATCTATGCAGAGGTCAAAATGGAAATGATAGATAAGAAAAGAAGGTGGATTTAGTATTTATCCAGAGGTTATGAAAACATGATAAATAACGAATCCCTTTTTTTTTGATCAATTGATAAAATAGAAGATTTAAAATCCCTCTCCCAGGAGACAAGAAATCAGCTTAACCAAACCTTGGTAGCTGGGGACTAAGGAGACAGATGTCATGAGCATATAAGTCCATCTTAATGTATGAATGAATCATAATTTTTGGGAAAGAAAACATTGATTCGATTCCGCAATTAAATGATTGAACCCGATAGAACGAATGGACAGGTCTTTTCGGGAATGAAAAGTTGTTCTCAATATTAAAGACCGGTTCATCAACAGTCCTCTTCTATAAATAGGCGAGAACTCTCTGTAACATTTCATTCTTATTTCTACTCCTCTATTGGAAATGTCTTCCGAGGATGCACAGCAAAAGAATGAAGTCTCCATAAAGGTTGAGGATGTCATTGAGGCACTCCCCGTTGAACCCACTGTATCGGGCCCAACCGAAATAGGTGGAAGCTCTTCTACGCTCAAGCTACCCGAAGACATCCTTGCTTTCTTAGTAGAGCCAGGGAAAACTCATGAAGAAGCAGCGTCGAGGATGGCTGTCTGTAAATTTTTTATGAGTTCAGGAAACGACGCCTTCTATGCATTGGCTGACTATGTATTCAACAACGAAGGGAGTGGCCCTCGTCCTTAATCTTTTGTCTCGAACATAAATAATAAAAGGAGCTTTATTTTCATTCTGGCTCCCCCTTTTTTTTACACATAGTATTTCTTAAGAAATTTGCCATTGATCGGCATCATGAGTAGATCTCCATTGGGCTTTGATAACCGATAGGCGCCATTGGAAAATACGGACTCAATTACATAAGGGCCTTCCCATTTTGCTTAGAATTTTCCTTTGCTTTTATGCGTCATTACCATCGATCTTCGAACAGCTAATACAAGTTCGCCAACCTTGAATACGCTCTCTTTTACTTTACAATTGAAAGTTCGAGATATACGGGCTTGATATAGTTCAATATGCTGTTGTGCTTGAAGACGCTTCTCATCCAATCCTTCAAGTTCTTGGAGTCGTAAGCGATCATTATTCTCTGTAGTTAGCTCATTAGCAATGGCTATTCGTAGAGATGGGATATGGATTTCCAATGGGAGGACAGCTTCGCATCCATAAACCAAAAAGAATGGTGTAAAACCAGTAGGAGTTCGGACTGTTGTTCGATAAGCCCATAAACACTCTCCAAGTTTCTCATTCCAATCACGTTTATTAGAAGAGACAAACTTTTTGAGGAGTTTAATGATCGTCTTATTGAAAGCTTCGGCTAAACCATTAGCAGCTGGATTATAAGCCGTAGAAGCCAAATTCTAAATTCGATTCTTGTCATAGAATCGATAAAATACCTGACTGGCAAATTGTGGACCATTGTCATGAATTATCCGTCGAGGAATCCCGAAGCAATAAATGACATGGTGCTTGATGAAGCTGATCACATTAGATGTTTTCACTTCCGCAAGGGGAACTGCTTCTGCCCACTTAGAAAAGTAATCGGTTATAGCTAATATAAACCGATGTCCCTTGACAGAAGGTGGATTAATAGGACCAATGACATCCATACCCCAAGCTTCAAAGGGCCAAGAGGCTGCTGTAGGATGTAGAAATTCAGATGGTTGATGAATAAAATCGGCATGAATCTGACATGCTTTATATCTTCTGGCATAGTCTACGGCATCTATTATCATAGAAGGCCAATAATACCCCATTCTTCGAATGCGGTCTTGTAATTTAGGACCCGATTGATGAGCACCACAAATACCATCATGAGCTTCTCGCAGTGTTTATTTAGCTTCACTTTCTGAGAGACAACGCAGCAAGAGTCCATCATAAGAACGACGGTATAGCATATGTAAAGACGAATCATAATAAAATCGAAACGATCGTCTTTTGATTGATGCAGCTTCTTTTGGATCTTCAGGCAAAATCCCATAGACTGCATAATTAATGAATGGAGCTCTCTTCTGTTGGGAACTTGACTCTGTAGTATAACTTTGTTCAATATACAAATTATTCTTAACACAGAACAAGTCTCGATCCAACAAAGTAATTGTATTTTGTCTTCGGATTGGAACAACCAGGTCTGCAGCTAAACTAGCAAGAGCATCAGCTTCCACATTCTGAGAGCATGGTACAAATTCAATAAAGAATCCTTTGAATGAAAGGACCAACTCGACTACTACGTGATGATAAGGGATGAGATCAGGATTTCTGACTTCATAAGTCCCTCTAACGTGATTAACGATCAATTGAGAATCTCCATAAGCTTCTAGGAACTCAATATCCAGTTGTTTTGCTACTTGGAGACCGATCAATAGAGCATTATATTCTGCTACATTGTTAGAGTACGGCTTATTGAGAGAATAGGCACGGTATATGACCATTTTGTCAGGAGAAACCAAGACGATTCCTACCCCAAAGACAATATTGCCTTTAGGTCCTACTCGTGATGCCCAATTAAAATATAATTGCCATATGTCATTCTTCAAAGTCAGGTTACAATCCATGACTTCATCTGGAATGTCCTCATATAATTTTGATGTTTCAGGTAT
This sequence comes from Iris pallida, assembly GCA_029216955.1. Lineage (NCBI taxonomy): Eukaryota > Viridiplantae > Streptophyta > Magnoliopsida > Asparagales > Iridaceae > Iris > Iris pallida. The sequence goes on along the minus strand of JANAVB010005796.1, from coordinate 16,830,327 downwards.
AGGGTGAGCAGCTAAGAAATCGGCTAATGCTTGACCCTTTATTGATTTCTGAGGTACATAAACCATGTCATAAGGAGTAAGCAACATTGCCCAGGTGGCCAACCTGGAGTTAAGAATGCTAGGTTTTCTCATCAATACCCGAATGGGATTTATTCTGGAGGTGACATGAATAGTCTGCCCTGTCACATAATGTCTTGTCTTTTGGACGGCAAAAACCAAAGCTAGACATTCTTTTTCCACAGGAGTATACCTATGTTTAGCTCCGACCATCATTCTGCTCAGATAATATATTGCTTGCTCATGACCCATATCACTTTTCTGTGCAAGAAGAGCACCAAGTGAATGATCTAAGGCTCGAACATATAGCAAAAATGGCCTTCCTACCACCGGGGGTACCAGCACATGTGGGTTTGTAAGGTATTGCTTAATGTCATTGAAGGCTTTCTGACACGCTTCATCCCAAACAAAAGATACGCCTTTCTTTAATAGACGGGAGAAAGGTTAACATCTTCCAGAAAGATTAGATATAAATCTTCTGATATAAGCAATACGACCCTGAAAGCCACGGAGTTCTTTCAGATTACGAGGAGGACGCATTTCAAGAATTGCCTTAACCTTATCAGGATCAACGTGGATACCCTAAGAAGTAATGACAAATCCTAAAAATTTGCCACTGGAAACCCCTAAGAAAGACTTAGTAGGGTTCATTTTCAATTGATGCTGGCGCATCAATTCAAATACTGTCCTCAAGTCCTGAATGTGATCATTCTTTGATCGACTTTTAATAGCAATGTCATCTACATAGCATTCAACTATCTTCCGTAGATGTTCTTGAAAGATGTTGCTCATAGCCCGTTGATACGTGGCACCGGCATTTTTAAGACCAAACGGCATAACTGTATAGCAGTAGATCCCAAGGGGTGTACGAAAAGCGGTGTGCTTCTCATCTTCTTGATGCATCTTGATTTGATTGTATCCTGAGAATCCGTCCATGAAAGACATGCGTTCAAAACCACATGTATTGTCTATCATGACATCAGTAATTGGAAGTGGAAATTCGTCCTTTGGACAAGATGCACTAAGATCTCGATAATCTATACAAACTCGGACTTTTTTGTTCTTCTTCATGACAGGAACAATATTGGCAACCCAATCCGGGTGTTGCTCTTCACGGACAAATCCACATGTGATCAACTTTTTGACTTCTGCTTCAATTGCATCCATCATATCTGGCCTAAAGCGTCGTTGCTGTTGTTTTACATGCTTGACATTGGGCAGAATATTGAGTTTATGAGTAGCAACTTTAGGATCTAACCCTGGCATATCCTCATAACTCCATACAAAGATGTCAATATATTCTTTGATAAGTTTTATCAACTCTTCCTTTTCATCTTCAGCGAGATTTTTACTGATGAATATTGGTTTGGACGTAGTTCCATCCCCAACATCAATCTGGATGACCTCATCTTCTGTAGGTGGCTGTCGCTGTTCAAAACGGAGTTCCTACTGAGTATCCATCTGTTGTGCCCAAGGATCATTCTTAAATGGTTCTAATTCATTATCAGTTTGAACCACATTGATTGAGAATATTTGTCCAGATTCATCTTCAGATTGAATTTCCTCTGAATCTGATGATTGCGAAGAGCTAGAAGAGAATTCTTCTTGTATATCGTCCTTAAACATGTAGGACGGATCATATCCCAACCCATGACAAGTCTTTTGGTAAAATGGATCACCACATAATGGTAGTCGTCTACCCTTGCCTTGATTGAGACCTTGCATAGTCTTCAAGTCATAGCCCATGTTCTGGATAATCTTGATAGATTGTTGACTATACTTGTCAATTCGGATTCTTTCCTTGTCTTTATCCTTCAGCTCATCTGCCTGAGCAACATGGATATTTCTAGCCAGGCCAAACATAATTTGGCATTTGTTTTTCTTATCAGACGGAACCACGAAATAAGATTCTTTGTGACGTCTAAAAGTTACGCAAGCTTGTGATGAAGCGGCCACAGGTAGAAGATAAGGAGAAGATGTTAGGAACCTTTGAGCATAAGGTCCAACATCTACATGAGGAGAGAATCCTTATGATCGATGTATAAAGTTTCTTCTGGCTCAATGTCGCTTTTGTATGGATGACTTTGATTATCAGAAGATGAGGTCATCCTTTCAATAAATTTGACAGCCATATACTCGAAAAGGAAATCTTCATTGATATCAAAAAGTATAGAATGATCAATATTTACATCATTTACAATTTGACTGCTACGCTTCAGATTAATCATCAGTGGACCATTATCTGTCTTCTACGTAGTTTTACCAAGATTGACAATCAATGGTGGTTCTGGATCATTCGTACAAGAAGTACGCCCTTTGACCTTGATCATAAAAGGTTGAACTTGGCTCTTAGCAAGAATATTTGTTGATTCCTCAGATGAAGTTTGAGTTCTTCCTTTGATCTTGATTATCAGAGGTTGATCATTGACAGATTGGGATTGGGTTCATCCCTTGACTATGATCTTTAAAGGTTGCTCCTCTGGCGGATCTTCATTAATAGACTGATCCTCAGTAGGTGATTGATCTTCAGCCATGTCTGATATCTCTTTCACATGCTCTTGTTTATAAAGCCTTGAATCAGAAAAATAGGCTTCGACACCCTTAAAGGGATTGATATCAGCAAATTCAGTCTTCACAACTCCTTGGGAATCCACGTACTTGAAGCATTGGTGGAGAGTTGAAGGTACAATATTATGCTCATGAATCCACGGTCTCCCCAAAAGGATATTATAGGAGACGTCTGATTTGATAACATAGAAAGTTACCATGGTTCGAAGATCACTAATCTGAATCTGCAGACGAATCTTCCCCAATGGCTTGCTCTTGCCAGAGTTAAAACCGACTATCGTAGTACTAGTGTAAGTCAAATTACTAGTAGGGATCCTCAGGGGTCTTAGCATACTCTGAAGAATTATGCTAATTGAGGACCCGGGATCAATGTAAATCCTGTCAATTTCAGTAGATCTAATATACCCAGTGTAGCACAAAGGTCTGTCATGCTTGTTATGCTTCAACAGCATATCTTCTTGTGTAAACGTGATGTTGGGAATTGCTTCCATCACACTATGACATTGTGGACATGACACTGGTATATTATCAGGAGTCTTGAGTTGAGCCAAGCATGAATCTGCTTGAAGTAAAGCTTCACTCAAAGTCTCTCTGCTTTCTTTGGAAAGGCGAAGCAACTCAAATATAGATAGTCTAGCCGGAGTATTGGCTAACTGAGCTAGAATATCAAATTTATAAGGCTTCATCACTACCCCCTGACTGGAAGCAGACTTCAATGGGACGTCGAAGCGTACTGCTTTCTGTTTCCCCTTTTCAACCACATAAGGTTTAGCAGGAACAGGAAAAGGTTGAATTGGTAGTGTCTCCACTACGTCTTCAGCTTCTTTGGAGGATCCCTCATAGTCTTTATGGTACTCTTTTCCGGATCTTGTACCAGTAAAAGTTTTTTCTTCAGATTCAGGAGAAGGAAGTACCATATTACAGGATTTTGTCTTCCATCTCTTAGCCTTCTTCTTGTGTGGATTGTTATGAGGAACTTCAGAACCCAATCCAACAGTGAAATTTTGACTTTGAATCTGTAAAGGAAGTCGTATTCCTTTATCATAATTCAAACCTTCTGCCTTTTGAAAGTCATAACCCATCTTTTTTATGAGAGGAACAGATTGCTGACTATACAAGTGAGTGGGCAGCAAACTTTTAATAAGTGTCTCAATAGAAAAGAAAGAGGCAGGACTTTCTGTAACCACAGAAGAATGAAGAATAGATGTCACTGTAGTTTCGGGAGGAGAAGGATTCGGGATACGAGGAGAAATCCCTGTCGGAGCTTTTTCATAAGCAGCAAAACTTGTTGTGCCCGATATAAAGGAACACTATTCATGGCTAACTACTGCTGATGAGTAAGCTTGGACTTGGTAGGAGGAGCTAGACTTGGAGGACAAATGTTCAGTCCTTTCAGTCTATCTTCTAAAGGAAGGCCATCCCATAAGTGATCCAAGTCATCGGGATCTGGAATAACATGAGAAATCATGTTGCAGGTTCTGACTTTCTTGCCCTTCTTGGATTTTGAAGTTTTATCTTCATTTTCCAACTCAGGCACTAAGTCAGGATGTACCGACATGATTTCACCATTCTTTAGTGTAAGCGACAGTAATCCTGCATTTTTTTCTCTAGCAGACGGGATATTCACGATCTTTATCGTCGCCTTCGGAATTAGAATAATTCCATCTGGGACTTGCTGTGGAGGAAAATCTCTGAACTGAAGAGAAACCATATTGGTCGTAATCGTATGGTCATCATTGGTTAAAGCAATAGCACCACCATTTATCAGCTCTTGGATTTTCTTTTTTAAGACATAGCAAGCACTGGTATGATGATTGATGTATCTATGATAGATACAATATTTGGGATTATCAGTCAGATTCACCTCATTAGGCCTCTTTGGCTCCGGAATCTGAAGTTTACCACTCTTCACCAGACATTGAAATATCCCTAGGATATCACTTTCGTCAAAAGAATATTCTTCCTTTGGCCTGGAAGATTCTTGATTATTCGGCATCATTTTGTTCTTAGAAAGATTGACCATAAGAGTATCTTTTCCCCCCACATTATGATTGCCAGGATTATTACTAGGATTACTTTTCTTCCCTTTATCTTCTGAAGTGAAAATCATCCCATGCTCTCGAGCCAACCTACCATTAGTCTCGGCAGAAACTGCTGCTATGATAAACGAAGCCTAATCTGAGAATTGGGAACCCATGAAAACAGCGATGGATGGTCGCAGATTCATCTTGCATGTATCAATCAATGCTGAATCTGGCATACCAGGAGGCATCTTTAAAGTAGCCTGTCGGAAACGTTCGATGAACGTCCGAGTATCTTCTTTCTCCTTTTGTTTGATTTCTATCAAGAAAGACATGTTCATGTCTATACCTCCTTCATAGAAACGGAAGAGAAATATTGCCTTGAATTCATCAAAAGACGAAATAGAATTATCGGGTAAACTACGATACCAATCATAAGCTGAACCTGTCAGGCACCCGATGAACACTCGAGTGAGAAGAGCATCATTTTTCTGTAAGTGTACAGTCATAATATCAAAATAATTGATATATTGACAGGGAGATGCTTTTCCATCGAACAAAACCATAGATTGTGGCTTGAATTTCGGTGGAAAGGGTACATCATTCCAATGAGGAGGATAAGGTTGCTTGATCCCTAACCTTTGGAGCTGATCTTTGTGCCTTAAAACTTCAAACTGTGCTTTGAGCTCACGCACTGCTTGAATGGCTTCACTGGTTTGGGGAAGCACATTTGATTGAATGGTTGTTGGATGTACCGTAACCTCCACTGAAGGTGGTACATCTTCAGGAATGATGGGATCTGGAGATGCAGAATTCTGATTAACAGCCGGCTCTTGAATATTCAAAGGTATTTCAGCCCCTTGACTATCTTGAGTTTGTGCTGCTACTGGTACTGGTGTTATTACCGTTGGTTGAGCAGTTTGCTGATTCAAAATTATCTGATGCATACTTTGCACCATGTTAAGCATATCTTTCAGTGATTGCTCAACGGTAGTGAGACGTTGTTCTGTATTAGCAGATGACGTCTCTGGTTCATCTCCAACAGCGTAGGATTCAACCTCTCTTGAAGATACGGAAGGATTTGTATAGAAGTATGAATCCACACTATCGGTATCAGACTCAAAAGATTGAGTACCCCCAGCTTCTGAATCAGAAGTCTGCAATTGCCTTTGTCTTCTTGATCGAGTATTCTGATATACTCCTTCAAAGGAATCAAGAAGTCTGTTGAACTGTTGTTGACCTGGAGTTTGGGACATGTTCCGTCTCGGACGTCGTCCTCTGTTAGTATGAGATGCCATGTTGACTGATGCATATGACAGCTCATCTTTTTGGTCTTCAGCTTGATGTTGAAGCGAATTAAAACTTAATCGATCAAAAATTGACCGTTTTGAAGCTGAACAACAACAATTGATCACAACCTGGTGATATTCACATTGATGTTTTTCTTGGGGAAGCGTCATCGGAGATTGTGAATTCTTACGCTTTTGTATTAGCAATTCACGTAAGTCAGAAGGAGTGGATGGAGTATTCTTCTTTATCACATTAGGGGTAGAAAAACGTTTAGTACCCTGTGTGTAAAGAAGATTACTAGCAGCATTCGCAGAACCAAATTGTAAATTTCTACGCGTTTGGAGTTGTGTGCGTAAATCTTGAGATTTTTGAGCACGAAGGACTCCATCTTCATGGCGCGTGATTTGCAAGTTTGGTACTTTGCGTAAAGCAGTATAAGAAGGTTGTTGGTGTAGGACAGAAGTTTTACCAACAATATTTTTATGCTGTATGCGTTTAGGTACATTCACATTAGATGTACAAACATCGTTGTGAATTTTATCTACACTGTCACAGACAGGAGACTTACCTTTACGCGTAAAACATAAAAATTGATTATCTACCACGTCACAGACGGGAGATTTTATTTTACGCGAGGAGCGTAATTTGTGTGTGTCTACCACGTCACAGACGGGAGACTTCTTTTTACTCTCAGAAGCATTAGAATCTGCCACATTACAAATATGAGACTCATTCTTATGCCTTGAGCGTAAAACTTGGTTTTTACCCAGTGGGCGTAAAACCTGGTTCTTACGCAGTGGGCGTGGAACCTGATCATCTACACCGTCACAGACGGGAGACAAATTGTCACACTTAGAGAGCGACGCCGAAGTAAGGACTCCTCGTTATGAACGGGAGCCCCTACGACATGAGAGGGAAGAATTCCTTTGTTATCAGAAGCAACAGAGAGATCAACAGCTACTTTGGACTTTGGGATCCAAACTTTTCGTGCTTTGCGAGACTTTTGAACATTGGAGCAGCGAGAACCACCCCCAGTTCGGAGCATTTCTTCGTAGGCAGTCTGGTCGAAGTACACAACCAGAGTCTTCTTGGTCGAACCGACCGAAACATCATCATATTGAGCAATTGTCTCCTCGTCAGAGGAGAAGGTCTTCCCCAGCAGAGTCGCCATTTTTGTTTTACTTAACAAAATGCCTTGGAGAAATTGGCTTTTGAAAATAAAACGAGAAAAAGTACAAGAAGTACAAATTTGATTCTGGGGAAGTATTGCTATGGAAGTCTGATACGTAAATGATCACTTTTTTCCTTGGACCATATGATGATGATGAAGATCACTGCTTGAAGTAGAACAACTGGAAGAACTAAGTCACCAGAAAGGTATCGACGCACTTGGGCACTGATGGCGAGGCCGAATACTTTCCTGCTTTGCTTCACTCTGTTCTGAAAGAAAAGTTGAAGAAGAATGCTCTGGAGAATCAAAATCTCTAAGTTCTGATCTTTGTATTCTCTCCTCTCTCTCTGCTGTCCCTGTCTTGTGAAAAATAAGTCTATTTATAGACTTGGGCTCTTGAACGTAAAAACTCAGCAAAAGTTCCATCTTTACGCTAACAACTGCCACCCATGATCGATGCCATCCGCTGCATATGTTGACGTGTGTCCCATCACTTCAGTAAGAATAGGATGCATGTACATACGTTCTTTGAGAAGAATGGCATGAAAGCCACGTAAGCAAACCACGTTCCAAACTAGTGGAGGAGAATAGGGCATAAAAATAGCCCCAATGTACTCTGAGCGTAAAGCAGAAGATTTGGCGTAAAATAGCCCTGACATAGACTTCCCGCGTAAAGTGGTTATTAAATAACCTCGAGCGTAAAAGCAGCTCAAATAAACTTTACGCACACGTCGACTGTTGAGCGTAAAGGCTCGTATAATCTTCGTGCGTAAAAGAAGCCGTAGCGTGAGCGTAAAGTAGCTCAATCCACACACTAAATGACAACATTGGTCTCTGTGTAAAAACAAATCCCTTTGTGATATATGCCATCATTAATATCTCCATGTCAGAGTGTGCATTAAATGCGAGATTTGACAGCTTTGTCCAGCGTAAAAGTGGCTGCTCTGTCCTTGACGTAAAACCATGGGTGTAGACCCGAGCGTAAAATGATCAGCCTGCTTAGGCGTAAAGCGATTAGCCTAGTCTTGGACGTAAAGAGATTACCCGCTATGCTAGGCGTAAAGCAGATCACTTATGAATGAGATGACTCTTTCTTTGAAGCACTTTTTACGCTCCTACAACTGCTGAAGAGGTGGAGGAGGTGGAGCAGTAGCAGGAGCAGTAGGAGGAGCAGCAACAGTCATACTGCGACGAGATAACTTAAGAAACTTGGGCTCAGGGTCTTGAGTACAACTAGATAAATCAATGTCGAAACGCTGGATGATGCGTGGAAGAATCATCGCATGAGAGAGATTTCTATCTCTTGCACGACAACGTCCCATCATCTGGATAATGGTCTTAGGGGCAGAAAATGGAATCCTCTTAAGAATGTGATACATAGCAGATAATTCAAGAGACGTCACATAATCCTTTGAAGTAGACTTCAGAAGGAGAGTGGAGTAAATGATACGGTGCAATTCATAATTAAACAAGTTCAAGTTGTTTGCTTTGAACTTTCCAGAGCGAACTCTATCAGGTGCACAAAGTTCAGCTTTGAAACTAGTAAGTGTCGTGCCGTCGGGGAAATCAAATTCAGTGATATCAACAAGCGGTTCACCTTCGTTGGGAATACCAAGGATCTCCGCTAAGAGGACATCATTGAAATTGATATCTAATCCTCCAACACGAGTACTTACATCAAACGTGTTTAATATGATATTGCAGTAAAATAGTCTAATGGCATTAGTTGCTATGGGGAAACAAAGTTTAACAAAATATTGTAACCTAATGCCTCAAAGAAATAGCGGTGATCTGGAAATACAGTCCACTTGATGGGAGCGCCTGTGCATATGGATCTCATGGAAAAATCTCCATACCACAGTAGGGCTTGATCTAGGGTTTGAAAGTAAAACCCGTCGAACGCGCCATCGCTAGATTGGACTGGCGAAAAGAGGGAATTCGTGGGTAGATTCGAAGATGAACCTTCCTCACCAGGGTTGGTTGTCTTCTTCCTCTTGAAGGGGTTAAATCCCTTAGGTGCCATTTGTGCAATAAAAGGAAATATGCACAAAATTAAACGGAGGGGAAATAAGGAGTTATACCTCCCGAGATTTGAGTATGTTGTAGAGAACGACGAACTCCGTACGAATCCAAAGTTTGGATTGATTTCACCACTTGGATTGGAAGAGAAGGAGTGGTGAAGAACTAGGGTTAGGGGGTTCTCTCGCGCGGCTGCTGTTGCTGTTTGATGTGGTTTAGAAGCAATGAAGAAGAAAGGCTCTCGGGTTCTGGTTATATAACCTGATACCTTCAACCGAACTCGGGCCGAATTCGGTCCGAATTCTGGTCGAATTCGCCTGGGGTTGGTTTGGAACACTTTCTTTTTCATTGGCTCATTTCAAATATTTAATTCAAAGATTAGTAATTTCAACCTTCAATTAACATAATTAATATTATTTTATGGATTAAATATCATTACACAGCGACTGTTTCAGATTAGCTGTAGGAGTACTGTTCCAGATGGCGGAGGTTCACCGGGGAACTCTTAAGTACCGCTTCGCTTCAACCGTAGTTGTGGTGACAGACACTCTTTATTGGCTTGTCTCTAACACAGTTTTTGCGTATTTAAATATAATCATAAAACAAAATTAATTAATATTATTGACGTCCAAAATTCCCAATTCTCGACGTTAATAATTGAAACGATCTTCTGCTAGAGGTTTTGTGAAAATATCAGCTAATTGATTCTCAGTATCTATGTACACAAGGTTAATATCTCCATTTTGATGATGATCTCTAAGAAAATGATGTCGAATCTCGATATGTTTAGTACGAGAGTGACATACCAGATTCTTAGTCAAATTAATAGTGCTCATGTTATCACAGAAAATAGGAATATGTGTGTAAAATAAATCATAGTCTTCTAAGGTTTGTTTCATCTACAAAATCTGAGCACAACAACGTCCTGCGGCGATATACTCAGCCTCTGTTGTTGATAGGGCTACAGAATTTTGCTTTTTACTAAACCATGAGACTAAAGCTTTGCCTAGGAAATGACATGTGCCACTGGTGCTTTTTCTATCAACTTTGCATCCAGCAAAATCTGCATCCGAATAACCAATAAGGTCAAAAGGACTTAGTTTTGGGATACCATAAGCCAACAAAAGAAGTGTCCTTAAGGTATCGAAAGATACGCTTAACTGCGCACAAATGTGATTCCTTTGGATTAGCTTGAAAACGTGCACACAGGCAAACACTAAACATAATATCTGGACGACTAGCAGTTAAATAAAGTAAACTACCAATCATACCTCGATACTTACGTGTGTCGACCGGCTTGCCTTGTTCATCAATATCAAGCTTTGTTGAAGTTGCCATCGGAGTGCCAATAGGTTTGACATTGTCCAGATCAAACTTCTTTAGCAAATCTTTTGTGTACGGCTTGATTTATGAATGTCCCATTGTCAGTTTGTTTGATTTACAGTCCGAGAAAGAATTTTAGCTCTCCTATCATGCTCTTCTCAAACTCATTCTGCATACACTTAGAAAATTCTTGACACAAAGATTCATCAGTAGATCCAAATATAATATCATCAACATAGACTTGTATTAAAAGAAGCTTACCATTAAAAGACTTAATAAAAAGTGTAGTGTCAACCTTGCCTTTTGAAAAACCGTTGTCAAGTAGGAAAGAGCTTAGACGATCATACCAAGCACGAGGGGCTTGTTTCAAACCGTATAAAGCTTTCTTCAACTTGAAAACATGATCAGGGTTTTTAAAATCTGTGAAACCTGGAGGCTGTGCTACAAAAACTTCTTTTTTTATAATACCATTTAAAAATGCACTCTTGACATCCATTTGAAATAATTTGAAATTATGAAAATATGCAAATGCACATAACATGCGAATGGATTCTAATCTCGCAACTGGGGCATAAGTCTCATCATAGTCGATACCTTCTTCTTGATTGTATCCTTGAGCTACGAGTCGAGCCTTATTACGAGTCACTAAACCATTCTCATTAAGTTTATTTCGGAATACCCAACGGGTGCCAATGATCGGATGATCAATAGGCTTGGGAACAAGTTCTCAAACTTGATTCCGTTCAAATTAGTTTAATTCCTCTTGCATAGCATCTATCCAAAAATTATCCCTACATGCTTCATCAATGGTTTTGGGTTCTAGCTGTGAAATAAATACAACACTAGAAACAATATCTCTACTGGATGTACGAGTACTTACACCTTTGGTAATGTCACCAATTACCAAATCCTTCGGATGATCAGCCGTAAATTTTAATCTTTTCGGCAGACTCTGGAGGTAGCTGGTTCCTGGATCTTCTCTAGGAGGATCAGCTAGTACTGAGCTTGGTTGAGAATCAGCTGGTGTTGAGCTTGGTACAGATGGATCTTCGTCATTGTCATCGACAGTCATTTGATTCAATTCATCAAAGGTGACGTTGATTGATTCTTCGATGATCATGGTTCGTTTGTTGAAGACTCTGTATCCTTTGCTCTTGGCCGCATAACCTTAAAATATACCTTCATCGGCCTTTTTGTCAAACTTTCCCAAATTGTCTTTTGTATTAAGAATAAAGCACATACAACCAAATATTCTAAAATATGAAACTGATGGAATTATATCAAACCATAACTCAAATGGAGTCTTCTTCGATTTGGGTCGAATTAGAACTCTATTGAGAACAAAACAAGCTGTATTGACAGCTTCAGCCCAGAAATATTTGGGTAGACTAAACTGGTTTAACATTACTCTGGCCATTTCGGATAGAGTTCTGTTCTTACGTTCCACAACTCTATTTTGTTGTGGAGTCCTAGGGCAGGAGAACTCGTGTACAAAACCGTGTGTGTCACAAAATTGCTCAAACTCTGCATTCTCGAATTCGCCTCTATGATCGCTTCTTATACGAGTGATCATGTAACCTTTTTTATTCTGAACTTTCTTGCAAAAGGTGACAAATTCGGATAATGCATCATTCTTGCGTGTCAAGAAGTATACCCACGTGAATCTAGAAAAATCATCTACAATTACAAAAGCATATAGCTTACTTACGAGGCTAGCAACTCTGCTAGGACCAAATAAGTCCATATGTAGCAATTGTAGGGGTCTAGTAGTACATACTGCGTTTACTGACTTGAATGTGGATCTGGTAGCTTTGTTCTTTTCACATTGGCTGCATACCGAATCCTTCTTGAATGTTATGTCCGGTAAACTGCGTACTAGCTTCTTTGTGGATAATCTTGAGATTGTGTCCATATTTGCGTAACCGAGTCTCATATGCCACAGATGACTCTCATCACTTTTAGCCATTAAGCATCTACCTGAAATGTTAGTTTCTTCCAACAAATAGAAAACATATATGTTGTCTTCCCTGATACCTTCAAAGATAGTACTACCAGTTGAGCTATCAACTATAGTACATTTGTCTTTGCCAAAGTTGATGCCATAACCATGATCAGCTAAATGGCTTATGCTGAGTAGATTATGTTTCAACTCGGTAACCAGACAGACATCCTTAATCACCGGATAGGGAGACTTACCAACATCACCGATACCAATGATATACCCTTTCAAGTTATTACCGAAGGAAACATAACCTTTCTTCTTCTTCTTCGACAGTGTTACAAATAATGTAGCGTCACCGGTCATATGCCGTGAACAATCGCTGTCGAGGATCCATTTGCTTTTAGCATATGAAGGGTGTTCCACCTACAAAACAGTTTACAGATGAAACTTTTGGTACCCATTTCTTGTAGGGTCCTGAAATGTTAGCTTTTGGTATCCAAGCATAAATATTTAAATCAACAAGCTTTCTAATTCTACATGCAGGTGAAATATGATCAATGAGGCCATAATAATGACATTGTGCATGTTGAGTGTTGAAAGCTGAGTGGTGTGCATGGTTGGTAGGTTTAGGTTTTCTAGTATAGAAGAAAGCATACCTATGATCCTGTTTGGGCTTAACCTTTTGGGGTAAAGGTTTGATATGGTTAGGTCTGACAGTGTTTGGCTTGGAAATGTTCTGATTTTTCGGTAAGTGACACGTGTTAGGGTAGGAAGCAGTAGGCTCAGGTTGTTTTCCTAACCTAATTTCCAATCTTTTGGAAGTGTCGTACAACTTAGTATAATCAGAAGTGAGTGTTTCCATTCTGATTTGTGCACATCGAAGACTTTTCTTCTCTTTAGAAAGTTCTTCTTTCAGTTGGTCGATAACTTTGTCTTTCTCTTCAGATGACTTGGTAGTCTCGTGTAATAAGAGCTTGATTGAAGAAAGCTCATCAGACTCACTAACATTATTTCTAACCTCAGCTAGTAGGTCGGTAAGTCTACCTATTTCACCTTTGTACTCTTTGAGTACCTTCTTAGAGGTCTGATATTTGCTACGCAGTTTTCTGTAATCACTTATCAGTTCACTGAAGGCATCTCCTAATTGTTCAAAGGTGAAGTCATCATATGTATCAACTACAGGTTCAGTAGGTACCTGATCGGATGCCATAAAGCATACGTTTGCAGCGTCTTCTGATTGTTCATCTTCTGAGTCGCTGGCTTCACTTTCATGCCATATGCTGGTGTTGGCATACTTCCGAGATGTTGATCTCTTCAGGTTTCCTTTCTCATACCTGTTGCTCTTCTTGCTTGATGATGAGTTTGTAGGATAATCCTTCTTCATGTGTCCCTTCTTCTTGTAGCCATAGCAGACATCATCATCTTGATACCAGTTGTTGCTGTTGTTGTTTTCTTTGGCTCTCTTCTCATGTCTCATGAATCTCTTGAATTTCCTTGCTAGGAGTGCTTGATCTTCAGCATCAGATTCACTGCTGTCTGAGTCACCTTCAGCAGCTTTTCTGTGCTGAGCCTTGAAAGCGATCGTCTTCTCCTTTGGTGCAGGCTCTTCAAAATCTTGTAGCTCCAGTTCATGAGTGAGTAGGTTACCCATGAGTACTTCGAAGGACATAGTTGTGAGGTCATTCCCTTCAATGATTGCAGCAGCCTTTGGAATCCAGTTCTTGGTAAGTGCTCGCTGGAGTTTGCGAATCTTTTCATGGTTACTGTACTCTTTGCCTAGGGAGGACAAAGGATTTACAATATCCATGAATCTTTCGAACATCTGAGTAACTGTTTCGTTGGGCTTCATCTTGAACACCTCATACTCTTGAGTAAGTCTGCTGACCTTTGATTCTTTGACTTGAGTCGTGCCTTCATGTGTGACTTCAAGTAGTTTCCACACTTCATTAGCAGTTGTGCAGATAGACACCCTGTTAAATTCAGTTCTGTCTAAAGCACAAAATAGAGCGCTAATAGCACGTGCGTCAAGACTGGCCTTTTTCTTTTCTTCCTCTGTATATCTGTTATGGGGTTTTTCAACTAAAACTCCATCAACATTTATACGAGGTGGCTTTTGATAGCCATCAATAACAATGGACCATAAATCATAGTCAAGTAATTTCAAGAAGAAACTCATCCGTGTTTTCCAATAGGTATAATTCGTACCATCAAACAGTGGAGGTCTGTTTGTGGCCTGGCCTTCACTTATGAATTTCACAGTTGCCATGTGTTGTGCTGTGATCTATATAACAATTAATTAAAATGAATAAATAATTGCAATGTTACCTTGCTTTACCTGTAACACCCGCTCTGATACCAATTGTAGGAACGAAATCGTAAAGCACAATACTCTAGAGGGGGGGTGAATAGAGTTGGCAGCGGAAATATGCTAATTAAAAAATATTAGCAGCAAGATCACAGAATAATAATCATAACTAAATAATGTAAATGCAGAGATAAGAAAGCAAACGCAAAGACAGCGATGTATACCGGTTTCCCTCTGTTGAGGACTAATCCAGTCGGTAGAACTCTTGCTACCAGTTGAATCCACTATTGGCAAAACCGCAAGTTTTCTTACGAAGTCCTTGCAACTTCTACAACGCGAGCTTTGATACGAAGAACTCGTCCAACTTCAATTGTGAAGAGGTATTCTTCAAATCAAGCCTTCTGATTACAATCACTCAGAAACTTCTAGACCGTATCGCACTGGCAAATCGACTAGAGGATTGTAATTGGCTTGGGATCTGAAAATTAAAGCTCAAGAAAACTCTTTGGAATACTGAATGCTTTAGATAGAGAGAAGATTGAAATTGAATGAGTGAGTTAAAATGATCGAAATCCTTCTCTATTTATAGGAGTTCCAAAGACATAATTCTGGCAGAATTCGGGCAGAACTCTATGAGAAAATCTCGGTCAAATCCGCAACTGCAGGAGGACCAAGTTCAGAAGAATTCAAAAATCAAAACGGCCACTAACCGAACTCTGGCCGAACTCTGTCAGGGTTAGGTTATGTATTTAAAAATAGATTTTGGGGATTTTTGAAAACCTTTTTGAAAGCTTTTGTTAATAAGAATATTTTTCAAAACTAAGGACATTTTAAAAGTATTTTGAAAACATTTTGGAATAGCCTATTTGCCAGTACGACTCGATGTACAACGTATTCCTAGACTCAATAAAATGAAAAATATATTGCTTAAAGAAATACAGACTCGAACAGGCAAACATCGCTTCGGTCTTGAACTGTGTAGATAGCTATTCTTGATCATGTCCAAGAGTCCGATACATCCTAACTAGCTTCATATATCGAGACAGAGTTTGATCAATTATTAAAATCAGTTTGACCATATGACCAATGGGCCAACATACAACTCCAATTCTAAACATGAAAACTAAAACAAGACAAACTAGCTAAACTCCCGATCACTCCTGAGTGTCGGGGCCATAGGTAGCTAAGCCATCTCCTGGTCTGTAACATGTAGGGCATGTGTCCTCAGGGTAATCATCTGTAAAATTTACAACAGGTCCAGTCAGGACAGAAACGAGCACATCTCATCTAGAAAACCCAAGTAAATGACAGAGAACTATAAAGCAGTTATAGACAGTTGTATTGATGAAAATGGCAGTTTATATTCAGGTGATGGTAAGAAAAATAGATAAAGTGCAAGAAAAGTAAATAAATAAACAAGAAAAGAATCATAGCAATGAAGACTATAAAAATAGAACTAGCTGAACCAGGGTAATATGATATAAAGTCCAGATAGCAAGGTAGACAAGTGTAACTCCAATGTAAGTCCAGTACAAGATGAATCTAATACAAGATGAATCCAGTAAGGGACGAATCCAGTTATAGTGATCAATGATTCCAGGGTGAGTCCAGCCTATAATCTAGCAGTGTGTTTTAAAATACCGAGATCGACATATAAACGACTATGGGTAATCCGACACATCACACACCTGGCCAGGTGTCAGATGGCTATCATTCCAGTTTGATTCCAGCAAAGGGTGATTCCAGAAATGGGATATGTCTACATGTCTTACTCTAGTATTTCCCCTCCCAGCAAGTGAATACAGAATTCCGACACAATAATTCAAGATGAATCCAGCCAAAATATAATGATACCAGTAAATAATTTCAGTAAATGATTCCAGTAGGTGATTCCAGTAATAGAAGCCAGGAATGATGATACCAGTAATAGAGGCCAGAAAATAAATATGTGTCGTATACATGAATCTAGAATATCCATACGTGTTGTAACAGAGAATCGCATACAACTAACTAGAACTGAAGAACAATAATTGACAAGTAAATGAGAGAACTATCAGAGAATGTACTCGCCTGACACTCTGAGAAGAGTAGTGTAATGTCAGATATCTGCACCGGAGTCACAATGTCCTAAATATAGCAGTACAGGTTATAATGTGTTTTAAAACAAGGTAAATGATGTTTATGATGCAATCTACATGATTTCTAGACCAATCTAGGTCAAAGTCAACTCTAAGTCAAACCTGGTCAACTGTCTAGGTCAAACTAGGTCCAAGTCAAAATTGGTCAACTCTGGGTCAACCCAAGTCAACATTTAGGGTTTGGGCTTCTAGGTATCAAACCAAATCAATCTAAATTAGACTCAACTATAAGCCACCATATGAATTTAGCTAACTTGGTTAACTGTCTACTCAAGGTAGGTCAATACTAGACTATGGATCAACTCTCTAGTCAAGTCAACTCTACCTCTAAGCTAAACTCAAACCAAATACCATTAACACATAAACCAATTTACTATATCTCATCTAACCACAACCATCTATATTACAAGTTTATAAACTTACTATCGGCAACCCACATATCTTATGCATATATGCCTAAGCCCACAAGTACCTAAAACCTATAACATATATATTAACTCAAAGGATCTATCCTATATCACTCACAACCTAACTTTCACTCCCAAAGGGCACACCCATAACAAATACTTATATACACATTACATATATCATATATCCATACATGTAGAGAAGGGGAAAGGGCTGTGTGTGTATACCTTAGTTTGAAATGTGTGAGTGTCACATTGAACCAATGTGTGAATCAACAAGTGAAATGGCATTTGTTTCCCAGTTTTATGCATCACAGTCCATTGTAATATCAACTTACAGGTTAACTATTGTACATATATGTATATCAAACCAAATTCCAGATTTTTGTGTGTGTTAGTGGATTACATATGTGTGTGTGTGTGTATGTTAGATAGGAATGTGTGTGACAGTGAACATAAGAGGGAACAGCCAGATTTTGTGTGTGTGGGTGACTGGTGTGAGAGTGTAATTAGTGACAGGAAAACAGAGGGTGGCCTGTGTGCATATACATATGTATACTCAGATTTCAGTCCCAGGTTAGGCAATCTCAGGTTAGCTAATAGTGTAGGGGAAAAATACGATATGGAGGTAAGGAAGTATGACTATTTTTACCAATCCTAGTACTAGAACAGTGACAGTGAGCTAATCTCAGGAATGTATAGTAATAACAGCTCACATTTAGTAGGGTGTATGGTCACAGGAATGAACTTGGTGTCCCAGGAAATGGCAATGAAGGAAGTGTATAGGGAGAGTACAGGCAGTAGTGTAACAATGAATGCAATGGATATGTTAATACAAGGAATAATGCAATCATGGGACAGGTCCTAGTGCAGTGCTAATTGAATATGCAGGACATGATTTCTAATATGCAGGATGTCACATCTATATGCAGGGTATATGAAGTGTTCTGATACAAGTATGCAGTGATGAATCTCTAATAAGGGACTAAGCATGAATGGCCTGGACATCTAATGATGCAGGACCTAACTCTATTGGGTGGGGGCTGAACTACCAAGCAATGAAATGGGCAGGACATTAACAAGCAGTGAACAGTCACAGAATCAGAGTCCCCAATCCACATGCAAAACTCCATTCTCTCGACCACAACCTAGTCTAACATGCTAATCCCGCTTAACATTAACTAATACACAAGTATGATTCAAATATAACAAGTTGACATTAAATAAAAATCAGTTTACACTGGAAAACCAATTCAGGTTTCCAAAACAAGTATGTAACAGTCCACCCCATATTCAAAATTCTATTTCTTGATAACCAAACCTAATCTAATATGAAAATCTAACCTAGCAGTACTTAACACATATATGTAAGAGTTTAATATGGCAAAACAACATCAAAACTCTGTTAGAACAGGGAATCAATATGAAAATTCAAAAACTGTGCACAGTGCATGTGTTCCCAGGCCTCAATCCCATTCAAATCTAATTCAAAACAAGGTGGCAGGTGGGCAGTGGTTTGAACAAATCACACGAGTTCCCAAGAGTCCGCTCGTGTCCAAGAATCAGGACACAGGTGTCCAAAATGAAGAAAACCAAGGTATCATAAATAACAGTGTTAGCAGCCTCGTGCAGAGGTGCAGTGCAAGCTAGGACACGACACACGACACCATAGGGCTCGTGCTCGTATCCTGGGGTGCGCCAAGGATAGGGCTAGGGTCCCATCATCCTGCACCGTATCCACGACACGCGTGGTATCGTGTCGAACCGCGTATCAGTCACGTTTCCTGCGTGCGTGTGTGCCTGTGCAAAATCCGTGCGGGTTGAAATTCTCTCGAACCATCCAATAAAATCCTCTGAAATTTTGTGTGTGCTGTGTCAGATAGTAGGCCATCGTTTCCACCAAATTTTAGCTCACGAGAGCCCGTTTCGTGTCTGCAGTGGCACCCGAGCAGCAGGGCACTGTACGGTGTCCTCGTGTACGCGTGTGTGTTCAAATATGGACTCGAACGTGTCCAAAAATGTGCTCAGAAGGACACGAATGTGAAGTACACATATAGATCTAGGAATTCATTCAAAAAGATTTGGAAAAACAGAAAGAGAGGGATTATAGATCTAGGAATTCATTCAAAAAGATTTGGAAAAACAGAAAGAAAATCCCTCTTAGGCATTTCATCAAACACCTAGGCAACACTACGACACGTGTCCGATACGGACACCAAACGAACACAAAATTCACCCAAATTTCAGGAACACCTAGGGGACTCCTAGATCTAGCCCTACATGTAAAAAAACTGAATTTTAAATCAATTTAAAGGGTTTTACCTATATATGCAAATTGCATGGAAAAGCTTCAAATGGGGGATTCCTCCTTGCTAGCCAATATCTCCAAATTGATTCAAACCTGAGATTTCTCTCCATGAACATAAAGTAGGGATCAATTAGAACCCAATACAAAAGATTTGAGCCAAAAAGGAATTGAAATGAGGAAGTTATGGATTGGGGAAGAAGGCTCTTACCTCTTTCTTCAAACTTGTAAAAATTTAATAAAAGAGGCAAGAACATGGAGGAGAATATTTATAGGGAAGGGGGAGCCCTAGTGCCTGGTCATAAGTTGTAAAAATTAGGGTTAGGGTTTCCTAAATTGGCCCATGGGCTTAAGTCATGATCAAACAATCATTAAGCCATAAGTCATTTCATGAAATCATAAGCCATGACTTAAATTCACTAAACCAAATCCCCTCATTCTAAAATTAGTTTCTAATGACTAAAAGTAGGTTAACCTAAGTTAGAATAGGGTTACCATGGCTAGGGTTAGCTTCTAGGCTAGTTCACTAGGTCTCAACAAGTCAAGTCAACCTAGAATTCACCAATTCAATAAATCATCAAATAATTCAAATAAGTCAAAATGACCAAATTACCCCTAGGCTAAAAATGATAATAAATCATCCTAATGACATGGTTAGGCTCTAGGTCATGCAGTCTCTCAGGTTTTACTAGCAGTACATCAAAATCATAAGTCATGACTTAAACCAGTTTTTAAATAGTTTAAAAATAATCAAAAATCACCAAAAATCATAATATGAAATAAATATCAATAAATAATAATTATAATTATAAAATTTCAAAAATACCCTCATCTGGAAAACTGGGTGTTACAATTCCAAAGTTGTATGCTAATGGTCTTATCTCAATTCCTCTTTGTTTATTCCTTCCAAGGCTACATCTGTCCCTTCTAGTTATAGTAGTCATCTAATCATAAAGTTGATCCTCGTCAAGTGTTTCTTCACATGTTTATATATATAAATATATATCCAAATTCACTTCCTCCATAGGAGAACATTTACCAAATCCTATACTTTCCTCACTAACTCTACCTACGTCTTCCCCTATCTTCAATAACTCTTCCTTTAAGCATAAAATTCAAAATCGTCAAATACCATTATTTTTGAATAAGATTTAGACACTAGTGAGCACTACTAACGATTCTACTCCAAATAAATCACTAGCTAGGTATACCACTCTCTCAAGGCTAGCTTACTGAAAGTATTTTTTCTACCATTTCTACCCTTTAGATGTCTAATATCAATCCCAAAGATCCCTTACAGGAAATGAGATAGGCAATAATCTATGTTTCCTCCGCATATAGCTATCAACTATATACATATGGTCATCCACAAGTTGTATATCCTCTATTTAATATATAAAGCTAACCACAACAATCTATAGCTTCTAAAATATATAACTAACAAAAAAAAACAATAAATAAATAAATAAATATAAAAATATACATATACAATGTACTGAGGTTGAAACAGGAAAGAGATTGAACCAATAGAGATTGATATGGTCCTAATGAGTTCTAGGATGAATCAAGTACAACTTTATAGAAAATCTATTCTTTTTGGCTGTGATAAGAGATTTTCTGAAAATGGAAAGCCGCTAGAAATACAAATTCTCTAATCGAACAACAGTCCGGATAATTTGATGGTACCAAAGATAAACATGGTATGGATATAGTCTTAATAATATTCGAAAACTAAATATATCCGAAGTTACTTTGCCTCAAATTTATGCCTCGCCAGAGTGCACCTGTCTGCAGTAAATTTTTGGCTCCATCACTTGAATAATGACAGATTACCGAGTAGTCTATCAACCATATCCATTTCCTGGCTGAAAACATAGAAGACAAAATGTGATGGATTTAGGACATAGTCTCAATGATATCTGAAAACCTATGAATACCTGAAATCGTTTCAACTTGGAATCTATGCCTCGCCTGTGCACAACTGGCTGCAATAAACTCACAGTTTTCATAATTCAGATAAATGGCTGCAACGTATATGTACGAAGCCATATTAGGTTACTGAATATCTTCTCAACTTTGTCCATGAAAATTTCAAAGGGACAGCTCAACAATTTAGAAATTTTCTATGACTAAAGGAAATTCAATAATAGAATGGATTCAAAATGGGATCAATTTTCTGACCGTTTCTGCTTTATGATATTCAACCATTGAGTTTAGAAGCTTCTTAGGCCTTGAATTGATCAAGAAGTTGCATGGAGAGAGTAAGGTTTCAAGTTGAGTGGAGGAAGTCAACAAATGAGAATATTCTCGGTCCTTGACATAACTTAGGAGATATTAATCAATTTTGGAGTAAAAATAATTCCTCTACGGAAGATTCGTGGACCAGCTAAGTTGAACCTATTCTTTTGGTAACAATTAACCTTGAGGCTTTATGGTTCCAGAAGAATTTGGTTCAGAATTAGTTTCGAGAAAATCAATTGGAAATGAGGTCAAGGCAAATGGTTGGATATGCTAGTCGTTGTAAAACCCTTAAATTTCTACTATATATTTTTTTTTATTTTATTAATAATTGTACGAATTTAAAATTTATATTGTACGTTGCGTAGTCGTATTTTACGTCGTGCACAAAATTTTATTTTTGCTCGACGAGTGCGAATATGTGCGAGCGTACATATTTTAGAAAAATATTTTATTTATTATTTTATAGTTTCAAAATAATATATGCAATAATTATTTTTACTATCATTACCAAGTTATTATTTTACTTACTAAAAGCCTTCATTTATACAATTATAAAGAATAATTAATATTTTTATTGTATACTAGAAAAATATAATCATGAAAACATTATTTGTGCATACATATATATATTTATAATTATTTATTGGTTTATTTTAAATATTAATGTAATTTTCGAAATTATTATTATTAGCATTTTTGGAAAATATATTTCAAAATTATTGTAGAGATTTAAATCATAATTTGAATCTATGGATTTATATAAATAGTTAATATTTGAAATTTGATTTATTCTATTGATTTTAAACCAAGATTTCAATTAGATTTAATTGGATTTGGATTTGGATTGGATTTGATTGGTTTTAAATTAATAGATGAATTATCTATTTTGGGTTTAAATATTCCTAAACTTTATCCAACTGGGAATTCCCACGTCCTATAAATAGGCAGGTACTCCTCCATTATTTTTCCCCAATTCATCTTCCATAAATTTCTCCATAATTCTACGTGCATCGTGTCTGTGTCCATCCAAATTCTTATTCCATTATTTTACATGTATATTCTTTTCTTCTCCGTGTCGGACACACCCCGACATCAATGAATTCCTAAACTAAGTCCCGTCCCCACTGGTGTCCTCCTCCCCCATCTCCAGCACCACCACCGCCGGGCCAACTCCGACCAACTCCCAGCCCACCACAAACCGCAGCCACCACGGACCACAACCCACTGTCACCACCATCTTCGACATCACCATCACCCCCCTGTCACCCTCGCCACCTGCAGCCCCGGTCTCTTCCCATCACCGTCCCTCAATACCACCACCATCACCAGCATCAACCCTACCAGCCTCGCCCCGACCACAACTCTCCTGGCACCACCCCCGGACAACCCAGCACACAACCACCGCCACCACCGTGGCAGCCAACACCAAGCAACCCAACCACCAACCAAACCCGGACCTCCCCCGACGTGTCCGACCATACGCCGTGTCCCCAAAATCCAAACAATATAAAACCCTTACCTCGCCGGAGCTCCGCCGTGTCCGTGCCCCCCGACAGACCCGCTGCGACCCGTCGCTCACCTCCGCCGCTGGAGAAGTGGAGCTCCGCCTCGACCCCTCTGGTCCGCCCGGACCGCCGTACCACGCCGCCTGGAGCCGCTCCCGACCCACTGACGTCCGCCTCCACCTTTCCTCTTCCCCAAAACCACCGCCGCCGCCTACACCCTTCACCTCCGCCCTCCCGATCTCGAACTACCCCCATCCGTCGCCGGTACGAACAGACGTCCTCCGCCGCGCACGTCTCCACCGCACGCCGCCGGAGCGGTGAGCCCGCTGACCTCGCCGAACCCTCTGCGAGAAACCCCCCACCACCGATCGCTCCGCCTCTCCCTCACTCCGGCGCCGCCGAGTTTCTAACTCCGCACTAACCACTTGCCGACCGTCCGTCGCTCCTTTTTCTTTCTGCCACGAGTCAGCCTCCACCGTCCGTCGCGTCCTCGACACGACCACCGGAACCCTAAGTGAGTCTCCCCCTCTCTTCCGCCGGCTCGCCGCCGAAAACCCATCGTCCCTCGGCGTCGAGCCTCCGCTGCCGCCCCCACTTCCTCCGCCGCGCATCTCGGCCGCGCCTCCTCCTCCTTGGTCGCCGCGCCCGGCCGCCCGACCCCTTCTCCATTCACACCACTCTTTCGTTTGTTTTCTTTGTTCTTTGGGAAAGGAGCAACAACTATACAGCTGTTTTATTACCATCCTTTTTATTATTTATTTATTATTATTATTATTATTATTATTATTATTAGTATTAATATTTTCATTAGTATTATTATAATCATCATTAATATTATTATCATTAATATTATTATTAGTTTTTTTTCCATTATTAGTATTATTATTATTATTATTATTATCATTATTATTATTATTACTATTATTATTTTCTACTACTATTATTATGATAGAGAGCAGCACAGAGCTGTATTTCCTTTTATATTTTGTTATCATAAGTTTTATGTTTATTATTATTATTATTACTAATTTTGTCATAACACTCTTGCACATATATTAGTAGTAATATTTTGTGAGAGAAGTATGTTATTTTTATACATTAAAAATGTAGTTTCAAAATGTTAAAATAATTTTTGTTAGTTTAAATAAAATATACTTTGTGTATCTCAAATCATAATTTTAGACTAAAAACGATTATGGTTTTCAAGTATTTTCCGAGAAATTATTTTAACCAATAAAAACTTAGTTTCCAAAGTATTATAAATAGTTTTCCAAAAATCCTATATATATTATCCATTTTTTTCTTTGATTTTCTCATTTCCATGACCAATCCCGTTATTCATATTCCTTCGCCAATTTTGAGACTATCTTATGTCAACCTTAGCCAATTTGACCCTTCTGGACCCAATGGAACTGTCCGTGCCACCATCCGAGGTCTCCATGTATAGTTGTTGCACCGAAGTCGCAGTTCGTGCCACATTGATTATCACAGCACACCAGGCGTACTACCAGGCAAGACACCTTGCCATTTGCTGTTTAATTATTTTAGCTCATATTTCATGCATTATTTATTTTCTTTATGCAAATAAACTGTGATACATGGCATAACTTGTTAGAATTTACTGTTCAGTTTCTTGCTATGTATTATTTTTTTACACATTAAACCTAGATTTAAGGGACCACCTTTGTGTGTTGCATTCATGGCCTTGACACGTTGTAACACGAAGTTGTGTGTCGCATATAGAACACGGAAGTGCGTGATTGGCTGGCCACCAGTATGCACAAGCCGTGCGATAGGAATAACCGCTAATAGAGGTTACATGCTAGTTTGACTTAGCGGTTATAGAGGTTACTGTTGTGGATACAACAGAGTAGGCATTGGACGGGGAGGACAATTCCTTAGCGTATGGGCTTCGATGCACTTTCCCTTTTGTAACCCGTGAGCTCCGCCGGAGACGCGAGTCAGATTACCCATGATTACTGACGGCCACTGGCGTTTCTGCGAAACGTCATGCTCTTACTGATGGGGCCTCTGGTGCCCAAGAGGGGACTACGCCGATCCTATTTAGCCAGGGCCCATGCGTAGGAAGGATTGTTCTTAACTATATTTTACTTAGAATGGATAGGCACCTTTATCCGTTAGGTACGAGTACTTTTGGTTTGGGTACTTGTATCTGACCGTGGCTAGGAACAATAATTTGTCGCAGATTAGTTCGTCATATCTTGTCCTTGTTTGGTTGTAGGTGTGACTTACTACTTCGATGAGAAGGTATTGAACCTTGTTGGTGTCCGGATACCATATTGGATTCATAGCATGGGAAGATACGTTACCGTGAATTACTTTACCATCTTCTGTCCTTGTTTGGTTGGAGGGATGGTACGCTCGTTCAGTAGGTGCATATTGGACCATGTTATAATTCGATTTACTTTTTTATTTGAGCAATATTTATTCAGTTTATATGGCATGATATTATGTGTCTTGTTACGTCCCTCTGAGGACCTGGTTGTCTTGCCAGGTGTGTGCTTTTGTCTTTCGCAGGTGTTCTAGCTCTAGCCGTGATCTTCGCTATTTCTTCGAAGATGATTGCATTTGGATTGTCTTCGCTTCGCTCGCCAAATTCATTTCTTTATTCATGTATTTTCCTTTTACTTGTTGGTAGTGGATTTGTCTCTGCCCAACATATTGTATTAAGACAATTCATTATCTTTATATGATGTCTTTTATTCATTTATTTGCGTGGATGAGATTAGTTGTGGTTTTAATGCATTTACAGCTTATGTATTTATACGAGGCTTCCATATATTAGAGTATACTTCGTATGAATACAGCTGGCATGTCTACGTTCCTAGTCCTATGTATTTTGGGACTGGGGCGTTACATGTTTTTGTGGTAGCCCATGCAGGTCAAGATAAATTGTTTGGTTACTTTACCGTACCAAGCAAGCATGCGGATAGGATTAGCAGTCTAGGATCTCATCCACATACTTGACCACTTTCCTTGATTTTATCTACCGTATGACTCATCAATTGCATCTTTCTTGATTCCTCCTATCATTATTCTTATCTTTCCTTCGTGCTTGCTAGAGATTGACCTTACTAGTTAGATGTCCCAAACACCATTAGTTTAAATCCTTTAAGTTGGGTAGACTACCTTATGACCTAGCAACCCCTTTGACCTAGTGACCTATATTAGCGAGCTTATTTATATCCTAGAATCTAGAGGACCTAACCCGTCTAGCCAACCAAGGACTTGGAGACTATAGGACAATTGTATGACTTAGAATCATTCTACCTTCTTTTAATCTAAATCTCCCGTGCCTATGTTTTTACCACTTTGACTAATGTTGCAACTATAATCTAGTTTTACAAACTCACCCATTTATCGAGTTTGTTCATGACTTATGCTATTGAGCGGCCGCTCACTAACGTATTGTCTACTCAGAACCGGTGCATGATGGTCTGATCAACCGAGTGCACTTTGGTTCGCTTTTATCTATCGTTCTACGTGGATGGGGACATAGCTAAACTTGTCCTTTAGAGTCCCATCCACGACTGCCTTGACAATTCCTTTGAAATTATTCGGTCGCCAATGAACCACGTATTTGTATTCACCTCCTTCGAACCCTATATTGCTTTCGCCTTCACCTATTTTAGGAGGACGAAGGCATTATACTAGAACCTTCTATCTACTATGACTATTCTCACTCGATGTTGTTATATCTTCATCCTAAACTACTCGTCCTTCTCTCGGCCCTATCAAGACCCTCTAGTCGCTTAATTTAAGTGAATCTTTTTCATTCTCTTAATCGTGACCCTCAATTATTACCCATGACCATACCGTATTATTTTTCTATGATCTAGATCGCAATTTCTTACGGCAAGATTGTTATTGATCGTTCCCCATCGATACCCCCTTGTGTCCTCTCACCCCCCTACTAATTCTTAATTTCGAGGACGAAATTCTTTTAAGTTGGGTAGGATGTAAAATCCTTAAATTTCTACTATATATATTTTTTATTTTATTAATAATTGTACGGATTTAAAATTTATATTGTACGTCGCGTAGTCGTATTTTACGTCGCGCACGAAATTTTATTTTTGCTCGACGAGTGCGAATATGTGCGAGCGTACATATTTTAGAAAAATATTTTATTTATTATTTTATAGTTTCAAAATAATATATGCAATAATTATTTTTACTATCATTACCAAGTTATTATTTTACTTACTAAAAGCCTTCATTTATACAATTATTAAGAATAATTAATATTTTTATTGTATACTAGAAAAACATAATTATGAAAACATTATTTGTGCATACATATATATTTGTAATTATTTATTGGTTTATTTTAAATATTAATGTAATTTTTGAAATTATTATTATTAGCATTTTTGGAAAATATATTTCAAAATTATTGTAGAGATTTAAATCATAATTTGAATCTATGGATTTATTTAAATAGTTAATATTTGAAATTTGATTTATTCTATTGATTTTAAACCAAGATTTCAATTAGATTTAATTGGATTTGGATTTGGATTGGATTTGATTGGTTTTAAATTAATAGATGAATTATCTATTTTGGGTTTAAATATTCCTAAACTTTATCTAACTGGGAATTCCTACATCCTATAAATAGGCAGGTACTCCTCCATTATTTTTCCACAATTCATCTTCCATAAATTTCTCCATAATTCTACGTGCATCGTGTCTGTGTCCATCCAAATTCTTATTCCATTATTTTACATGTACATTCTTTTCTTCTCCGTGTCGGACACACCCCGACATCAATGAATTCCTAAACTAAGTCCCGTCCACACTGGTGTCCTCCTCCCCCATCTCCAGCACCACCACCGCCGGGCCAACTCCGGCCAACTCCCAGCCCACCACAAACCGCAGCCACCACGGACCACAACCCATTGTCACCACCATCTCCGACATCACCATCACCCCCTGTCACCCTCGCCACCTGCAGCCCCGGTCTCTTCCCATCACCGTCCCTCAACACCACCACCATCACCAGCATCAACCCTACCAGCCTCGCCCCGACCACAACTCTCCTGGCACCACCCCCGGACATCCCAGCACACAACCACCGCCACCACCGTGGCAGCCAACACCAAGCAACCCAACCACCAACCAAACCCGGACCTCCCCCGACGTGTCCGGCCATACGCCGTGTCCCCAAAATCCAAACAATATAAAACCCTTACCTCGCCGGAGCTCCGCCGTGTCCGTGCCCCCCGACAGACCTGCTGCGACCCGCCGCTCACCTCCGTCGCTGGAGAAGTGGAGCTCCACCTCGACCCCTCTGGTCCGCCCGGACCGCCGCACCACGCCGCCTGAAGCCGCTCCCGACCCACTGACGTCCGCCTCCACCTTTCCTCTCCTCCAAAACTACCGCCGCCGCCTACACCCTTCACCTCCGCCCTCCCGATCTCGAACTACCCCCATACGTCGCCTGTACGAACAGACGTCCTCCGCCGCGCGCGTCTCCACCGCACGCCGCCGGAGCGGTGAGCCCGTCGACCTCGCCGAACCCTCTGCGAGAAACCCCCCACCACCGATCGCTCCGCCTCTCCCTCACTCCGGCGCCGCCGAGTTCCTAACTCCGCGCACACCGCTTGCCGACCGTCCGCCGCTCCTTTTTCTTTCCGCCACGAGTCAGCCTCCACCGTTCGCCGCGTCCTCGACACGACCACCGGAACCCTAAGTGAGTCTCCCCCTCTCTTCCGCCAGCTCGCCGTCGAAAACCCATCGCCCCTCCGCGTCGAGACTCCGCTGCCGCCCCTACTTCCTCCGCAGCGCATCTCGGCCGTGCCGCCTCCTCCTTGGTCGCCGCGCCCGGCCGCCCGACCCCTTCTCCGTTCACACCACTCTTTCGTTTGTTTTCTTTGTTCTTTGGAAAAGGAGCAACAGCTATACAGCTGTTTTATTACCATCCTTTTTATTATTTATTTATTATTATTATTATTATTAATAGTATTAATATTTTCATTAGTATTGTTATAATCATCATTAATATTATTATTATTAATATTATTATTAGTTTTTTTTCCATTATTAGTATTATTATTATTATTATCATTATTATTATTATTATTACTATTATTATTTTCTACTACTATTATTATGATAGAGAGCAGCACAGAGCTGCATTTCCGTTTATATTTTATTATCATAAGTTTTATGTTTATTATTAGGGATATTTTGTAAAACCTCCCCTAAATAATGGGCTAATTTGCGAAATACCCCCTAAAGATCTCGAATTGGTAAAACCTCCTTTCCGTCAAGACGGTGTTTAATTTTGGGTGACGTGGCAATTGTTGCATACGTGGCCACAACTCTGTTTTCCAAATTTTATGAAATTTCCAAATTACCCTTCCTCCATCCCCCTTCCCCTTCTTCCTCCTGGAGCCACGTCCCCTTCGAGCACCCGGCCACGTTCGACACGCTCGCGATGGAGCCCCGCCGGAGCAGCCCACGCCGACCCAGCGCGAGGAGCAGGCGTCGGGGCCGGTCCAGTTGGAGGCCAGGTTGCCGTGGGCGTCAACGAGGGCGCGGAAGGCGGAGAGGGAGTCGGTGTCGCTGGTGGACGAGGAAAGTAGTGCCGTGTTCGACAACAACAAGAAGAAGAATGTGTGTGAGAGTTTAAGTTTCAAAATAAAAAATGTCCAACAGCTTTGAGCTTGGCTGGGCTGACTTTGGTTGTCTTTTTCGCTTGCTGCTTAATTTGTGTTTTCTCCTTACTGTAAATAGAATAATTTGTGTTTCCTCCTTACTGTAATTAGAATAATTTGTGTTTCCTCCTTTAATGGCAGAAATTGCCTCCTTCTCTAGAGATGAAGAAACACCCCCATGCTTGTAGGAACCTGATCTTTGGTAGACAAGTTGTACGCTGGAAGAGGATCAAGTGAAAGATGAGGAAGATGATCGGTATAAATAGGTTAGAGGAAAAGTAAGAGGAAGAAGATGACCGTTAGAGAGAGAGAGAGGAGAGAGAGAGGGGGAAAAGCCACGTACGCAGGGGTATTTTTGTCTGACTAGGAAAAGCCACACACGGATAGCCACGTCACCCAAAATTAAACACCGTCTTGACGGAAAGGAGGTTTTACCAATTCGAGATCTTTAGGGGGTATTTCGCAAATTAGCCCATTATTTAGGGGAGGTTTTACAAAATATCCCTTATTATTATTATTATTACTAATTTTGTCATAACACTCTTGCACATATATTAGTAGTAATATTTTGTGAGAGTAGTATGTTATTTTTATACATTTAAAATATAGTTTCAAAATGTTAAAATAATTTTTGTTAGTTTAAATAAAATATACTTTGTGTATCTCAAATCATAATTTTAGACTAAAAACGATTATGGTTTTCAAGTATTTTCCGAGAAATTATTTTAACCAATAAAAACTTAGTTTCCAAAGTATTATAAATAGTTTTCCAAAAATCCTATATATATTATCCATTTTTTTCTTTGATTTTCTCCTTTCCATGACCAATCCCGTTATTCATATTCCTTCGCCAATTTTGAGACTATCTTATGTCAAACTTAGCCAATTTGACCCTTCTAGACCCAATGGAACTGTCCGTGCCACCATCCGAGGTCTCCATGTATAGTTGTTGCACCAAAGTCGCAGTTCGTGCCACATTGATTATCGCAGCACACCAGGCGTACTACCAGGCAAGACACCTTGCCATTTGCTGTTTAATTATTTTAGCTCATATTTCATGCATTATTTATTTTCTTTATGCAAATAAACTGTGATACATGGCATAACCTGTTAGAATTTACTGTTCAGTTTCTTGCTATGTATTATTTTTTTACACATTAAACCTAGATTTAAGGGACCACCTTTGTGTGTTGCATTCATGGCCTTGACACATTGTAACACGAAGTTGTGTGTCGCATGTAGAACACGGAAGTGCGTGATTGGCTGGCCACCAGTACGTACAAGCCGTGCGATAGGAATAACCGCTAATAGAGGTTGCATGCTAGTTTGACTTAGCGGTTATAGAGGTTACTGTTGTGGATACAACAGAGTAGGCATTGGGCGGAGAGGACAATTCCTTAGCGTATGGGCTTCGATGCACTTTCCCTTTTGTAACCCGTGAGCTCCGCCGGAGACGCGAGTCAGATTACCCATGATTACTGACGGCCACTGGCGTTTCTGCGGAACGTCATGCTCTTACTGATGGGGCCTCTGGTGCCCAAGAGGGGACTACGTCGATCCTATTTAGCCAGGGCCCATGCGTAGGAAGGATTGTTCTTAACTACATTTCACTTAGAATGGATAGACACCTTTATCCGTTAGGTACGAGTACGTTTGGTTTGGGTACTTGTATCTGACCGTGGCTGGGAACAATAACTTGTCGCGGATTAGTTCGTCACATCTTGTCCTTGTTTGGTTGTAGGTGTGACTTACTACTTCGATGAGAAGGTATTGAACCTTGTTGGGGTCCGGATACCATATTGGATTCATAGCATGGGAAGATACGTTACCGTGAATTAGTTTACCATCTCCTGTCCTTATTTGGTTGGGGGGATGGTACGCTCGTTCAGTAGGTGCGTATTGGACCATGTTATAATTCGATTTACTTATTTATTTGAGCAATATTTATTCAGTTTATATGGCATGATATTATGTGTCTTGTTACGTCCCTCTGAGGACCTGGTTGTCTTGCCAGGTGTGTACTATTGTCTTTCGCAGGTGTTCTAGCTCTAGCCGTGATCTTCGCTATTTCTTCGAAGATGATTGCATTTGGATTATCTTCGCTTCGCTCGCCAAATTTATTTCTTTATTCATGTATTTTCCTTTTACTTGTTGGTAGTGGATTTGTCTCCGCCCAACATATTGTATCAAGACAATTCATTATCTTTATATGATGTCTTTTATTCATTTATTTGCGTGGATGAGATTAGTCGTGGTTTTACTGCATTTACAGCTTATGTATTTATACGAGGCTTCTATATATTGGAGTATACTTCTTATGAATATAGCTGGCATGTCTACGTTCCTAGTCCTATGTATTTTGGGACTGGGGCGTTACAGTCGTAGAAATACTTTGGGTAGATTAGAGTTTATTGCTAAAAAGAATTTTGAAACTCTAAATAGCGAACGGATCTAGATTCCAAAAGATAGAGAAGTAAGATTTGATCAATAAATGGAGAAGTTGGAAGTAGGTTTGCTAAAGAAGGAGATTAAAAAAAATTTAATCTTATTCCAAAAATAGCAAAAAATATGGATCCTAAAGTATGCTAGAATCTGATAAACATATGGAAGGAAATAATCCCGAAAACCATGGGACACTTAAAAGATACAAAAATCTAGAAAATAAAATATGTAGTAAAATATACCATCAAACCATCGGCCTAATCTAGATAAGGTTTAGGTACAAACATAAGCAAGGTAACCTATAAAGCTATAAGCAAGCAAAAATAAATATTTTAAATAAATAATTTTGGCCCTATATTGTAACATGGTGAATATAGTCTAGATGTTCAAGTTGTTTCTAAAGTCTATTTTCTTAAAGTCTCAACTAGTCATAGGTCAAGTTACAGAACTGCGTGATGGTCTAGACTAAGTTGACTAGACCAATTTACAAAACTGACCTGCATGGGCCACCACTAAAAACATGTCACGACCCGATCCCAAATTGTTGGGTCGAATCGGATCATGCCCAGCCTGCACCGTTGTGAGACGGCGACAATAAGCTGTATCAAGCAGTGAAACACAACATGCAGAAACTAACGAAAAATATTTTATTAAATGAAAATGAGTCTGAAAACGACAACATTAATAACAACATTAATTTATTACATCTGTTTCCAAAAGAAATAAAGTAAAGTACTAATCCAGCTCTAAGGTTCTGGGGTTCCAGGTTCTGCGGGGCCAGAGTTAGACCGTAGAGATACAATACAGCAGATCCTCGTCGTCACAATCACCTAA
This sequence comes from Iris pallida, assembly GCA_029216955.1. Lineage (NCBI taxonomy): Eukaryota > Viridiplantae > Streptophyta > Magnoliopsida > Asparagales > Iridaceae > Iris > Iris pallida. The sequence continues at coordinate 16,797,076 of JANAVB010005796.1, read as the reverse complement.
AAATATTGGATCTCTAGTCAGGAGGGAGCAAGTACAATTATGAACATCTAACAATTCAAATAATAATGGAAATTTGCAATTTTAAACAATTTTGTAATACATGAACAATATTTTCCAGCAATTTTTCAACAATTGAAAATAATGTGATTTGAATAGGTAACGACTATGACCGGCTTGGGTTGTACAATAGCATCCTAGTGATACGATACGGCTTATCCCCGTGTGTAAGAGGGGTAAGCTTGCATAATCAATATGCAATATGAGGGGTATTGGTCATAGACGCTACACTACTCCCCCAATATTCCCACAATCAATAACAATCAATATTTGAACTCTAGGAGAGAGTTCCACAATCGATATTTGAACTCTAGGAGAGAGTTTCGTGTAGCAATGTGGTTTAAGCATGCAAGATAACAATTACTAATTAAATTGCCAAATAACATAATCGTACTTGCCTTTGTTTATGACTGGATTTGAAGAGTCGGTTCCGGGAAAGAAAATCAGACTCGTCCTCGAAATCCTACATTTAGAATCCCGACTTAGAATAAATGAGGAAACCATATCTAGGTGTGCTAGTTACAATCTCTAGAATTGGACCTAATCCAGTTTTATGTTATTTACAAATTCTACCAGAACACATTTATCGATGTGATTTACTAGTTATTAATTTACGAAGAAAAATCAATTTAACATTTATTAAAAAATTGCATTTTTTGATTATTTGGCAAAACTTAGTATTTTATAATATTATATATAAAACTAATATTTTTCTTTAAATGAGAAGAACGTGAATTTGTTTAAATAACAAACTTGTAATTTTCCTAGTTATTTAATGTGAGAAAATGATATTAATTTTCTATATCCAAAATAATGTCTTTTTGATATTTTACGCGTTTACGACAAACCAAAAAAACCAGAATTTAAAAGCTACTCCACACTATTACAGAGCTACAGAAAAAGATAAAGAGCTGGGCTTATGCCCTTATAATTATTTCCATAAATTAATAGAATAAAATAGATATATACTGGTAAACCCTGCACGCCGGGAAGCGATCCATTCAGCAGGCCGAGTCCCTACACCAAAATATGATTTGGCCAGTAAATAGTTCTAAATAATAAATTATTATTAAATATAATATGAAAATAGGGTCTCAGACTTGGTCCAAAGTATTACGTCGCGTACTAGCTAATGCCTCAACGTCCGGAACAATGCCGATTTCGTTTGTATTTCGCTAAAAGCCCATTGACCGATACGGTCGTCGCTCAGAAAAGTAATCGGAATTCAAATCAACAAAAACCAGTTTAGAATTTTAGAAATTTTATAGAAAACCCTTTTAAAATATTTTTCTGAAAATTTGGGCAGCATTCCCTCTTTATTTGGGATAACCCAATACTGGAAAAATGTCAAACAAAACACCGATAACTGTCCCAAACCAGGGACTCCAATTATCCAATCTACAAATAATATTAAACCCAAAAATAATATCGAACCTAAAAAATAATATCTACAGCACGAAACGTCAACCCAGAACTACTACCGAATGGACTTCAAAAAATTCTGAAACCACAATCGTTTAAACCGAATCCCGCAACGGGATCGGGGACCGTATCATCATCGACGCATGGGAGGGACGAATTACTCTGATTAACAGAAATTACCCAATATCCGTTGGTTGGGGAGCCGCAGGATAATCTCGGGAACGAAAACGGAAAGGGTTGGACAGTGGAATCGGGCCACGGAACTACGGACAGCGGATCGGGGATCTGGAACGAACGACGAGCGGTGCACGGGCGAGCGGCGACAGTGGGCTGGGCGCGGCCGGAAAGTGGCGTACGGGGATCGTCGGGTCGGCCGCGGGGTCGCCGGACAGAGGAGGCGGCGACGGCAAGGGTCGGACCGGCTGGCCTGGGGGTGGCGCTCGGGACCGCGGGGAGGATCGGGCGGCCGAAAAATTGCCGGATGGGCACGGATCACGCGAGGATCCGCCGGATTTGGAGGTTAGGGTTCGGGAAATAAGGGTTTGGGGGATGATAGATGAGGATGGAGGATGAGATGGGAGTTTATATAGGAGAAATTTGGTGGTTACGGGAGATCCGAGGGGTCACCGGAGTTACGGGAAGGAAGGGTCGGGTTGACGTTTGGAAGCCGAGGGGTTGGTTGTAGCCGAACGTATGGGAAGGAAGGGTCGGGTGGACTTTTGGAAGCCGAGGGGTTGGCTGTAGCCGAACGTATGGGAAGGAAAGGAAAAGCTTTCCTTGCTGTTTGTTTAAGAAAGAGAAAGTTTAAAGAGATTATAAAGAAAGTTTAAAGTTTAAATGAAAGTTTTGTTTTAAATAAAAGTTTTCTTTTTCTTTAAATAAGGGAAATGGTAAATATATATAAATACTAAGGGACTCACAATTAGTTTCGGGAAAAATTATACTTGGGTTCAAGACGGGTTCGGGATGGGTCACAATCAAAATCCAGGGATTTAAATTTCTTATATTTTTTCTAAACTTGCTAAATAATAATAATAATAATAATCAAGCAATAAAATCCAAATAATCGTCAAAGTGCAATCAAATCCGAAAAGTCCCGTAAATCCAAAAATTACGGGTTTCACAGGGTCGGCCCGCCAGTGGTGGTCCAGAGGCGTCGACTAGAGGCTCCAGTGCCGGGGACGACTATACTAGTATCGATGCACGGTGGCGGCTCGTAGAGGCTGTACGAGGAAGTGGTCGTCCGTCGGCAGTACTGAAGGGGGAGGCTAACGGTGTGTCACCGTTGAGCGTTGCCTGACTTGGCAGAGAAGAGGGCGGCCTGGTCGGCTGCGGTGGTATTCTGCTCACCGCTCGGTGACCGAGGTGGCAGTAGCGAAAAACGGCAACCGGTTGGAATGGCGCACAGCCGAGAGGAGGTGATCGAACTCGGGAGCGGTGGAGCTGCGGAGCTGTTCGTCGGGCGGACATGGATTGGTCGCGAGATTTCTTTAGAGACGGAGTAGCGCGATTTGATGTGCGTCTCACGGTCGGTCATCGATACGGGTGGGGAGATCGATATGGCAGTGGGTACGGCTCAGGTGAGGGGGTTCTCATCTCGCTCCGCTGTGGTGTTGCCACCGGTGTGGTGGCTTGGCGTGTCCGGTGGGTCGGACACGATAATGGTTTTGATGTATATGTAATGGGAGATGGAATAAACAGGATGGACATGGACGCATGGGTCCGGACACGGCACAGAGTTTTGTTATTGGATGTGTGTGTGTTAATGGTGATGGTACTGGCTATGGTGGCGGTCAGGGGATGCGACGTGGTGGTCGGCCGGGAGAAACATCGCGGTGACAGGGAAGGAGGCAGAGGTATTGCGTGTTCATTTGGAAAGGGTCGGTCAATTCCCTTATATACTCTAAGTCATGGATATATTTTGATTGTACAAGGGATCAGGAGGAAAGAGATTTGTTTATATCATGCATATATATTAGTTTGATTGGAATAGAGATAAGGTTACGTTAATTAGGATTTGATTTAGTTGGATATAAGAGGGACCTAAGATTGGAAGGTTGGCAAGGATATGTTTATCTATATAGGTACCACACACACAGACACACACACACATTATATATATATATATTTATATATATATATATATATATATATATATATATATATATATATATATATATATTAATATATATATATATATATATATATATATATATATATATATATATATATATATATATATATATATATATATAACTTATTTAATTTATAAATAAATCAAATAATTACTATTTAAATCATTAGCTAATTAAAATCAATGCTAATATGAATAGTAGGTAATATCAAGTAATTTAAAACATATTTACATATATCTATATCAATTAGAAGGTCATATAATTTAAATCACAATTTTGATATTATCTAGTAAATATTTAACCCAATCTAACTTGGTTAGGAGAATACATTAAATAATTAATTATTATATATTGCCATCAAACAACTATTTTTAACACGAATATATTTCCTTGAACTAATATTTAAAAATATATATATTTGATATATCTATTTCAAAACAACTTGGACAAAACCTTTTAGGATTAAACAAAATAATTATTGAATCAAATAAATTCTAGATTTAGTCAAAATCAATCTATGTTGATTTAAAATTTATACTAGCTATTATTAATAACATTAAAATACATTTAGCCCAATAAACTTAATATTTTGTAAATAATAATACTTTAAAATAATTCCTTGAAATAATATTCTTACTAAAGGATATTTGAAACATTGTTTTTAGAATAATTAACATGTTTAAATATACCGTTTATAAAAATCATACGAAAATAGTCACAAATATAAAAAAATTTTGACAACAACATATTTTTTTCCAATTAGAAATGAAGTCAGTAAAATAATAGTAAAAACTAAAATCCGGAAAGAGGAGTTACAGAAAAAGGGGTGCAGGAGGCTTGCAAGGGCTAAAGAAATGGGGGTTAGAGGCTGCCACTAATGCTGCTGCTACCATGGAGTGCCATGCTGCCTCCTACTATTACTGCTACTGCTGCTGTGGCTACCTCGTACTGTTGCTACCTCCTACTACTATTGCTTAGTCTACTGCAGTGACCACTGCTGCTGCAGCCAAGGGCAGCAGCTTCCCCCTCCATCTACTGTTGCTGTGGCTCTTCACTGTGCTATTGCAGGCTGCTGCCCCCACTGGCTGCTGCAACCCTCCCTCTTCTCTACTCCTTTATCCATCAATCCATCTATCTATCCATATATCTAATAACTCACAAACACACTCTCCTCTCAACATAAACACACACACATATATATAAACAAACACACACACACACACACACACACACACACACACACATACATCATTAACTACACTCAAGACACAACACACTCACCACTAACCACACACACACACACACACACACACCCACCCACCATATCACACTCTCACTACAAATGCACACACACACACACACTCTCATACTATAAAACCTATATGCAAAGAGCCACACTAATCTAATATAGATATGTATATATACCTCAAGCCCAAAAATAGTCCAGTAGATAAATATACATCAAAATAACATGTAGAGGCCTAAACTTGACATGTAGACTAAAACGCTTAGATCCAACCATAGGTACCCAAATGAAAACAAGTCTAACTATCCTAACCATGGTCAACCTACCTTCTAACAAGTCTAAAACTGAAATTAAAAGCCAAATTAGCCTATTGGGCATATAACCAAACACATGGTGTGCCTCTAATGGAAATCTCTCCACGGGGACACCAAAACTACTCCAACTTCCTAGAGAGGACTCAAATGAGCCTCTAAATGGTTCGTAATGGTGGTACACGCATGGGAGTGGTCCTAATGAATGCCAATCTAACTAAAATGGAAGAAAAATTAAAATAGAGAGATGGTTATACCTATTGGGAGTTGGATCCCAATGAAACTCCAAAGGACATGGTTCCGACACAGAAACTCCTCCAAATTGGATAACCTTCCTTGCTCTCCACTCGAAGCTAGCACCTTCTCCTTGAAAGGTTGGGTGGAATGGAGGAAGAATGGGTTGATTTGAGAGATCAAATCAAGAAGGAAGCTCTCAATTTGGGGAAGAACTCTAAAGGGGAAAAAATAGAGGCAACTAATGAATGAAAGAGGGGGTGACCTATCCCTATAGTGGCCGGCCAAGTATAGCCCTAATGGGCCTATTTGAAATGTCAAGAAAGCCTTCATCTAGTCTCCTTTGGTTAACTTAAGTCAATACAAGAAGTTAGGGTCAAAAGTGTCAAGTCTCTAACCTCTAAATGACTAAATTTGTCATGTGGGTTTAGTCTAAATGTACTAGACTAATTAGTAGGATTTTTGGGCCATGTCTAACTAATCTTTGGGTCCCGACTAGAGTCTAAGCTACCTAGGTCACTAACACAAGTTGAAACTAGACGAAAATCAAACCCGACTAAACTAAACCCCAAAATACAATATTAATAAATAAAAATTACCAAAAAAGTTTGAAAATAAAAAAGACAAAATTACCCTAAATTTTGAAAACAGGCAGTTACAATCCTACCCCCTTATAAAAATTTCGTCATCGAAATTCAAATTGGTTATACTCTTCTCTAGGTCAATCCCCTAATCAAACAAAGTCTACTAAATTCTATCCAAAGTTATATAACATACAATTCTAGGAAATATGAACAAACATGCATGGTTTTAGTCTCTACTGTATCATGTTATTGCAGTCTCCATTGGGGGTTTTCTATTAATCTAGCATGATCATCACTTATGCAAGCTTAAGGTACTAAGAAAGCAATCAACAATCAATGGGTAGAAAGAAACAGGAAAAAGAAAGAACAAGACCTAACCTCCTAGTCCCTCGCATGCGGTATGAGTCTCTTCGATGCCATTGCAAAAGCCTTGCCCTGGCGGGGTATATCCTGCTGCTGGTGCAGAGCATGATACAAGTGCCGTAGGTGGCTTAGCTTGTGCTCCCTGAGCTGCACCAGTAATATGAGGGCTCATGGGACACTCACTCATCTGATGTCCCACTTTACCATAATAGAGGCACATCCCCAGCCTCTTTCTGCAAACCTCCCAGATATGACCGGGCTTCTTACAGATGTTGTACTGAGGGGCATTCTACATCTGCCTCTGCTGATGGTGCTGCACCTGTTGAACTGGTGCCTTGGCTGGAAACTGCTATTGGTGCTACAAAAAAGATCGATGCGGTAGCTGAGGACGTTTAGCAGCCCCCGTGCTGCTAGTAGCCCCCAAGAACAGATCACGGTTCCTCTTGGGCATCAAGCCCCACTCTCGCTCCACCTTACGGGCCTCCGTAAGGATCTCGGTATAAGTCGCATAGAAAGAGGGGATAAGGATCTTGATATCCCAGATCAATCCCTCTCTAAAGTGGCTCACCTTGATCTTTGGGTCACGAACCATGTACTCTTCGTATTGGCTCAGCCTGCCGAACTCCGCAGCGTACTCCTCCACTAACAAGCTTCCCTATTAGAGGTTCTGAAACTGCCTTGCCAGGTCAACCTTGTCCGTAGGGGAAAAGAACTTCTTCTTGAAGGGGTCCTTGAACTCTGCCCAGGTATTCCCCCCTCCAGCAAGAGCCGGCTCATTCCTGAACCACATACGAGCGATGTCTAACAGTTGTAGCCCTACCGTAATGACCTTCAGGTCATCTGCAAGGCAGGAGGCCCTCATCTGACGCTCGATATCCTCGAGTCAGTCATCAACATAAATGATACCCTCTGTCCCACTAAAATCTCGAGGCCCAGCTTCTTAAAGTCCTGGATGTTGCCCGGCCTCGGCTGCGCCCTTGTTGCGAAGCCCTCTGCTCTATGGCTGCTAGAGCCAACTAATGGGCATCCTCCATGCCCTGACACATCGCATCGGTCTGCCTCTGCTGAGCCTCAGCCTGGGCTCTCTGGAACTCCATCATTTGCCGAAGGAAGGCAAATATCTGCCCCATATTGGTAGGTAGTGGGGGTAGAGGAGGCAGATCCTCGACTATAGACGGAGGTGTCCGATGTGCAAGAGGAAGAACACCCACGACAGCTCTTACCGCAGCGACCTCCGGGACAGTCCTCGCAACTGGTGGAGGAGCTCCGCCGAATGCTGCTGCAGATGCAACGACTGTAGCGGAAGTGACTGGCTCAGGTCCGCGAGATGTGGCGGACCTCTCAGTATCAACAGGTCCAAAATGCTGTGATCTCGTCTTCACCATCCTCAAGACAGATCGAAAGAAAGAAATCAATATGGCATAAGATAGAATCATATCAAAGGAGGACAATTTGAGTACAAATAATCAGCATCAAGAAAGGACAGTTGTATAGAAGCAAATTGAAAGTTTCCTAATTATGATTGAGCATCCTTCACCTATAACATATATCTTCTAAACCTATAGCAGGCTCGTAGCCGCACTCTAAGTTGAGCACCACTATGACATCGCACTAATTGCGACTTCTGACCTGCATGGGCCACCACTAAAAATGTGTCACGACCCGCACCCGGAGTAAGGGCACGAGTGCGAGACAACGTCCCAGCCTACGCCACAGAAATGACATAGAATGCTGTCTAGGTCTACTATCTAACAACAGTTATAATATTAAAACCTGTCGAGAATGGTCAACTTCGAACAGAGGATAAACAATGACAATATAATATACTCAATCACAAACTCTAAGAGATAAATGATACTGAAAGATAAAGACAACAAGAAAAATATCATCCACAAGATCCAACACAGAAATAATACAAGTCCAGAGTCAATAATCTCTAATACAAATACTAAATTAATAGCATGCAAAATGTAATATGGAGACAAAGCCCAGTACCAAACTAAACCAGCTAGGCTACTCTAAAGCCCCATCGGCTGGAGCTAATCCTTGCTGAACTAGGGTCTCCAAGTCTAGGCCAACTACGTCATGGGGACCGTAGTAAGTAGGACACTCCTCTTCGCCATAATCTGTAATATTTTGTCAACATACCTAGTCAGGATGAAACGGGCACAAATCTCAAATAACAGTTCTAGTTAGACGATATTGAAAATGTAGTAGTAAATAGAGAGAATATACAAGGTAAAGTTCTACGTACATGAATCATGGTAAGGCATATCAAGACTGTAAACGAATGTAAGAGTAAGAGAACAGTGTATATCATGTACGGGAATCAGGAAAACTACTATCTATGTGAGTTTAACACTAGTTTCAACATATGATCGCCTTGGAAAATTGCACCGAAAGAATGGTCTGGCTAATCATACGTGCGGTGTATGATTAACACTCACAAGGAACAATATTGCACAGGAAAGATTTAATCATATATCTATGCTAATACCCCCGCCCCCGACTAGTATAGTGGATCCAACCATGAAACGTCATGACATGTATTCTCTGAGAAGGTCACGAGCCCCTCACTGGAATCGTGTCTATATAATGCACAAAGAATAAAAAGGCTTGCACATGATATACCAAGTAATACAAGAAATAACATCTCATGACGGGATCCAAAAAAATACCAATCCGTGTGAACAATGTGATAAGAGAACAAGGATATCTACACTAAATACAAGAAACATAGACGATATCATAAAACAAAAATACTATCAGAGAATGTACTCGCCTGAGATCCGTTAGAAATATGTTAATAGTGTAATCTGGCTATGAGTGAAGTCACAAACCTAAAGATGATATATGCATGAGTTAATTATGGTCTAACAGTGTAAGACATGATTTCTAGTGTATGCTATACAAATCTAGGTCAAACTAAGTCAATCTAAGTTAAACAAGGTCAAACAAAGTTACACTAAGTCAAACTAAGTCATACTAGATCACACTATGTTAGCACCCTGAATTTTGGGTCATTTTTTTTTCATTTTATTTTATTTTTCTGATTGATTGGTTTTGATTAATATTTTATTTTTTATCTGTAAGTGTACTTTTCCATGCCATTGATATTTGGAGTATCAGGGATGTTCAACTCTGGAAATCTTCTTCACGAGTTTTGGAGTGGACACGATTACCTTCATGACTGTATATAGTGTCCCATCCAAACTTCTTCTCTTGTGCTCTTTCTGCTTCGCTGAACTTCGGGTCAATTTAGACCATTTGATTGATATTTAATTTCCCACTCTTTTCTTTGATTATTTTCAGCGCGTTACCATGACTTTTAAATTGGGAGCGCCAGACCAGTCATTTCCTTGAAACCAACTCCTTATTGATGATCTACTCGAGATGCTCGTCACCCATGACCTTTGTGTCCCCTTCAGATACGTCATTTTGAGCTCCATTTGATTCGCACAACTTTCCCGACACGTGACCCGATTTTATTTCACTCCACGGCGTCACATTTATTTTCTAACTTGATTTGTGGGTCCCCTGTCGACCAAAACCTGTCCGCCCCAATTATGGACATGGCCCACTTTGAGCCTACTACCCGTCCGCCACTTGTGTCCTATTTATTGGAATCCCCATGTGCTACTTATTTACACATGATCATTAACGTCTAATTTTAATTCATTTATTGCTCGATGTCCGATTTTCATCCAATCCGGCTCTACCGAGTCCAGTCCAGCTCCACGATTTTCTCCATCATGACACCCTCGTATTTTCTTGCCCAAAAATATTAGTACTCATCTTGCCTTTTTTTCTATATTTTATTAGGAATTTCTAATTATTAATTCCCATTGGAATGGCCAATTTCCCTACTTTTAACCTTAGCCACTTGATTTCTACAAATAAATCCTAACCATTAATTTTCCCTCACACTCACAAATTTCCCACTCCAGCACATGGCCGGCCCTAACTTTCACAAGGGGACAAACTTTTTCATCTTTTCTCTTTCTCTCTCTCTTTAATTTATAACTTATCCTTTCTCTCTCTCTCCTTTTCTTCTTTTAATACCAACAACTTCAAAAAGAAAACAGCAACAACATACTCACACCACCACCCCTACACTCTCACCCGAAGCCCGACCTCCCCCATCTTCGGCCATCGCCACCCCAGCTCGCCGTCGGCCACCCTGGTCGGATGGCCACCCCCTCCACCAGTCCAGTCCCCTCCTTCTTTTCTCCTCCTTCCCTCCCCTTCACTTTATCACCATCATCCACTTCAACATCACCAACCACCACCATGTCTCCGGCCGAACACCACAGTCGCCGTCACACCACCACGACCACCTCCTCCACCGCAGCTCGCCGCCGCTGCACCGCCACGAGCAGCGCACAGCGATGTCGCCACCACTAGTAGCGGCAGCGCACGCTGTAGCGAGCGCGCGCGAGCGCTGGCGCCGCCACGCGCCGTCGCGGGCCGGCGACTCTCCGCCGTGGTGGTCCCCCCCCACTGGGCGAACTTAGGCCCGCCTTCCCCTGGCGGCCAACGTCCTCCGGGATGCGCCGTCGAGGCGATTTGTACGTTTTGTACGACGTCCCGTCGTGACGCGCGCGAAATGAAGTTCGTTTTGGCGCCCCGTCGCAGCAACTTCGCACGCATTTTCCTGGAGATCCGACCGTTGGATCGGCGATTTCTTCGTTCCGTCACAATCTCGGTATATCCACCTTCATCCCTGTCAATTTTCGTCCGTTAATTTTATCGTTTGATACATGAAAACCGGCCACCAAGTTGACCGTTTAAATTGTATTAAATTTGGACAGTTTCGTGGGGCCAACTTCGTCAGCTTGTATCTCCTCCACCGCAGCTCCGTTTGGCGTGATACCAGTTTCGGTGCGAAGCTGGTATAACCCTCTTACTTCCCCTCCAGTTTCGTTTTGATTGTGAGCTTGTTTGATTGGTTGAATTCGACGCCAAAGTTGGCCGTCCGAATTCGTAATTTCCAACTTGTAAAATTCTATTTTTGAACACGGGACTCCAGATTTCATTTCTGACACCACCATTAGACTTGTGGCGTCGTTCTGGCATGTTTTCATATAAAGTTTTTTAGATTTGGAGAACGTGGGCCTGGGCACGTTTTTGGGTGCAAAGCGGGTCCCACATTCTGGGTCAACGGGACTTTTTAACGCCGGCTTATCGGAATCCAATTCCGGATATATCGATGAGTTCGTATCGTCATTCTGGACTCGTTGACATATAATTTGCTAGGTTTTGGTGGACATTGGGTCTGACACGCATTTCGGTGCAAGTCGGATACCAATATCCGGGTCAACGGGTCATTTTGAGTTCGGCTCATCGGAATCCAATTCTGGAGATACCGTTGAGTTCGTATCATCATTTTGGACTCGTTGACAGGTAGTTTGCTGAGTTTTGAGAACTTTGGCTCCGACACGCATTTTCGTGTAAATCGGAATTCTAAGTTCTGGTCAACGGGCCAAATTGAGATCGGGTCAACGGAATCCAATTCTGGAGATACTGTTGGGTTCGTATCGACATTCTGGTTGCGTGGACATATAATTTATTATATTTTATAGACTTGTTTTCTTGCACGTTTTTCGGTGCAAAATGGCTCCGACACGGACACCGTTTTGACCCGAAATTACTTTTTTGCCCTTGTGTCCAAATTGGACCGTTGGATAGGCTATCCTAGCTAATTTGACCATTCTGGACACGTTGGCGATGTTCATTTCATTGTCCGACAATATTTGTTGATAATTTCTCTGAGTTTAACCTTTTTATAATTAATTAATAATTAATTCATATAATGTTCGTATTTCGGGATTAGTACAACGAAACAGAGATCAGTCAATTCCAGTGATCTCATATCGCTGAAATTGACAAGTTGGACACGTGGATCACTATAATAAGATTATCAACCTTATCGATAATCTTTTTATCTCGATTTGCGTGTCGTAAGTTTCGACGTACAAATAACGAAGTACACTTTATATTAGACTAGAATTGACCCTGTTTGACCTGAGTTGACCAGTTGACCCAAAGTCAACTATAAGTCAACACTTGACCTAGTTTGACTAGATTATTCACCGGAGTCGACCTAGAGTTGTTTTGACTTAGAAGAACCTAGAATAATATAGATTGCCTGTAGGGATTCATTTATTTTAACTTGAACACCTTGTAACCTGTGTTGCTTTAAATAGGACTCTGTGGCTTCAGTGGGACCCCCTATACTTATCAGCTATTCAGGTTATCGAGGCGAGTACATTCTCTGATCATTTCATATCCTGCTTAGAATTATTTCCTGCAGTAGATTACTTTACTTGTACTGTCACGTTGGTCACACGGATTGGTACTATATGGATCCCTTCTTGAGATGTTATCCTTAGGGAGCATCGGGTATTACATGATCTGTGCGTTTTACTTACATGGCGTATCATATGCTTCATTGGTTCTTTGATCACTTACGACATATACTCTTATGATCGTAGAGTCTTCCTAGAATCCTTATCCCATTTATGGGACTACTATGTGTCACCTTCGGGGTCTATTACCTTCGGGGTCTATCACCTTTGGGGTCTATCACCTTCGGGGTCTGTTACATAGCATCATAACATAACCTGGCTGGATCCTTGTGTATTGATTGGGGGTACGGGGGAGTATAAGTGGACATGTGAATAATACACCAGTAGTTTCTTATCAGAATCATTCCTTAGTGTCTTATCAGAATCATCCCAGGCCATTTACATGTTCATGATTGTACTCTGACTCACTAGTCACTGCTAGTTCTCTATGTATAGTAGATATTTCTATTACAGCTCTTCCTGTTTACATACTATTTTTCTTCAGTACCTGTATCTTACTTTACTGCATGTTATATGTTTTCTAACCTGCTATGATCTGTTGAGATGTACTGTGCTCGCTCCAGTCCTGACTGGACCTGTTGATAAATTTTACAGATAGCCTGGAGGTGCCTGCTAGTCTAGAGGAGACACATTAGAGGTTGTTTAGGTAGTTATTTCATTTTGTCTAGAGTTGTATTTACTTTGTGGATTACTGTATCTTTATTTGAGTTTTGAGATGTACTTTTGGGTTCATGTATCTTAGACACTTAGACTTCTATCTCCTGTATTTATTTTGGATTTCATGTTTTATCTATTCTTATCATGCTCTACCTTAGATGTGATTGAGTTGTACCTGCTATGTCACCCCCATTCGGGGAGTATAAACTGTTTAGTCTTATACTGTTAGATGCATTGAGACCTAGGACAGCGTTCTACCGCCGACACTGCGGCGTAGGCTGGGCGTTGTTACGTCCTCGTGCCCTAACTCTAGGGTGCGGGTCGTGACACACTAGGTCATACAAAGTCAAACTAGGTCAAGGTAAGTCAAACAAAGTCAATCTAAGTCAAACTAAGTCCAACAAGGTCAAACTAAGTAAATCTAGGTCAAGGGTTGACTTACAGTTGACTTTTGGTCAACTGGTCAATACTGGTCAACTCCTAGTCCAATCTAGGTCCAACTAGGCTAATGGTTGACTCATAATTAATTTTTGGTCAACTGGTCAACTTGGCCAACTTCTAGTCAATTCTAGGCTAAGCGTTGATTTGTGGTTGACTTTTGGTTAAAAAGTCAACTTTGGATCAAACGGGATCAAAGCTAGGCTAAGTATCCTATTCTTAACATTTATCTACCAAGATACCATTTATATTGGTCAAGTTGGTATCCTAACACTAATACCTTGGTCAAATTCCAATACCTTAACTTAGGTAAACTACCACCTTAATACCCAATACCCCTTTCTAGTTATCTAGCTTAGTCTCTAGGTAACTCTTACCTTACCATTGTATCCCACCTATACCTTATACTAAGATAAACCCATTTACCTTACCTCATGACAAGGTAAACTCATTACCTTGGTAAAGGTAAGGCACATTTACCTTGATAAAGGTAAACCCATCCTAAGATACTAACCTAGTATCCTAAGATGCACTATGGTATCTCAAGAAAACAAGATACTATATACCTCATATCTATCTAACATCTATCTAATATCTATGTAGATACTATATCTAAGTATTCAATATCTAATATCTATAACCCACTATCTACCACATATCTAACATTTCAAATCTCTAATATATTTCTAACCCTCTAACTAATTCTAACATAAGCTAACAACTAACAAGCTAAGGGGTTAAAGCTAGCATATCATATCCTAACATATGAATCTAATAATATCTTATCTAACTTCTACATATCCTACATAACATATACTCTTACATGTAAACTAGTTCTAACATACAAAACCTTAACTCCTAACATTTAACAAATATATCTCTAACTTATGGGCTATGGCTAAATGGGAGTGGCTAATGGAAAATGGAATACTAATAGAAAATGGAATAGGGTTAGAGGGTGCTAAAGCTAAAGGGGCTATGGGTTAACCATAATGGGGCTAATGCTAATGGGAAAAAGGGTGCAAGTAGCTTGCGAGGGCTAAAGAAATGGGGGTTAGAGGCTGCCACTTATGCTGCTGCTACCATGGAGTGTTATGCTGCCTCCTACTGCTACGTCTACTACTGCTGTAACTACCTACTACGCTGCTACCTCCTACTGCTACTGCTGCTACTGCTCACACAACTGCAGTGACCACTGCTGCTGCTGCCAAGGGCAGCAGCTTCCCCCTCCATCTACTGCTGCTGTGGCTCTTCACTGTGCTATTGCAGACTACTGCCCCCACTAGCTGCTGCACCCCCACTCTTCTCTACTCCTCTATCCATCTATCCATATATCTATCTATCCATATACCTAATAACTCACAAACACACTCTCCTCTCAACATAAAAACACACACATATATAAACAAACACACACACCATTAACCACACTCAAGACACAACACACTCACTACTAACCACACTCAAGACACAACACACTCACTACTAACCCCCCCTCCCCCCCCACACACCATATCTCACTCTCCCTACAAATGCAGACACACACACACACACACACACACACACACACACACACACACACACACACACACACACACACACACACACACACACACTCTCTCTCTCTCTCTCTCTCTCATACTATAAAACCTATTGGCAAATACACACACTAATCTAATATAGATATGTATATATACCTCAAGCCCAAAAACAGTCCACTACATAAATATACATCAAAATGACATGTAGAGGCCTAAACTTGATATGTAGACTAAACCACTTAAATCCAACCATTGTTACCCAAATGAAAACTAGTCTAACCATCCTACCATAGTCAACCTACCTTCTAACAAGTCTAAAACTGAAATTAAAAGCCAAATTAGCCAATGGGGCATATAACCAAACACATGGTGTGCCTCTAATGGAAATATCTCCATGGGGACACCAAAACTACTCCAACTTCCTAAAGAGGACTCAAATGAGCATCTAAATGGTTCCTAATGGTGATACACGCATGGGGGTGGTCCTAATGAATGGAAATCTAACTAAAATGGAAGAGAAATTAAAATATAGAGATGGTTATACCTATTGGAAGTTGGATCCCATTGAAACTCCAAAGGACACGGTTCCGACACGAAAACTCCTCCAAATTGGACACCCTTCCTTGCTCTCCATCCAAGCTAGCACCTTCTCCTTGAAAGATTGGGTGGAATGGAGTAAAAATAGGTTGATTTGAGAGATCAAATCAATAGGGAAGCTCTCAATTTGGGGAAGAACTCTAAAGGGAAAAAAATAGAGGCAACTAATGAATGAAAGAGGGGGTGACCTATCCCTATAGTGGCCAACCAAGTATAGCCCTAATGGGACTATTTGAAATGTCAAGAAAGCCCTCATCTAGTCTCCTTTGGTTAACTTAAGTCAATGCAAGAAGTTGGGGTCAAAAGGGTCAAGTCTCTAACCTCTAAATGACTAAACTTTTCATGTGGGTTTAGTCTAAATGCACTAGACTAATTAGTGGGATTTGTGGGCCATGTCTAACTAATCTTTGGGTCCCGACTAGAGTCTAAGCTACCTTGGTCACTAACACAAGTCGAAACTAGACGAAAATCAAACCCGACTAAACTAAACCCCAAAATACATTATTAATAAATAAAAATCACAAAAAATATTAGAAATTGAAAAATGACAAAATTACCCTAAAATTTGAAAATAGGCAGTTAGAATAGGGAATCAGGTCCTCGTGGCGGACCTCATATTATCCCCGAATCTGGTTGACAATGAGTTTTGAATCGCCATAGGACTCAAGACATCCTACCCCTAGCTGTCTTGCTAATTGGAGTCCCATAATAAGGGAATTGTACTCTGCCACATTGTTAGAGTACGATTCTATGAGTGAATAGGCACGCTGGATGACTAGGTTGTCTGGAGAGATCAAGACTACCCCCACTCCTGTGATGATCTGACCTTTGGGGCTTGTTCTTGAGGCGCCGTCGAAGAACATCCGCCAGACAGAGTTTCCTTCGGCAATGTTGGATTCCAGCACTTCATCTGGAATATCTTTAAAGAGTTTGGGTAACTCTGGGATTGGATGTACAGCTAAGAAATTTGCCAATGCTTGGCACTTGACAGGTTTTTGTGGGACAAATACCATATCGTATGGTGTCAATAGTATTACTCACAAATCTAATCGAGAGTTTAGTGCTTTCGGTTTTGTCATAAGGACCCTGAGTGGATTGACTCGGGAGATGACATGGATCGTCTGACCCGATACGTAATGGCGGGTCTTCTAAATGGCAAATACTAGAGCTAGACATTCTTTCTCGATAGGGTTGTATTGGTTTTCGGCCCTGATCATTGTCCTACTTAGGTAGTAGATAGCTTGCTCGTAGCCTACATCATTGTTCTGAGCCAGTAGAGCGCCGAAAGAATGATCCATTATGCAGATGTAGAGCAAGAAGGGTTTGCCCGTAACTGGTGCTACCAGGACTAGGGGATTTGTGAGATAGGCCTTGATGTCATTAAACGCCTTCTGACACTCTTCCATCAAGACGTCTCCCTTCTTTATGAGTTTGGTAAAGGGTTGGCAACGACCGGAAATATTTGCTATAAACCTTCAGATGTACGCAAGACATCCTTGTAGGCCTCGAAGCTTTTTTAGGTTCTTCGGAGGGTTCATCCCAATGATGGCTTTGGTCTTCTCGGGGTCAACATAGATTTCCTTCGCAGTGTTGATAAAACCCAAGAATTTGCCGCTGGAAACCCCTAGGAAGGATTTGGCTGGATTCATGTTGAGCTGATGTACTCGTATGAGATCAAAGACTGTCCTCAGATCATGTAGGTGATCATCTCATAGACGGCTTTTGATAGTAATGTCGTCGATATAGCATTGGACTGTCTTGTAGAGGTATTTACGGAAGATAGTGCTCATAGCTTGTTGGTATGTGGCACCTGTATTTTTTATGCCAAAGGGCATCACTGTGTAGTAGTAAACCCCCTTTGGAGTCCTGAATGACGTATGATTCTCGTCATCGGGGAACATCTTGATCTGGTTGTAGCCCAAATATTCATCCATGAAGGACATGCGTTCAAAGCCATAGGTGTTATCGATCATTACATCGGTGATCGAAAATGGGAACTCATCTTTCAGGCAGGCGGAGTTGAGGTCCCTGATGCAGACTCGAATCTTTTCATTCTTTTTAGTAACGGGAAGGATATTTTCTAACTAATCTGGATGTTGTTCCTCACGAATAAACCTACTGTCTGAGAGTTTATCCACTTCTTTGTCGATGGCTTCCATGACGTTAGGATGAAAGCATCGTTGTTGCTGCTTAACATGCTTAGTGTTAGGTAAGATGTTAAGCTTGTGCATTGTTACTTATGGGTCTAAACCTAACATGTTTTCATATCTCCAAGCGAAGACGTCGATGTATTCTTTGACAAGTTGAACTAAAGATTCACGATCTTCTCCTGCTAAGCTTTTGCTGATGAATATGGGTTTGGACAAAGATTCATCCCCCAGGTCGATCTGCTCGACTTCATCTGCAGTATGGGGTTCTCGTAGCTTGAAGCGAGATTCCCAATGTGCACCTAAGCGTTGAGCCCAAGGTTCTTCCTCGAAGAACTCTATTATCTGATCATCATCTTCTTCTTTTGCTGCATGTACAGATGTCATGCTGACTGACAACACCTTCCTAAAAATTGGATCGATATTAGTATTGGAATCCCCAGTTGAAGCTTCAGATGAGTGAGAGTGTGTAGCCTTCTCCGCTTCTAAACTGTCTGGGGTTATTGGCAGCGTGACATAGCCTACCCCTCGTCGAGTGCGATGGTAATAGTCTTGTGGCTTCCCTTTTGGAACCATGAGTCTTAAAGAAAGACGTCGGCCTCTGCCAAAGTTTAGACCATGGCCGCTTTTTAAGTCATAATCTATCTTTTGGATCAGGTACTTTTCTCGATCGGTGTACCGATACACTTGCATTCTACCGGTATCTGATTCTGGTCGACTGGCGGGAGGTTCGAATGACGATCGACTTTACCGAAGATGATAGGTTTCTCGTCCTGGTTCTGGGACAAAACTATATAACAGATCCTCGATAAGAGAAGACTTGATTTACATGATTAACAGTCGTTATTTGTGTTTGTAACGACCGTAAGGCATTATCTAGAGTATACATGGCATTCCAATGTCGAAGACTAGAATAATTCTAAGACAACCTTTTATTGATAAAATATGTGATCTTGTCTCGGGGAATTACATCATCAAGAGATGGGGCATCAACATTGGCGGATACGTATTCCCTCAACTCCTCGTCGGTGAGAACCAGAGTAGCCTTGGAAGGTTCTGTGGCTTTCGACCGAATTTTTGCCACCAGAGGGATTGACATCTTGGCAGGCGGTGTTCTGGAGAGTTCCTCGGGAGTCTAACCCATATTGGCTCCTGAGCCTGCCCTGGGAGAGATGCTGGGGCCTTCCCCTTTAGCTTGACTATGAGGTGAGCCGACAATTAGGGAGGTTTCCCCTTGAGCCGCACTTTCAGAGATGTCTCAGCTGGCGCCTCATGGACTGGTGCTTTCCCGCGTAGCTTAACAACGAGAGGAGCCGACACTTGGGAAGGTCTTTCCTTGAGTCGTACCTTCAAAGGAGCTTCATTTGCTGCTTAAACCAAGGAGGCTGGTGCCCTCCCACGTAGCTTAACTACGATAGGGGGCGATGCTTGGGAAGATTTCCCTTTGAGTTGCACCTTCAGAGGAACGTCAGTCATCATTTCTACTTCTGTGTCGGCCTCTGCTTCGGTTTCTACTTCGTCATCGGCCTCGTTGGCTTCATCGTCCAGATGAATTGATTTGTACAAATCAGAATCAATAAAAAAGGCTTTAATCTCTCTGAAGGGATCGACATCAGCAAACTTCGTCCTGACTATGCCATTGGTGGACATGTATTTCATATACTGATGGAGAGTAGACGGCACCACCATATATTTATGTATCTTTGGCCGCCCTAATAGGATGTTGTAATTGACGTCTGCGTCCACGACATAGCAAGTCACCTCCGTCTAGAGCTTGCCGATATGACATTTCGGCCGAATCTTACCCAGCGGTTCGCTCTTGCTAGTATTGAAGCCGCTGATTGTAGTATTGGATGCAGTTAGGCGATGCATTGGGGTCCCTAATATCTAGAGCAGAGTCCGAGGGATAATGCTGAGAGAAGACCTAGGGTCGATCTGGATCCGATCCACCTTAATGGCAACGATATACCCTGTGTAATACGGCAGTCTATTTGTCGGTTGTTCTTGAGTAGCATATCTTATTGAGTAAACGTGATATTGGGGATGATTTCCCCTATACTATGGCAGTGCGGACATGTCGTTGGATCTTTTTCAGGCAGCTTGACCTGGCTGATGAAAGACTCAGCATCCTTTAGCACTTCACATAGAGCTTCCCGGGTATTTTAGATAGTCGGAGGAGATCAAATAGTGATTGTCTGGATGGAGTACTGGCGAGCTGCGCCAGTATGTCGATGTTGTGGGGTTTAATCAACCCTAAAGTACTGTCTTTTTGTAGAGGCCTGTCAAAACGAGCCTCTTTCTGCTTCTGTTTGTCGACTGCTGGAGGTTCGGATGAACCTTTCCCTTGAGCGGCCGCAGGAGACGCCACTTCGATCGGAGCCTCCTCTTGCTGAACGTTCTGTTGTGAACGTGTCTGTACCGGAAGGGCTTCCTTCGGGGAGGAAGTAACCATTCGACAAGACTTAGTTTTTTGCCTTTGGTTTTGGAGGTAGGATGTACCCCAGGTTGAGTCAGTTCCGGAGCTAGATCTGGATGAACCCACTTGATCTCTCCCCGGAATGTCGTAGGTGGTACTAGTCCACTTATATTGTCACGAGTCGGTAGAAGGTTGATTACTTCCATTGACGCCTTTAGGATGGGAACGATGCCATCTTCTGCTTCAGTAGGTGGCAGAGTGACGAACTGGAGAGACACCATGTTTGTCGAGCCTGTCTTTTCCTTATAGTCGAGCGAGAGGACCTTCACATTGATCATGTGTTGTATGTAGTTCTTCAAGATGTAGCAGTCTCGGGTCGGGTGCCCGGCGAACCGATGGTAGTGACAATACCTCGTATCGCTTACCCTGTCCACCTCATCGGGGCGCTTTGGATCAGGCAACTTTATCTTGTCACCTTGCTTGAGTATCTCGAAGAGCTGTTAGGTGTCATTGTCATTGAAAGAGTAGACCTCCTTCTGCCTTGTTGCGGCCGGTGGCTTCTAGGTAGGGTCGAGCGCACCTTTTGAGGCATTTACTGTCAGTGACTGCTTCCCTTTCGGCTCATGCCCATTGTTGTTGTTATTGGTGGTGCGCTTCCCCTTATCTTCAAAGAAAGGGAAGCTAACACCAAGAAGATGGGCATCGCAAGCTTTCATCTCAGTGGCTTCGGTGCCGATAATGATGCGGTCCAGTCTGTATATTGGGTGGAGTCGACCTAGAGTTTAATTGCTCGCGTCATATTCTGCCAGCAAGAATCCATTAGTTTGGGCTCAGGGATACTGGAAGGTAGCCTTAAACATGCTTGTTAGAAGCGTTCGATAAAGACTCGGATTGTTTTCTTCTCCTTCTGTGTTATCTCTATGAGAGAAGACATAGTCATATCTTTTCCGCCATCGTAGAATCGGGAAGGGAAGAGGCGCTTCAAACCCTCGACGGAGGATATACAATTATCAGGGAGGCTGTAATACCATTCGTAGGCTACCCCTTTCAGTGCCCCGATAAATAGGCTTGTGAGTAGGGCATCCTCTTTCGGCAGGTGCCCCGTCATGGAGTAGAAGTAGGTCAGGTATTGATCGGGGGAATCCTTCCCATCAAATTGTATCAGTGACTGTGGTTTGTACTTGGGAGGATAAACAATATTGTTTCATTCGGGAGGACAGGGTTGCCGGATCCCGAGCTTCTGGCGTTCCTCATATTTGTTTCTTGCCTTGAAACGGTCGTACAAGTCCCTCACCATCTCGAACAATTCTTCTGTAGAGTTAGGAGAAGGTAATTGAGGCAAGATACGATGTTCAGCTCCTGAGGGGGCTGATACTCGGGGTAGAGTATGATGGACCGTCCCTGAAGATACCCGCTGAAGGGGTTTATTCGATTCTCCGTTAGCCCAAGGATCAGGACTGGCAGATATAGGGTCCCCTGTCAACGACAAGGCTATTAGGGTACTCCGGATCTCAAATATGACCTGAGTTAAGGACTGAATGGTGGTGGAGAGGGTTTTAAAGCCATTTTCTAGGTTGTTCATGCGCCGTACGAGATCCGGAGCTTAAGTGTCTACTTCTTCGTCGCCACCTCCTACAATATACACAGGCATGACTGTAGGTCATAAAAATCAAGTTGTATTCATAAAATAGGCAGAGGAAACTAATTTGTGCACCCTTCAAATGGACTGTACAGGAGGCAGATTGTGCTACAAATCGAACGTGCGAGCTGAACTGCGCTACCACCCAAGCGCGCTACGATGACATGGCAACGTCATCATTACCTGATAGAAAATCAGATCTTCTGACAATTGACAGCCCGAAAAGCGAGGAGTCTGTTCGTTTCTCGAGCCCGCCGCATTCTAGGATAGCTGTCCAAATTCTAGCGCGGTCCAGCTGCCAAAAGTCAGCGCAGTCTGACAGCTCAACATCAGCGCAACCTGAGTTTCAGCGCTATCCATTGAAGCACAGTCTGATGCTAGCGCTTTTCAAGTAGCACAATCCAGCATGATAACTGATATTTATTACGTGGCTTACATGCCATTAATTGTTCGCCATGTGCCAACTGCCTCTACACGACCTTGCGCATTTTAATCAAACAATGCCACGCGTCTAAATACAGTTAGCCCACGATCGAGTAACTGCCTAATAGGCCAGCACAGTTCACTGTTTGCGCAATCTGTTGTCAGCGCAGTTCATTATGCGCAATCCAGAATAACTACAAATTAGTTATTTCTAGAACTCTATAAATAGAGTTTCAAGTCCTTTATTAAGGGGATCAGATCATTATTATCATCAGAGATCAGGAGTTCTTGTCCAAGTGCTGCTGTATTCTTCAGAGGCTATCGTCTTCAAAGTTCACATCGTCCAAGTGGTAAAGCGATCGTCTTCAGATCGGATTCCTATAGTTGTACTTTCCCAAAATTCAATTGTAATCTTCTTACAAAGTTTGTGAAATAAAAGAACTTTTGTTTTTGCAAACAAAATGGCGACTCTGCTGGAGACGACTTTCTCCTCCGACGAGGAAGTAACAACTCAATGTGACGTTGCGTCTATCGAAAAGACGCAAAAGACGCTGGTTGTAAAGGTTAACCAGACTGCCTACGAAGCGATGATCAATTCTAGGGCTACTCGTCGCACTGTGGCCTCTACCAAGAGCAGGGTCCATTCAGTGTGGACTCCGAAGTCCTCTGCGCAATCCACTGTGCAGTCATCTGCGCAGCCTGCTATCTCTGCTGCCAATGAACCAATAGCCTCTTCTGTCCTTGCGCAAAACATCACCAGCGCTGCCAAAGCACAAGCCAAAGCTTCTACTGCCCATGCGCAGCACATTGCTCCTCTAGCCACAGTGCAAGCCACTTCCTATGCTGATCTGGCAAAGTGCAAGACTCCTCTTCCCCTGGCGTAACTTACAGCAACTCTTGCTCCTGCGCAATCAACTGCCCCTTCAACCAGAATGCAACTTAATCATTCTGTAACCAAAACTCCTGCTGTGCAAGCTGCCACTCCTGGAGTTTCTGTGGCCAAAAGGCCATCTGTCAAATCCTTTCAGGCGCAATCGGTCAAAGCACCCACTATTACCTCAACCCATGCGCAAGCTGTTCCAGCGCAGTCTAAAAGGGATAGCCTTTTGGCTAATCCCCCTTCTTCTCACAGCAAAGGGAAAGACTCTGCTCCTCTTCCCAAGTACCCTGTTACTCCTGCACAATCCACTGGGGGTAGTCTGTTGACTGTTCTTTCCCCTCCTCAGAACAAAGGAAAAGGCCCATTGGTCTTTTCTCAAACTTCCTCATTCCACGACTTGGAAGACAACAGAGGGAAATGCTCTTTAGCCAATCTTTTCTCACAAAATAAGGGAAAAGGTCCTTTGGTCTTTTCTCAGTCTTCCCTGGTCTTTATCTCGGAGGATCAATATGAACGTGCCTCGGCACCGATCAATGCAAGGACTCTCTCAAACAAGAGATATTCTCTCCCTGCCAAAGGGAAATGTGCTGATCAAAGAGGTATTCTGCCTACTCCAGTAGCGGAACTCCAAGATCTCCCAACTCTCCGGATATCCCGCTCAAAGAAGGGGAAATTACTGGTGTCTCAGACAGAAGCCCCTAGGGGTGAATTTGTCGATTTACGGACTTATCTCAATAGACTAGTTTCTATGAAATGCAAGCAACCAATGCAGAAGGCGAACTTACATCAAAAACATACTTCCAGGAGGAAAAATCCGGATACCTATGCCAATGAGTTGAGTACTTCTCTGTATACTCACGGGACAAGGCATCTGAAGAATCGGAATCATATTCCGAATGTTGTCAAAGAATATATCCCTGACCTTCGGGAGTACCTCAAGAAGAAGCGGGACAATATCCCAACACCTCCAATCCAACCATTGGAACACCATTGTAATCACAAAGTGGTTATTAAGTGTTGTTGCCAGACGACAAAATGATCTGTTTTTGATCGTTTAACTTCTGAACCAATATCCGAAGATGAAGACGAGGTGCTCTATGCCTCTGTAAACATGGCTTCCCGAGACACTAGGGGTAGGAAGTGTTCAAAGCACGGCAAACCTCGTAGGCCCAGCTAGCGGTACTTAGATTTACTCCAAGAATCTTCTGAAGAAGTATTTCGACACACCCGATCCCGAAGTCGGGACACAATCGGTTATAGAAATCTTCTCCAAGATCCCTCTGGTCACTTCTCTGTTTCTCATTCTGGGGACGATTCCTTCTTTGATCATGATGCATACAACGAAAGTTCTGAACAGATAGTGTCTTCTACTGTACCTAGAGAAGTGACAGCTTATGTTGTTACTGAAGACCCAGATGCTTCTAGTTCAGCAAATCAAGAATAACGAATAGCTGCACTGGAGGACAAGCTGAAGATCATGGCTGAAATGGTCGCAAGTATGCATTCTATTATCGTGGCCCAACATACAGTACCACCGACCGTACATGCTGCAAATCCTGAGATTATAGCATCGTCGATGCCTGTCAATACAGGTCTGGGGGTAGCATCTCCTCAAATACCCCCTATACAAATTCAACCCACACCTAGTCAGTCAGGAGCTGGGGGTAGTACTTACCACGCTGTTCCTCCTCCTAACACTATGATTCCGCCTGCTCCTTCTTCGTTATCGGAGGATGCTAATGAAGCTGTCAAACTCTTGCGACTCAGTTTGAAGCCTTCAAAGCGAAGGACAACTTATAGAGATTGGGATCAAACAACCCTATCCGGTTGAATGGAAGAAAGTCCTATTCCCTCCAAAGTACAAGATTCCTACAATTTCGCTGTTTGACGGCAACACTTCTCCGAGTCAGTTCATTAACCACTTTGAGGTAATGACTGTTCAACTTCAGCCAAATGACGCTCTTTTTACTAGGGTATTCGTCGGCTGTTTAGCCGGTGTAGCATACGATTGGTACAAGAGCTTGCCTGATGGCTGTATCACCTCTTTTTTGGGTTTTAAACAAATCTTCTTGGAACGGTTCTATGAAGGAATCAACGACATGACCATGTCGGCCCCCAACAAGATCAAACAAAGGCATAATGAAACCGCTGAGAGTTTCATTGAAAGATTTTGCCGAGAAGCATTAAAGATGCCTCTTGGAACTCCGGCCGCTGTCACTATAGATACCTGCAAGGCAAATCTTTTGCCTATTATCAGCATGTGGACGGGGTTAACTCAATTTCAAGACTGGCCATCATTCATTGTCAATGCTAAAGCAGCTGAAGTCAGCGCTGACAAGTTCAAGCAGTTGGGGGTACACATGTCTAACCCCGACCGGGATGAACACCCGACATCTAGTAGCGGTAATCGCCAGAACAACCGCAAGGGTAAAAAAACTCTGAACATCAATTTAAAGAGCAAAAAATCTCTGGCTGTCAACGTGGATCCACCTACGTCCACTTCTACTCCTTTTGCCCCTCCACCAAGGGAACCTCATCCAAAAGTAGAGTACTCCTTTGATGAGAACGACACCGTGAGGATCTTTGATTGCTTGATCAAAAGCAATAAGCTTAAACTCCCAGACCCGAAGAAGCCTGACGAGGTCGGTAAGACTGATCATCCCAAATATTGTGTTTATCACAGGTTCATTGGGCATCCCACTCGAGCATGTTACGTGCTCAAAGGAAAGATTCAAGAGTTAGTTAACGCTGGTGTTGTCACCCTTCAACAAGATGAGAAGACTGTTATCGTGAACATGGTCTCAGTACAGTTCGGTAACTTTCCTCCGCAGATGGTACAGCATGGTGTCATCCCTATCCCCAAGGCCACTCTTGAGATCGAGAATCTCCTTCCACCACGTAGTGAAGGTCTCGTCCCCTTATTCCTTGATAATGGTAAGATTATGTGGATCCACCCTAACCTTGTTGCAGACTTCGAGGCTCCTACCTTGTCTAAGCAAAAAGACCGCTCCAAGGGCAGAATAAAGAGCTGCAATATGGTATCTTTTGACCCCATAGTTGAAGAGGAAATCCTGCTGGGCACCAGGTCAGGGAAAGCCTATTTATGGGAATCTTCCGAGACTCAAGAAATCTTGCTTTTTTTTTAGTCTGTTCCAGTTCAGCCTGCCTCTATAGAGGGTATCCCTTCTATATCATTACCGATTGTGGAACCAACTCCTCCTAAACCGACAACAGCCGACAAAGGCAAACAACAAGTCCGCTTTGACAAAGTATTGAAGAAGTCATCCCCCTCTGGACTTGAAAAGCCATATAACTTTGACATATTGGCTCAACTAGCCAACACACCGGCTAGGCTGTCCATCTTCGAGCTCTTACGCCTCTCTAAAGAGACTCGAGAAACATTGAGTGAGGCTTTGATGCAGGCAGACACTTGCCTAACTCTTCTTAAGAAACCTGAGTCAGAGCCTGTCTCTTGTCTCCACTGTCACAGTGTGCTGGAATTAATTCTAAATATTACCTTCACACAAGATGACATGTTAATGGAAGACAATCGACATGACCGTCCTCTCTACTTTACAGGATATGTCGACTCCATGAAGGTCGATCGTATTCTAATAGATCCAGGGTCAGCACTCAGCATCATGCCTAAGACAATATGGGACGCTCTAAAGATTCCAGTACATAGCCTCTTTGGTACTATCACCACCATTCTGGGATTTAACCAGGGAAGAAGTGAACCTTTAGGCATGATACGCCTAAAACTCCAAATCGGCAATCTTCGCACAAAGGTGACCTTCTACATTATAGACAACCATGGTTGTTCCTACAATGCTCTTCTGGGGAGACCATTCCTGCATGAACACAACATTGTTCCTTCTACTCTTCATTAATGCTTCAAATACGTTGATGACAAAGGAGAAGTCCAAAAAGAAGTTGCGGATCTCTACCCGTTTAAAGGCGTTGAAGCATATTGCAATGACGCTCGTATGTACAAAGAAGAGTTTATGAATGTGGTATTAGCCATGGATAGTGAAGAAGAACAGGAAGCAGTGCCCATTGAAACTCTCATCGTACCTGTCAAAGGGCGTGTCTCTCATCCTCAATCCTCCAAACCACTGGCTATTCATCTGCCAACTCAGAAGCAATCAACTGGTGATAATCAAGATCAAAAGGAGCTCACCTCTTCTGAGCCACTTGTTATCGACTTACATCGTAACAAGGATAAAAGGGAGCTCACCTTTTCTGAGCTACTTGTTATCGACTTACGTCATAACAAAGATCAAACGGAGCTTACCT
This sequence comes from Iris pallida, assembly GCA_029216955.1. Classification (NCBI taxonomy): domain Eukaryota; kingdom Viridiplantae; phylum Streptophyta; class Magnoliopsida; order Asparagales; family Iridaceae; genus Iris; species Iris pallida. Next base: position 16,769,322 of record JANAVB010005796.1, on the reverse strand, counting down.
CTTCTGAGCCGCTTATTATCGACCTTCGTCGCAACAAGCCTAAACCTTCTTGCTCTTCTGATCCTCCTATTATAATCGATCTGACCAAGCCGGCTAAGGCTAAAGGTCCTGCTGTAAATATGGATGTACAAATTAATGAAAAAGCATCTACTTTCCAGTATACTGATGTCATTTATCATACTAAATGCTATTTAGATATGCTAGATAGTTTTCAATCATTTACAATAGGAGTCGTACAATCCCTTCAAACGAAAGTATTATTTGAACATCCGGATGACTCATACTTTGTTGTCTCTTCTCAAAAGAGAGGCGAGAGTCCAATACTTTTTAGTAAAGGACCAGAACAAAAATTCAACTATACAGATGATAGCAAAAATAACGATATGGGACGTCTCCAACTTCGTCGTTATAGTCAACAATCAAAAGACATCATCCGAAAGATGGGTTATGACTTCAAAAATGGCCTCAATTACGGTAAAGGTAGACGAACTCCTATCCGTACGGTTGTTCTGAAAGGAAAATCAGAGATGTACTACAGCAGGACAAAAAGAGGTCTCGGATATGCTTCACCTTCGGTCTTATCTCCTGAAGTCTCTGAATCCAATAGTGAGGAACGCTCTAATTCTTCTGATTCCATATCATGGGATTCCGACACGAACATCAGCCAAGTTCATCGATTGATCGTATCTTCTAATATGGTTTCCGCTGAATTTCCGGAAGGCTATGACGAGGATATCGAAGAAAATCTCGAAACAGATCCTTGGGCTCAACGAATAGACACCCAATGGGAACTCCGATTCGAACGACGAGAACCTCCTACCGAAGATCAATTGGTTCAAATTGACGTAGGAGAAAGCGGGTCACCTCATCCGATATTCATTAGCAAGAGACTTCCAGAGGCAGATAAGCAAGAATTAATTATTTTTATTCGAGAATACATTGATGTCTTTGCTTGGAATTATGAAGATATGCCAGGTTTAGATCCCAAAGTTGCTACTCATAAACTGAATATTTTGCCTAATGCATAGCCAGTCAAACAACATCAAAGGCGATTCAAGCCAGAAATGATGGACGCTATTGATGATAAAGTCAAAAAGCTCATAGCTTGTGGCTTTATTCGAAAAGAACAACATCCAGATTGGGTAGCCAATGTTGTTCCAGTCTTGAAGAAAACTGACAAAGTTCGAGTTTGCATCGACTTTCGGGATCTTAACGAAGCTTGTCCAAAGGAGGAATTTCCTCTCCCTATTATAGATGTCATGATCGACAATACTTATGGGTTTGAAAAGATATCCTTCATGGATGGATTCTCTGGATACAATCAGATTCGGATGAATCCTGAAGATGAAAAACACACATCTTTTCGCACCCCTCGCGGAGTCTATTATTACACTGTGATGCCATTTGGTCTCAAGAACGCGGGTGCAACTTACCAACGAGCTATGAGTACCATCTTTCGAGATCATCTTCGTAAGACTGTCGAATGCTATGTTAACGATATTGCCGTCAAGAGTCGTCTAAAAGAAGATCACATCCAGGATTTAAGAACTATCTTCAATCTCATGCGCCAACATCAGTTAAAGATGAATCCTACCAAGTCATTCTTAGGTGTCTCTAGTGGTAAATTTCTCGGCTTCGTCATTACCTCTAAAGGTATACACGTGGATCCTAAGAAGATCAAATCTATTCAAGAGATGCGTCCTCCACGCAACTTAAAAGAGCTACGAGGATTCTAAGGTCGACTTGCGTACATCAGGAGGTTCATTTCAAATCTATCTGGACGCTGCAGACCGTTTACTCAATTAATGAAGAAGGGTGTATCTTTCATTTAGATTGAAGAATGTCAACAAGCATTCGATGACATAAAGCGATATCTCATGAACCTACTAGTCTTGGTGCCACCAATCTCAGGCATACCATTCTTAATGTATGTCCGTGCTATGGATCATTCATTGGGCGCTTTACTTGCCCAGAAGAACAAAGAAGGTCATGAACAAGCCATCTACTATCTTAGTCGTACTATGATTGGTGCTGAACACCATTATAGTCCGGTTGAGAAAGAATGCCTAGCTCTTATGTTCGCTGTTCAAAAGACTCGGCATTATATCATTAGCCAAACCATTCACGTCATTTTTTGAGTTAATCCTCTTCGGGTACTGATGAAGAAGCCTAGCACACTCAATTCTCGACTGGCTACATGGGCCATTCTGCTAGCCCAGTACGACATGGTTTATGTTTCGCAAAAGTCTGTTAAAGGTCAAGCACTGGCTGACTTTTTAGCAGCTCATCCTGTTTCGGAGACATCTAAACTTTATGACGAAATTCCAGATGAAACATTGGAATCAAACATGATTTCTGAAGAATTTCCTACTTGGCGTCTGTTCTTCGACGGAGCATCCCGGATCGGACCCAATGGGACCATTGTCGCAGGAGTTGGAATTGTTCTAGTCTCTCAAGAAGGATTAGCTATCCAAAGAGCTTACTCCTTAGATCAGCTATGCTCTAACAATGTGGCTGAATATAATGCCTTGCTTATTGGACTCCAATTAGCAAAACAGTTGGAAGTCAAATATCTTGAAGTCTACAGCGATTCTAAACTGGTTGTCAATCAGGTTAGAGGAATATATGAAGTCCGCCATCAAGATCTAGTGCCTTATCATGAGGCTGCGATTTATATGGCTATATCATTCAAGGCCTTCTTCATTGAATATGTCCGACGAGCTTGCAACACTGAAGCAGATACCTTAGCTAATATCACAGCAGTCTTAGCAATTCCCGTCAAGAGACAACAAGTGGTTGTTGTTTCCAACAGAGAGTTGTTCTGTATCGAAAATAATCGCAACATTGAGTACAGTAACCTTGCTGAAGTCAATGTTATCAATGAAGATTGGAGAGCGCCCTTCATCGATTTCATAATTCACGACATACTTCCTGAAGATCCTAAGGAGGCTACGAGTATTCGTCGATGATCTCTTCGATTCTATTACAACCAGCCCACTAAGACTCTTTATCGACGGACTTATGACGGCCTACTCTTGTGTTGTCTTGCTGGTGATGAAGCGAAGCAAGTATTGCGTGAAGCTCATAATGGTGTTTATAACGCCCCGCTCCCGTAGGAGCGATCGTCCTTGCTAAGCCATGATGCCGCACGGGCCTAGGTTGCGCCCGTGCAAGGCCAAGTCCAAAAACGGCCGATTTGAGTTAGGCCACAGAGTCGCACAGAGTGTCCCAATTTGCAGCGGAAAGTAAATGAACACAAATTGAAGCAAATTCAATCTCTTTATTGATATTCAAGAAGTTTACAAGCGGCGCTAGGCCGATATTACAAATCGCTCAAGCTCTCTCTCTCTCTGAAACATAAAAGGCGTGCCAATTGGCTTACAACATGGAATAATTCATGGCGATGTTCCGATACATTATATCCTGTATAGGGTGCTTCAGCTACTTGTAACGTCCCAAGGCCCCGGAGTTGGCTCCGTGCCTTAACACGTTCGATGGAAGCTCCGCACCCGCCGGCGTATCCTGTATCCTGCAAGCAGACTGTGGGGTTATTAGTACATTGTTATGCACTAGTGGGGAGGCTAGCTCGCCCACAATGCTATCATTACCAAACACGTTCCATTTACTTTTGTGCATCTCTATCATTTATTGTCTTTCTAATCTTGCTTTAGGATCAATTTCATGGCATATGTCATAACCTATCCCATGTTGCCAAATTCAAGTGTCGTATGGAAATACATGCACGACTTACCCATACTTACCGTCCGGCCTTCCCTGTCTAAAGTAAACTGAGTTAGTCAATAATTCATGTGTAATAACATAACGTGATTCTTGGAAACATTCAATATCAAGGGCGTGTCCCTGCCTCAGTTTCTAGTGCGTCGTAGGCGTATTCTCTAACTCATTGTACGAAGTATTCAATATCATTTGGTGTGATACATTTCAAGCCGTTCAGTAGGAGATTGTTTATTTAACTTAGACTACTTTGATTTCAATGCAAGGACTTGCACGTGGATAGCCACCAGCAAAGTCCACTTAATCTATATGCACCGGTCGCTGGCATGACAAGCCATTTTGGACATTCCCTTTAGTATTTCTCAACTTAGCGTAGGGTGATGGCTGGTACACCCCGTTAAGTCTCTTGAATATACCCTGCACTTACGTCTCCTGGTGCCCAAGCCCGCACCCAAGCAGCCCATAGGCCCCGTTTGATTCCGCCTAGGTCGGCCACGGTATACCCACACAATGCCCGTGCCGCAGAATCCTTCCACTACACGGCCATGGTATACCCCCCCATCGCCCGTGCCGTTTGTCCACGACCATTTCGTATTATCTTGTCATTTTAACTTAACGGCTATCTCCGAGCCGTAGGCTAACCCTTAGCCATAATGCGTTATCGACCAGGTTGGCGTCCGTGCAGCACGGGTAGCGAGCCCCGTTGCACGTGCCCGTCACATCTGTCGCTAACCATTCCTTTCCTTCTTATCTTTTATTCATTTCTTCTTTTCTTTCTTTCACTTGTCCATTCGTTCATTGATTCATTTTCATACATCCATTCGTTGATTCATTCATTCACTCATTTATTCGTTCATTCTTTCATTTATACATTATGTAATTTTCTATACGGGAGTCGCCTTGGCGACCCATCGGTCCCATAGTCTTTCAATGTTGCTAAACTCTACTCGAAACGACTATGTTGATAGTCTTCCCGTTTTATTGTTGTGAACATTCATTGTTTCATTGTTGAACGCATAAGGAATTGAATGTAAGCTTGTGCCTTAGCATGAGCGTGGAGCACGGTGCGAGAGTTCTCGTATTTTCTATGTTCTTTTCCATATTCTATACAAGCATAAAGATGGGATTATTCCCTTAGCTAGGTGCGTTGAGTTATTTATTAGTATGCGTGGGGTTATCGCCTAGCGATTCTCGTGATAGTGTCCGCATTGTTATGTGTCTAGGCTAAGCAAAGACGGGTTCATCGGAGCCACCCACCTTAGCGATGTTCGTATCGGCCGAGCGATACTCCGAGCACGCCTTTGAAAGTCTAAGTCTGGATTTATCTTGACGGGCCAATGTAAGCCTTGCATCGATTCTTCATCAGGTCGATGCCAACTCTTCGGGTCGACGGCTCGTTTGAGTCGTTGCACTTGCCGTTTGAATCGGCGTTCCGCTAGGGCGGAGCGGGTCATTACATAATACACCACTCAAAACAAGTCTCGTCCTCGAGACTTCCTGAGTGCAGGTCATCCTACCATTCCTTAACTCGTGTCATCGTGTTTCTTAGGCAATTCTATCGAACGACTTTATCGTTCGATGGCATCGAACCATACTCGATACCTTTCTAAGTTCCGTATCGCATAAGTTTGGTCGATTTTTATTGAATAGCTTTCACTCATTTTAGAGTTGATAGTACTTATTCAATTCAAGTGTTTCTTCGTCTTGGTTGCTATTTCTTCATGTCATGGGACTGAAATAGTTGTACGAGGCAGGTTGTAATTCATCAAATACGAGTGTCGTAGGCTGAGGCAAACTCACTTTCGTTTATCTCGGTCATCGAGATGACCCGATTCGCTTCTCAAGCGTTCGTGTCCACGAAATTAGTATGATTTCTTCCTATCAATGGTTCAATTCGTTATACCAAATTTTACTAGCACGATATCGATTCCATATCATTCGCTTGTTTAGGGCCAATCTCGTTGTCGTTCACGCACACTCCGCTTACACGTTTCTTTGATTCCGAGCCACGCTCGTACTAGTATTATTCCCTTCTTTTAACACGATCTTAATCCTCGATACTTTTCATCCCTCAAGTCTCATTTGGAATTCAATGTGTCACTTGGTTGGATCGTGCACGCATTCTAGGCATCCCTAAAATACATGCGTTCACCAAACCGCGTGATAGAGAATTCATCATTCTCACTCGAGTCGTATCGTGCACATACTCCGGCGTCCCTGAAATATATGTATGTCAGCCGAGTCTCGTGAGCAAGGTTTCCTATCTTCGTGATTCATGCTATCCATCCATGCCAATCCTCAAGATCAATCTTTCGATTGCTAACACTTGAAAAAGGGCATCTCGCCTAACCGCTAGGCCATTTCTCAAGGCTAAGTCAATGTCAGGATTGGAATCATAGTTTCCCAACAATAATGCCAACACTGACCCCAATCCTAGGGTCAAACCAAAGTCGGTAGTACGAGATTTTCTACTCGAGCTCGTGTCACTCAAATTTCTAAACATCGAGCATGATCACCTAATTCGCATCAAGGCTTACGTTGTACATATTCAATTCCGTTCAATCACCTGTTCAAACCAATTCATGTATTCGAGCACGAGGTCATCCAGCTCGACAATACATTGCGCCCCAATCTCATACGAGTCCGATTATCCACGGCGGTTCATGAATCACCATGTAACGCTCCCGCGGAATAATCATTCTCATCGGGGCGTAACTCTTGTTTGAGTTTTTAGACTAACCCATTCTCGATACGCGGATTGGACCTACTCAGTCCTCAAGTTCAATTCTTCAAGAACACTAAGTCATTCTCAAGTTCACCTTCGCGTCACCATAAGTTGAAGCACAAAAATTGCTACACCATGCTAGTTCAATCACCCCCGCTGTATGAATCACCATACCAGCGCTCATGCGAAGTGATCGCCCTAATCGGCGTGACGTATGTACGAGGCTGGAGTTGCGCTCGCATAAGACAAGAATGTCAAAGTTGTGGTTATCGACGAAGCAAATCCAAACATTTCATTTCATCCAAGTCAAGATTTTAATTCGATAGTCCGTTCGTCATTCGTTCAACTAGAAAATCCTCGAGCTAAGTCTATCTTTTCCTCGACACATTTTTAACATTCCAAGTATAGCATCCAACGAAACAATGACATTTGTATGATCGTCATTTGCCGAGTCAGAGTACCCCCGAGTTATCGTATATCGATCTTTGATATGCCTCAATACCATCGACGATATGCGTAACCTGACGATCTTCCTTTGCAACCGATTTCGAGTCATACGTTGATGCTGTTGTCCGAGTTGGATATTCCACAATTTCCTCGATATTCAAGATCAAGTTTGATCGCTATTCCTCAAGCTAGTTTCAAGATCGTTGTCCAAACTCAAGTCACAATTTATTTGAATCAATCCGAAATTGTGCGCGTGATCCTCTAAGTTTCCTCGATCAAGACCATTCATTTTCATTCATCGTTCCGAATCATTTTCTAACTTGCGTTGCCCATTAACAAATTGTCCGAACGACATCTCGTTCGGTACATTCGAAGTCACCACCAACTAAGCGTGACTCGTTCTAAGGCTTTACGCGATCGCATCGCTTCGCCGACATACTCGTTCTATCGTATATCCTTTCGTCTCGCTCCAATAACTTCTGTGACGTCCATACACCACTCAGGGTTCGAGCTACTCGACTAGTCGTCGATACTCATTCTTATTCTTCCTTGAAGCTATCACATACACCACTTGAATTTGAGCCATCCTATTTAGTCCACAATCACATTCGCATCACTTGTTAAGACATATTTCAGATTCGTTCGACGAATCTCTAGCGTGATCGCTCACGTCGTATCGACACACTAAGTTGTTCGCACTATTCCTAAAAATCTAAGTTAATCTTTCGTGCATGCCTAAGCGTTAACTCGATAGCGTTCCTATCGATAGATACTCTAAGTGTAACTTTGTTCCCGACCGAGCGGTACTTGATATCGCTCGCAACTCGATTGCACCAGAAGTCGAGGTGCACGACACGCGGCACAACTTAGCCAAAAGGCCGTGTGCATAGCTATTCCGTACGGACTATATTCGAGTTTGCATGCTCACTTATTCTCGTTCGAGCGATAATCGATCTCACTCGTAACTCGTTTGCACCAGAAGGTCTCGGTGCGCGATACTCTGCACAACTTAGCCAAAAGGCTGCGTGCATAACCATCCCGTTCGAACTATACTTTGGTCTCATGTACTCGTTTGCTGTCAGCGTAAGCTCATTCAAGCACGCACTGCGTTTGCTAACTCTTAGCATCGGTTTCTTCCAACTCAAGTTCGTCGTGGTGGCACAAAGGCCTTCGCCTATCGATCCCGTCTAACCGAGTACTCGTACGAGCTTTTAAAAATATTAGACTTATTGTATGGAACATCCCAAGACACAACGAGAGAGAGCGTACACTTCTTTTGTTTCAACGAGCTTTCAAAACTGAGAGAATCAAAATAAAGTCCAAGGACGTAAAGCCGTGCTCTGATACCAATCTGTCACGCCCCACTCCCGTAGGAGCGATCGTCCTCGCTAAGGCGTGATGCCGCACGGGCCTAGGTTGCGCCCGTGCAAGGCCATGTCCAGAAACGGCCGATTTGTGCTAGGCCACAGAGTCGTACAGAGTGTCCCCATTTGCAGCAGAAAGTAAATGAACACAAATTGAAGCGAATTCAATCTCTTTATTGATATTCAAGAAGTTTACAAGCGGCGCTAGGCCGATATTAGAAATCGCTCAAGCTCTCTCTCTCTCTGAAACATAAAAGGCGTGCCAAGTGGCTTACAACATGGAATGATTCATGGCGATGTTCCGATACATTATGTCCTGTATAGGGTGCTTCAGCTACTTGCAACGTCCCAAGGTCCCGGAGTTGGCTTCGCGCCTTAACACGTTCGATGGAAGCTCCGCACCCGTCGGCATCTCCTGCATCCTGCAAGCAGACTGTGGGGTTATCAGTACATTGTTATGCACTGGTGGGAAGGCTAGCTCGCCCACAATGCTATCATTACCAAACACGTTCCATTTACTTTTGTGTATCTCTATCATTCATTGTCTTTCTAATCTTACCTTAGGATCAATTTCATGGCATATGTCATAACCTATCCCGTGTTGCCAAATTCAAGTGTCGCATGAAAATACATGCACGACTTACCCATCCTTACCGTCCGGCCTTTCCTGTCCAAAGTAAACCGAGTTAGTCAATAATTCATGTGTAATAACATAACGTGATTCTTGGAAACATTCAATATCAAGGGCGTGTCCCTGCCTCAGTTTTTAGCACATCGTAGGCGTATTCTCTAACTCATTGTATGAAGTATTCAATATCATTTGGTATGATACATTTTAAGCCGTTCAGTAGGCGATTGTTCATTTAACTTAGACTACTTTGAGTTCAATGCAAGGACTTGCACGTGGATAGCCACCAGCAAAGTCTACTTAATCTATATGCACCGGTCGCTGGCATGACAAGCTATTTTGGACATTACCTTTGGTATTTCTCAACTTAGCGTAGGGTGATGGCTGGTACACCCCGTTAAGTATCTTGAATATACCCTGCACTTACGTCTCCTGGTGCCCAAGCCCACACCCAAGCAGCCCGTAAGCCCCATTTGATTCCGCCTAGGCCGGCTACGGTATACCCACACAACGCCCGTGCCGCAGAATCCTTCTACTACACGGCCACGGTATACCCCCCATCGCCCGTGCCGTTTGTCCACGACCATTTCGTATTATCTTGTCATTTTAACTTAACGGCTATCTCCGAGCCGTAGGCTAACCCTTAGCCATAATGCATTATCGACCAGGTTGGCGTCCGTGCAGCGCGGGTAGCGAGCCCCGTTGCACGTGCCCGTCACACCCATCGCTAACCATTTCTTTCCTTCTTATCTTTTATTCATTCTTTCTTTTCTTTCTTTCACTTGTCCATTCGTTCTTTGATTCATTTTCGTATTCATCCATTCGTTGATTCATTCATTCACAAGTTTATTCGTTCATTCTTTCACTTATACATTATGCAACTTCCCGTGCGGGAGTCGCCTTGGCGACCCACCGGTCCCATAGTCTTTCAATGTTGCTAAACTCTACTCGGAACGACTATGTTGATAGTCTTCCCGTTTTATTGTTATAAACCATTCATTGTTTCATTGTTGAACGCATAAGGGACTTGAACGTACGCTTGTGCCTTAGCACGAGCGTGGAGCGCGGTGCGAGAGTTTTCGTATTTTCCATCTTTTTTTCCATATTCTATACAAGCATAAAGATGGGATTATTCCCTTAGCTAGGTGCGTTGAGTCATTTATTAGCATACGCAGGGTTATCGCCTAACGATTCTCGTGATAGTGTCCGTATTGTTATGTGTCTAGGCTAAGCAAAGACGGGTTCATCGGAGCCACCCACCTTAGCGATGTTCGCATCGGCTGAGCGATACTCCGAGCGCGCCTTTGAAAGTCTAAGTCTGGATTCATCTTGACGGGCCAATGTAAGCCTTGCATCGATTCTTCATCAGGTCGATGCCAACTCTTCGGGTCGACGGCTCGTTTGAGTCGTTGCACTTGCCGTTTGAATCGACGTTCCGCTAGGGCGGAACGGGTCATTACAGAGTTTGCGGAGCACATCAACCTAGTCCTAAACTACAAGATCGTATCCGACGAATGGGTTATTATTGGCCCTCTATGGTGTCTGATGCCATTGAATATGCAAGAAAATGTCGAGCCTGTCAAATCTATGTAGATTTCATCCATCAACCATCGGAATTCCTTCATCCGACTGCTGCCTCCTGGCCTTTTGAAGCTTGGGGCATGGATATTATAGGTCCTATCAATCCTCCTTCTTCTAAAGGACATCGGTTTATATTAGCCATAACGGATTATTTCTCTAAGTGGGCCAAAGCTATACCTTTAGCTGAAGTTAAAACCAGCAGCGTCATCAACTTCGTCAAACACCATGTCATTTACAGATTTGGGGTACCTCGACGAATCAATCATGACAACGGACCTCAGTTCATCAGTCAAAAGTTCACCAGGTTCTGTGATGATCATCGGATTGATAATGTCGCCTCTACAGCTTACAACCCTGCTGCTAATGCCTTGGCTGAAGCCTTCAACAAGACTATCATCAAGCTCCTTAAGAAGTTTGTGTCTACTAACAAATGAAACTGGGGTGAAAGGCTTAAAGAATGTCTATGGGCCTACCGTACTACGGTCCGTAACCCCACATGCTGTACACCCTTCTCTCTGGTGTACGGTTGTGAAGCAGTTCTACCTCTGGAACTTCAAATTCCTTCCTTGAGGATTGCTATCGCTAACGAACTTATTACGGAGAACAATGATCTTCTTCGACTTCAAGAACTAGAGGCGCTCGACGAGAAGTGGCTATTAGCTCAGCAACATATCGAATTATATCAAGCTCGCATCTCGAAGACTTTTAACCGCAAAGTTAAAGTCAGAGCCTTTCAGAAATGAGAACTCGTTCTTACAGTTAGACGTCCCATGACTATGACTCACATGAGCAAAGGCAAGTTCGATGCAAAATGGGAAGGGCCTTATATCGTGAGCAAAGTCTTCTCAAATGGAGCCTATCAACTCACAGAGCTGGATGGTCGAGTTGCAATGATGCCCATCAATGGCAAGTTCCTCAAAAAGTACTATGTATGAATGTAAAAGAGATTTCTTGTAAATATGATCAGACAGTTCATAAATAAAGTTTAATTTTATTTTTATCATAAACGATGTTACACAATATCAAGGACGAGAATCACTATCGTTCTTCTTGAAGACAGGACGAGGACCACTACCGTCCTTTTCAAAAATATAGTCAGCAAAAGAACCGAGAACATCCTTGCCCGATTTCACCAGAAGCACGCAAGCGGCCATCTACATGGATTCTTCTTCTTCGGTCTTCCCTGGTTCAACCAGAAAGTCCAAGATGTCCCTTGGCGGCTTGGGTGCAGACGAACCTTCGCCCGCTTCCGTCTGCTTTGGCTGGTTTGGTTCGGCTGGACGTCCCTCCGTGATTTCTTCAACCTTCGGGATAATCTCAGCCTTCTTGGATGCATCTTCAGACGACATTTTTGTGTTGAAAAGTGAAAGTGATCATTCCATCTAAATTTTTGTTCTATTTATAGGCAGAAATTCTTGAAACATCGAAACGATGCGTTCTTCGCAACGTTCATTCCATTCATCCGACGGTTCGCCCATTCATTTATTTCGACGTTTCATCCGTTCATTCTATTTATCCGACGGTTCACCCGTTTATACCATTCATCTGACGGTTCATCCGTTCATTCCGACGATTCATTTCGTTCGTACATTTTGACGATTCATCCGTTCATTCATATCAGCAACTTGTACGTATTTATTTCTGATTAAGTTGTCTACCGAAATAATGATATTCAACAAATTATATTCTGCCATGTCCACATTACCTCTGAGCAGATACAATAAATATAATTATTTTCTATATTAAGTGATATATTATGTCCGGAACCTCTGAATATATTTTCTATTGCTATTATTTGCAATAAATAATAAAGCCACAAAAAAATAATTTCTTTTCATTGATCAGGATAAAAGATGTTACAAAAAGACATATCATAAAAGAGAAAATACAAAAGTTTCCTATTCAGCTAGAGGTGTCATCAAGTTAGCTATCTGCTGCTTTAAGGTTTGAAGTCGTCCTTCACGCGAATCCAATACCTGCCTTCTAGCTTTCGCCATTCCAGATTCATCGTTAAAGGTTGGCAAGGTCACTAGTTGGCGAGTGGTTTCATCTTGATGAGACTTGACAAACGCATTCTTCTCACGGGTTAGAATGTCTAGTTGCTGAATGACAGCTTCATGCTGTGTAGTCTCTTCTTCAAGAGCAAGTTGAACGATTCTCAACTCTTCTTGAAGCCGAGAAGACTCCGCCTTCAGTTCAGCAACCTTCTTTTCTTTCTCCCCAGCAGCAGACGCTATTATCTCCATTTGGGAATCATACTCTGAAGCCTTTGTGGCATAAGTGTCCAAAAAAGTCTGGAAAGCAGCTTTTATGACTTCAGCTTCGTGCGTCATCTTTTCAAACTCAGCATTCACTAGGGGTTCTACCTCCCCCCGATTATGATTCTTGTAAATCTTAATAGATTCCTCCAGCTCATCTAGTATATGTTCAAGATAGGTAGCTTGAGCTTCATCACCCTGACTTCAGATAGCGCTGATCAGATAAGTAGTTGGATTTTTGACGGTGATGAAACCAACGTTCTCTCTCTCTATTACCCTTTCTACTAAGGGTCCTAATGAAGTGAAGAAGAGGTTGGTGAAGGAACCAACTATAAATCTGTTGGTAGCTGCTGTACCAGGTGTAGCAGCTACTCCTGTGGAAGTTGAAGCAGCAGATGCCTGTACAGGTGGACGTTCGGCTTCTTGAACATGAGTTGAAGTCTCTCTGGACAAGGGAGCCATGGTGGAGCTAGTCGCCCCTCCCAGATGTTTCTCTGTGAAATCAAATAAGCACCATCAGTTTGTTGTCGTTAGCGACTATAAAAAAGGATAAAAAATAAGGGCAATCTTACCATTGCTGGGTCTAGTGACAAGTTTGTCATCTGTTAACATAGGTTGCAACCTCACAAAAGTAGCTTCAGACATCACTGCCTGACTACTTCCTGCTTCGGAGCCACCTGAAAAATGTCGACTGCTACTAGCTATTGCTGTTTTTTGCACTATATAAGTGCATATTGGAGGAATTGGAGAAGATTGAAACTCTGCATAAATGAAAGTTAAGATGTCAGTCATTTGATCTATAAAAGAAGATTGTCAATATCATTCAATACCTCTTGAATCAGTGATAGTAGCTTCCTCCGGGGCTACGTCGTTAACAGCATTATTTTTTTGGGATGCATGGGTATCGGCATCCTCTTCCAGATTCAGATTATCATCAACATCCGCTGTTGATGTCTCTTCATTATCTGCACCCTCTTTCCGTGCTTCCTCTCTATCATCTGCATTGACTGGATCTATGTCCTCATGAAAGTTGAAGTCACAGTCTTCAAGGGCTTCGATCATCAATCGATCTTTTTCAGCCCGACATGATCGTGGTGTAAATGGAGGATGAGTAGCTCCGTTTCAAATGTAGGAGATGGCAATATCTCAACAGATGATCCCGATTCATTAATTTGGGTTGGACTTGCAGCTCCATCCTTTGTCTCTGCGGTCTCATCTCTTGTCTCAATAACTTGGTCTCCTTTCTCTGTACTGGAAGTTTCCTGCCTGGGCTCAGGAGCAGGAGTAGGGGAAGACATCATAACCCCTGCGATAGTACTTATCAGGGCTGATGCATGAGCAGATCTCGTAGGAGTGGTCATTTTCTTTCTGAAAGCTAATTTCGTCCTGCGTAGAGGTTCTTCTGGAATCTCTACGTCTGCTACATGTGTTCTTCTTTGGATATAGGTTGGGGTCGTCACCTCTTCTATATGAGTCGACTCAGCCTGTTGTCGAGACTGCGAACAGGTGGTGACTCTTTCATAAGAGTCCACGGCAGTCTTCTTCTTTGAGACAGGAGAAGATGTTTCTCCTACCTTCCTCTTCTTCTCCTTGGCCGGAGATCTTACAACTTTTAGAGAGATGCGCTGCGGCTCGTTGACTTCTTCAAGAAAGTTGGCGTCCCTCGAAGCTTCTAATGGTGCATCAGCTGGCTCATGCTCTTCATCATTACCAGGAAGCACTAGAACAGGTGCTCCTTTCTTAAATCGAGCTGCCGTTGCGAAGCTGTCTGCCAGATTGAAGTTTTCAGCAAAAGTGTTTGCTGATGTAGTACGTATATAGCATGCGAGGACCTCGATCATTTCTGGACGGCATCGAGAACGTCATCCTTGTGTCCCGAGCATTGTAATATGCCCAAGCCCGGGCTCCATCAATTAAAAACCCTTTTCCTTGTAGGCATGTGATAGCATTACCTACATGGAACTGATTATAACCAAATTGGTGCACAAAACGACTGGGGAGATAAGGCTCGAGATAGCATTCATCATCGAATCGGTATACCAGGTGTGACGGCCGGATTGTCCTCAGCCAATCAAAAGCTGTGTGGCCCATAGGCTGCATCCTCCCGGAGTCCACAAGGTTTGTAGACATATGCTCATAACCGACTGGAGGGGTAACGCAGTAGAAGCTCCTTCCTCTACCGAGATTCAGTGCGCGTCGGCAATCTCTTAAAGTGGTATAGATCCACTTGCATCCAGAAAATCTTCTTAAAAAGATGCCGCCCACTGCCCCTATATCAGGGTTCATCAGTGAAGGATGGTGTAGAAGCAGCCATCCGAATAAGTATGTATGTGGAAGTTCCAACCGGAGGAAGTGTCCTTTCTCGCCTTTCTCTTTAATTATTGAATCTACGAAGAGGCGAAGGCCGGTGTTCATTCTGCATGTCATTGCTGACAGTATATCCATCCGGTAGCCAAAAACCAGACGGACAGTAGCAAAAAGCACACCGCGATAGAAGCGGTCGACTACTCTGGCCCCAGGGATGACATATCGTCGAAGCCAGTAAGTGAGGAAACCCGCCAGCTGGGCTTCCTTCGATATAGGCCTATAGCCCATCCTCATGTAGCTTTCAATAATGTCTCCTTCCTTAAAAGGAGGACATTGGAGATCATCCTTGATCTTGATATCCATATCACCATGTGTCTCCATCAGCCCCATCACTTCGCTATCGCTAAGTGGTCGGAAGTAGTTAGGATGGCAGTTCTCATGCTTTTTAGTCTTCTTCTCAATAATGTGGTTGAGGAAAAGGTACGGCAACCATTTGGTGGAATAGCATGTTCCGGATGTGCCACTCTTGTAGTAGAGAGAACAGATCTTGTAGTGACATAGTATCTCTTCAAACACAGCCACCATGTCAGCGTTCTCTTGGCGTAGTCTGTCCAATTCATCGTTTGTCGAGACAAACTCTTTATAGGGGATATCCTCCATTGGCAGGTTGGAGATGTAGTTCATCTCGTGCAAAGCTAACCCATTCTCTCTGCGGGCCGTCATGAAAGTCCCGGTTCTATAGTTGTATCTCTCTGCCAAAACGAGGAATAGATGAGGATTGGGGGAAAGTCATAAACAGTGAAGTACACTGCTTGGTACAGATCAACTTTCTTGAGCCGTACTTCGAATTGGACCAATATCCAATTGGCTATACAGATCCATCTCTTATTATCTGGGTTCATGAGACCTGTCAGCCGCAACTCTTGGTCCGAATATCTTCCTTCTACCTTCGTAAACTTATTTATGAATATCGTAGTTCTCACCGGTAGTAGCATGGAAGAATCTTCTGGCGGGATACAGCCAGGCTTTAGTCCTCTAAGTAAGGGTATTCATACTGACCCTGAAAAGACCAAGGGCATTCTAGACATGGCTCCCCCAAAGAATTTTTGTGAGCTCCGGGGCCTACACGGACGCTTGACATACACCAGAAGATTCATAGCAAATCTCTTTGGACGATGTCAACCCTTCACCAAACTGATGAAGAAAGGGGTTTCTTATGTCTGGACCGATGAATGTCAGTGCGCGTTCAATGACATCAAGAAATACCTTACTAGTCCTCCAGTACTGGTAGCACATGCCATGGGGAGGCCCTTTCTGCTATACGTCCAAGCCATGGATCATTCTCTTAGTGCTTTGCTATCCCAGAGAAGCAATGATTAGTATTGAATATTGGTACAATCCTGTTGAGAGTGAGAGTCTCGCTCTAGTCTTCGCCATCCAAAAGTTGTGCTATTATGTGGCTGGTCAGACAAAACATGTTATCCCCCGAGTTAACCCCTTCAGAGTTCTCATGGCTAAGCTAGGGGCACTAAACCTATGGTTAGCTACATAGGAAATCCTTTTGATGCCTTAAGATATAGTTTTCGTCCCACAAAAGGCGGTTAAAGGTTAAGCATTGGCCGACTTCTTGGCAGCACAACCTGTACCGGAGACGGCAAAACTCTACGACGGTATCCCTGACGAGGTCCTGGAGTCTAATGCAGTCACAGACAATCCTCTATGGCAAATTTTATTTGAAGGTGCTTCGAGAACATGACCCAAAAAAAATTATCGCAGGGGTCGGAGTAGTCCTCGTCACCCCTGACGGTCTAGTCATCCATCGTGCATATTCTCTTATGGAGTCATGTACCAATAATACTTCTGAGTACAATGCTCTCATCATTGAGCTCCAGCTCGCTAAACAGTTGGGGGTCGACTACATCGAGGCCTACGATGACTCGAAGCTGATTATTAACCAGGTTCGAGGACAATATGAGGTTCAACATGAAGTTCTGATCCCCTACCATCAGGCAACAATCAACATCATCTCGACATTCACAAGGTTTTTTATAGAACATGTACCTAGATTGTAATACCTAGAGGCCGACGCCATAGCCGGTCTTGCCGTCTCTCTGGCAGCTCCTATCGGAACCCAGTACTCAATCACAGTGATGGGTCGGGAGCTGGTTTGCCCAAAGAACAACCTACATACATGTCTGAGCTACTCTGTACAAGCAGACACCAATGTTGACATTCGGGATTGGTGATTCCCGTCCATAGACTATACGGTCTACGGGATCCTACCTAAAGACCCGAAGAAAACTACTTCTATCAAGAGGCGCTCGCTTCGGTTCTTCTATGACATAGCTACAAAAATGTTGTATCATCGTTCCTACGATGAACTTCTCATGTAGTATCTATCTAATACTAAAGAAAAAGAAGCACTCCGGGAGGCACACGATGGTACTTGTAGTGCTCCCCAGCCTGGTCCTAAGTTACAGGACCGACTATATCGCATGGGCTACTACTGTCCTACTATAATGGCAGACACCGTTGACTATGCCAAAAAATGTTGGGTATGTCAGTTGCATATTGACTTCATCCACCAACCTTCATAGTTCCTACACCCCACTGCGGCCGCCTGACTATTTGAAGCATAGGGAATGGATATCATCGGACCGATCAGCCCCCCATGCTTTAAAGGATACCGGTTCATCCTCGCTATCATCAACTACTTTTCCAAGTAGGCGGAACCAGTACCACTGGCTGAGGTGAAAACCTCAAACATGATCAGAATGTTAAGCATCATGTCATCTACCGCTTCGAAGTTCCTCGAAGGATTAACCATGACAATTGCCCTTAGTTTGTGAGCCATGCATTCTATCGGTTCTATGATAAGAATCGGATACATAATATAGCATTAACGTCCTACAATCCAGTGAATAGGCTAGCTGAAGCATTCAATAAGATGATTGTCAAGCTGCTCAAGAAAGTCGTATCTTCCAATAAGCGCGACTGGAATGAGAAACTTGGCGAATGTCTATTGTCTTACCGTACCACCGTTTGGACACCCACGAGCAACACACCATTCTCTTTTGTCTACGGGAGTGAGGCGATATTCTGTCTGGAGATCCAAATTTTGTCTCTATGAGTAGCTGTCACCAACCAGCTGAGAGATGAAGACAATCAACGTCATCGGCTATAAGAGTTGGAAGCATTGGACGAGAGGTGCCTGCTGGCTCAACAATGTATCGAACTCTATCAAGCTCGAATTTTTGAAGCTTTCAATAAAAAGGTCCAGGAAAGGACATTCCAAGTGGGTGACCTTGTCTTATCAGTTCGAAGACCGATGGTGATGACCCATAAGACAGCTGGTAAATTCGAGCCCAAGTGGAAAGGACCGTTCGTCATAGAGACGGTCTACTCCAATGGTGCTTACTAGCTGTCCAAACCTAACGAAGATTTTCTAATGATGCCAATCAATAGCAAATTCCTGAAGAAGTACTATGTCTAAGGTCTAAATCGATATATATATTTCCATATCCCCGCCAGGTGCTTATGGATTCAATTATCGAATTCATCCCTTCCTTATTTTCCCTGCAGAAAACATTTCATATCCATATTACCTCTGAATTATTTTTTTATACCCAATGAAGTTCATGCCTACCGTGTCCATATTACCTCTGAGTAGACATTTCTTCCGTGACAAATCCCGTGTTGTCATAATCATCTATAGAGCATTTCACGTCCATAATACCTCTTAGTCGTTCTATACATCCATAGAATCTATTCTTACCATGTCCACATGACCTCTGAGAAAATTCTACCACAAAAATTCTGTGTTTACCATGTCCATATTACCTCTACGTAAACATCCCATCCCCAGTGGAGTTACCTCCATCCTATCATGATAAGACTACCTTTGAGGGAATTCCCATTACTATAAAAAGTTAATAATAAATGGACAAGCAAATAAGCAAAACTAAGATTTTCATTCATGAAAAAGAAAACTTTTTCTTTCTTTACTACAAAAAGCTTCCCAAAAGAGGAACAAGAAGATGAATGACATTAATATTGCGATCTAAGACGACCGGGGCATAAGTTCGTCAAGTCGGCTTCTCAAAACGGCAATCTTGGGCCCAACCGACTCTTTGGCTTGGCGCTCTGCCTCTTGTCGTCTGGCGACCTCATCCTCGAGCTGGGACAGGTTCTAGCATGCGATGTCTAACTCTGCCTGACTAGAACCGATACTCTCCTTCTCCCGAGCTAAAGTCTCGGATCGCTGGCGAAGGAGCCTCTGCTGGTTTTTTGACTTCTCCAGCTCACTTTCGGCAAAGGCCAGCACCTCTTCCAACTGCAAAATTTGTTCCTGGAGGGTTTTGTACTGTTCCTCAAAGGTTGGTTGACAGCAGACTCGAACTTTTTTACCGTCGATCACCTCATCAATCTCTGCTTCAACCTCAGCAATCTTGTGAGCCAGAGCATAACGTCTCTGTTCGTGCTAGGAAAGTTCAGCGGCCATTTTCTCTAGTTCCGTATCCGCGAGAGACGAAAGGCTGCGCTCAATGCGTTGAAGCTCCAAGATTGTAGCTTCTACTTCCGTCAGAGAAGTCTCTATCGTATCTGCTTTCATCTTATATCCCTGATACTCATGCAATGCCACTAGCTGGGCTCTTACTGCGGACCGAGCCCGCCTAAACATTTGGTTATGCTGTAAGAAGCCATCTATATCGTGCTTGAAATCATAGTGAATGGTGCCTAAAATAAGGTTGGCATAATAAGCATTGTCAGCCGTGGCCATTGGAGTCATCGGAGATGCCACGATAGAAGGTCCTCGAGCAGCGACAATAGCTAATACATGACTAGGGACTGCGGCTGAGGCTGGTGGTGCCATGACCGAGGTGGAGGCCATTAATGGAGCAATGATAGTACTTATCAATGTTGTCCGATTTAGCCCCTGTGTGGCTAATTCAGGAGTAACCCTGTGGACGACGGGCTCTTCAACATGCCCCCGTACCGGCTCTTTAACCTCTGTGACTAATTTCTGGGAAGCCTCATGGACTTACTCTCGAACGATCTCCGTGATCGACTTTTAAACAGTCACCTCAACCGACTCCTCAGTAGTCTTCTTAACCGGTTCTTCAGCAGCCGGTTCATCGGTAGTCCCCTTGACCAACTCTTTAGCGGCCGGCTTGTCAACATTCTCTTCGATCAGCTCTGTAGTGACTGCATTGACGGACTCCTCAGCAGCCGACTTGTCATCGGTCTTCTCGACCGGCTCTTCAATAGTCTTTCTGACTGGGCTGTCAATGGTTTCTTCGATGGGCTCATCAGCAGCCTCCTTAAGCGCCATCTCATTGTTTGCATTGACCGGCTCCTCAGCGACCAACTCATTAACAGTCACCTCGACCAACTTTTCTATGGTCTTTTCGGTTGCCGCCCCAAGGACCATATCGGCCAACTCTTCAATAGCCTTCTGGGCCACTTTTATAATAACCTCATCGACTAACTGTTCATTGTTCATCTTAACCGGCTCTTCAATGGCTCTGTCGGCTAGGTCTTTGACAGCCTTTGCCCTTAATCTTTCCATGGTCCCTTCGACCAGCCTTTGAAGTGGATCCTTGATGTCTGCAAGGGGTAATTCATCATCCGCTTGATCCTCCTCACCTCCTAGTACTTTTGGGTTCGCTTCAGCCCCTTCCTCGATCTAGGGAGGAGATTCAGTAGAGGGGTCCTGAATAATGCCTTCACTATCCTCAGCTATTTGGGCCGTCGTGGGTACAGATTCTGGAGTCATGCTTTTGCCTACCGCTAGACCAAACCCCGGTATCTCCACGGGCGCAGCCACAGTCGGCTCCATGAAAGTTTCGCGTTGATACGAAGCCATTTTTTTCTGAAAAGTCCTAAGTCTCATACTCAAAAGGAGCAGGAGGAGAGACATCTTCTGTATCAACCGCCTCCGTAGCTGCGGTCACCGGATTCTTCTCTGGGACACTAGCCTCTTTGGTCCTCACAGTCGTAGGTGTCTTAAGATTTGAAGGACCCACGACAGAGGCGATTCCTTCTTCCCTTCTCAAAAAAGGACCTTCGGCGGGCAAAGGGAGGGTAACTCTAACGGCCGGACGTAGTGGCTCCCTCTGGGGTACCTCCGACGAAGGTTCCTCAGGAAGTTCCCTGAGTATCTCCCACCATCCAGACTTCTTCTTCGCTTATACAAGCAAAACAGTAATAAGAAGAAAGTCTGCGATAAAAACCCGAATAAAAAGGACTGAAGTATACTTGTAAAGAAGATTCAACAGGTAGAATGATCTACCGCGACAAAGATCATCGTCAGGGTCTGTACTGCCTAGGTACAGCCCTCTTGGTTCTCTTGGCAGGAGAAAACTTGCCTTCGAAGGAGCCCGACATTTCGACGAGATATTCAAAGGCACTGCCTCCTCTCTTCTTTTCCAGGCGGTATTAGAACCATCCGAGGATTTGCCTCTAGATGACGAAAGGTCTCGGAGATGCGTAAGGGTCGACTGAGGTGCCTCCAACATCGTAGCCCGACGAAAAGTTATTGGCCATACAGTAAAACTTTATGGCAGATGTCACGACCGGCACCCACTTTTTGGATACGAAACGTGTCCAAGCCGGCCTACGCCGCAGAGTCGACGGTAGAACGCTGTCACGGCCATGATACTCAAAGTCACAAAATAACAACTTTATTGCTCATTTATATTTCTAAGATTTATTACAATAATTACAAGATTTATATTAGAAAGAAAATACAATGTTCTTACACATTTAATGAAAATAATACCACTACTAACTATTTCTAGGTTTATGTCTGCAAGTACACCAGTATCTCCCAAAGGTTAGTGAATCCACGGCTAACCTGAAAAATGTTGGTTTCCAGTCAGGAATAGAACAAGCACACAAATCGACGGCAATACGAGAACACAATAGAATTTACAAGACATGAAAATAACATATGAGAGATGAAAACTAGAAAGTAACTGATGACATGGCAGGTGGTGAAGAAGACAAGGAAAAACAAATAAAATATAACTATCTATGTGATTTAAAATATCAGTTTCGACATGTGAACGGCTAGGGGGTAAATCCGGTACCCTGTACGTGTCGTGTGCAGCTGCTATTATTCAAGAATAGACTAATGGGATAGTTCTGGGTAGTCCACATGTCTACTAAGATATTTCCCCTCCCGACTACTCTGTGTGACGAGCGTGTCAACAAGCAGCAAGACATATGTATAAACATGAAATAAAAAGACTACTATGAATCGAAAGCAATCAGAAAGTGTACTTGCCTGAGGTCCTTAGCTGGTGAAACCGACAATCCCGTTGGGTCCAAATAGTCCGTTAGCTATGATGGATATGTAGGAATTTGAAATCGTAAGAAAATGGAAAACACGATTAGTCACGGTCAATGACTTATACTCGAAACAATTTACGTAAATAAATATTTACACTTTTTTGGAAGATAATTGAAAAATATATTTTACGAGTTTAAAGTAGTTTTTAATTAACTACTTTGAAGATATACAAAATCGTTTTAAGGCAAAAGCCTTAGTAAGAAAATATATTTATATAGAAAAATACTTATAAACTCTTTAGAAATTTTTTATGATAATTAAAATGATATCACAATATATATATTTTTTGATAACTATTAGAAAATTATAGGAAATCATTTTAGGTTAAAACAATATTTTTACTAGTTGAAATAATTTAGGTAAATACTTAAAAATCTAGGGATATCCATTTATGGCTAAACATAAATTTTGACCACTATAGTTTTTGGTCAAAAGTCATATTAAAATACTTCAAAAAACAGTAATAATATTTTATGCTTTTAAAATCTAGTTTGAAATGATGTGAAGGGTCAGTATAAAACTACCATTTTGTGACAAAATTATTTCTATAAAAAATTATTTAATATATATATGGACAACGTTCCCGGCTGTGAGCAGTGCTCACCAGCACGAAAGGGTGGAGCGCACGTCGTCGGTCCAGCGGAGTCTGTCGGAGTTGGACAGTCGTGTGTCACGACCCGATCCTAATATAATGGGTCTAGTCGGATCATGCCCAGCCTGCACCGTTGTGAGAAGGCGGCAGTAAGCTGTATCAAGCAGTGAAACACAACATACAGAAATCTAACAGAAATAAAACATTTTTATTGAATTGGAAAAGGGTCTGGAAAAAAACAAACATTAACAATATTTCAATATTTAATTATTACAACTATTTTCTGAAAAGAAAAATAAAAGAATGTGCTAAGCCAACATTCTAGGGTTCCGGGGTTCCTGGTTCAGCCTCTGCGGGACCCAAGTCTGTCCCGTAGAAAATGTAATAAGGCAGCTCCTCTTCGTCGTAATCACCTAAAAATATTGGGTCTCTAGACAGGAGGGAGCAAGTACGAGTATGTACCTCACATTTCAAATAATAACAGAAAAGTGCAAGCTAAACAGTTGAAACAATATTTTCCTGCAATTTAACAATTCAATACTTGAAACAATGTGATTTGAATATGTAACGTCTATGACCGGCTTGGGTTGTACAATAGCATCCTATCGACGCGATACGGTTTATCCCCGTGTGTAAGAGGGCTAAGCTCGCACAATAACAATATACAATATGAGGGATATTGGTCATAAATGCTATACTATTCCCTCCATTATCCCCACAATCAATATCAATCAATATTTGAATCCTAGAAGAGAGTTCCGTGTAGCAATGTGGTTTAAACATGCAACTTGACAATTATTAATTAAAATATAATATAGCATAACCGTAACTTGCCTCAGATAGTCCCTTGATGTGGAAAGCGATGAGTAGCAGGTAACCGTTTGGGCTTAGGGTCCCGAACCTACAGATTCGTAACACCAGGTTCAGCAGCTAGAAATAATTACACTCTAATCCTCAAGGACAACGCTAACTAGTTAATTAGGGCTAAGTCTGGTCGGATTGAAAATAACATAATTTGTTAATAACGTTGAAAAATATTTATATTTTAGATACTAAGTTACAAAATAATCGTTTTAGTAAAAATACAAGTTTTTAACGTAATAATTAAGGGTAAGAAAATTATTATTTAATCGTATTATAGAAATTAGTATTTTTATGTAATTACCAAATTACGCGAAAATACGATTTACTAAAATCTAATTTTTTTACTATTATTCACAAAATAAGAAAAATAATATTTTAACTGTATTTAATAAATTAATATTTTACCAAAATTATGATTTTCCTCCAAAACTAATATTCTAATATTTTAATTAGCTAGAAATCATTTTTCGGTTGTTGTTACTAAAAATGTTATTCAAGACCAAAATAATTCATTAATGAACATTTTTATTATTAAGAGAAATTATTTACCAAACAATATTAATAAAACTATTTCCCTTTGAAAATACATTTTTAACCATTTTTCGTAATAAAGGGAAATAATTTTTTTAAATACTAAAATAGCACTTTTGCATAAAATACGATTTTCTTGCCAAAATAACAATTTTGAAATAAATATTAGTTTTTATTATATTAATCTCTTTATAAACCTTTTTGATTAGAAATCATTTTAAAAGGAGAATATATATAATTTTTAATTCAATTTTTCTAACAAAACTTTTATTTAAAATAATAACTTTTAAATGAATATTATTTACCACTACTTTGTAAATAAAATAACTAAATCATTTATTAGGTTAGAATCTCTACAAATTAACATTACAAAATAAATGATAATCCTAACTTTTATTTAAACCAATTAAATCATTTAAACCATATTTTAAATTATTAAGGCTAATCCATAAATCAATTAACACCAAATAAGCATGTATAAAGTTTCCTAATATGTATATTATTACAACATTGCTAATTTAACACCACAGAAACCAAATAATTAAAACACAGAACTTAGTTTAATAATCTACAGAAACTAACCTAAGACCAGAAGGTCTAAATGGTTCTGTGAACAACCAGAAGATGGAAAAATGAGGAAAGGGGTT
Organism: Iris pallida; assembly: GCA_029216955.1. NCBI lineage: Eukaryota > Viridiplantae > Streptophyta > Magnoliopsida > Asparagales > Iridaceae > Iris > Iris pallida. The sequence continues at coordinate 16,744,289 of JANAVB010005796.1, read as the reverse complement.
ACCCAAGCTTGATGAAGGAGTACCGAGGGGAGGCCTCGGACTAGGAACAACGCCGGGAACGATGGAAATAACGAGCACGGACACGTGTACGCACACGGACGGACACGCGCACGGGAACACGTACGGGAGGCGTCGGGCTGTCGGGCTGGCACGGGGTTGCACGGGGACGGACTCGGAAGGTGGAGGAGAGGGGTCTGTAATCGGAGAGGGCGGCGAGGGGAGCACGGTGGTGGTCTCGGATCGGAGAATAGTGGAACGGTTAGGGAGATAGAAGAGTTATTGTGATGGTAGAAAAATGAAGTTTCTGTGGATTGGGAGAGTTTCTGCTCCTAAGGGTTACGTAGGGGAGAGGGAGAGGAGTAGGTGGGCACGGGTTGGACGGATCATAGAGGGAGACTCGGGTGAGTGGGAGAATGGTTAGCCTATTGTGTTTGGGCTTCGGGTTGTGGGTTCCAGGGCTTAAATTATTGGGCTGAAAAATAACTAACTAGTAATTAATTAATAACACAAAAAAATGATTAACAAGTTGTGGGCTAAAAATAAAAGGCTCACCAAACAATATAAAATAGGGACATTAAAAATAAAATTAAAGTCATGGGCTTCACATCGTGGTTCCGGACGGCGGCGTCGGGGACGACGTACGGGCGGAGGACGGGACTAGTGGCGCGATCGGTAAGGGGCCACTCACTCTCTCCCTCTCTTCCGGTGTGTGGTGGTAATCTCGGCGATAGTTGTGGAATGTCGGGATGGCCGAGGTGCCGTTCTGCCATAGTGATCGGCGGGTTCGTTGGTGGTGCGGCTGTGTGAAGATGATTTGCTGGTCTCAGGCGACTGTATCGTGTCCGGGTTTGTCGGACACAACTTTAATTGTATATTGTAATATGGTGGAATAAGATTAGACACGGATGCACGGGTCCGGACACGACTGTGATGGTGGACACTGACACTTCGGCCACTGTTTGTTTATTGGCTGTGTTGGTGGTTTTGGGTGTTCGTGGGGGATGACGACGGTTGGCCATGGCTAGGATGAACCTGTGTGGATATATATATATATATATATATATATATATATATATATATATATAAAATATATATATATATATATATATATATATATATATATATATATATATATATATATTAAATGATAGAGAGAGGGGGACAAAGGCCTGATGTGTATACTGGAAAGGAATTCCATATATAGTAGAGTAATAGGCATTGCAGATCGGTTTAGGGATAGATAATAATATATTTAAATATTTGTTTAGTGGATAGACTAGGATTTGCTATAGCTAGGAACAAAAGCTATACCAAAATCAATTGCACATATCAAATAGAGATAGGCATAGGTTGAAGTAGATATGATAAAATAAATTCATTATTTTTGAGGGATATTATTACCGCATACTTATCTATTATGACTTAATAATTACAAAATATTTCATTAAGAAAACTTACAGGAATATTTTCTATTAACCTATTAACGCTATAATAGGTAGTTTAAACCTATCCTTTAGTATTAATCAAAATATTTCCTTAGGAATATTCGAATTTTGTTTTTAAAAGATTTTAACTAAATAAAGTAAATTATTTTATTGGTACCAACATAATTATGATTTTTAAACATTTATCTAAAACCAATCTTTTCAGAGTCGAACAAGACATCTTCTATATAAATTTATTGATAAAACTCTAGCAGAGACATTTTCTAAAACAAACATGAAATTAATTTAGAAGGAACACAAAAAGAAATTAAACAAATAATTTGTAAATTTTTGAAAATAGGGATTACAAATCTACCCACCTTAAAATAAATTTGTCCTCGAATTTAAGGACTACTAAGGCAAAAGGACTTGGTGGATTGGTGAAAAGGTGGGAAATTTTATGGAAAAAAACAAGGGGAAGCCTCTCCTATATATAGGGGATGGAAAAATAGTAATAACACTAAATAAATAGATAGTGTTTGACGTAGAGTCTGGTGGTCTTGATTCGTAAAAGGTTCTAAGTGTTCTCCAAATTCGACACAAGCTAATAATGACCTCAACGATAATTCATCAACATGAGCCTCTACCCACCTTAGAAATATCATTCTCAAAATTTTGAATGGCACGATTAGTCATGATTAAGGATGTAAGAAATGATGCGATCATTGATCAAAATGGGTTAGATCGTGAATATAATTGAACTTTAAGAGAAGATAACACATGGCACGAGTATAGTCAAAGGGTCTAGTCAAATCAAAATCTAAGTTTGCCTAAGGATAGAACTGAAGTGGGGTTTGCAAAAGATCATTATGTGCGATTAACCACCAATTTAAAATTATGTAGGCATGGTCAACGATCAAATTTTTGACAAAGTCTAAACATGTTTAAAATTACCTAGATATAACTAGAATGCAGTCACGACAAGTCATGCAAGTCATCCAAGCATGATCAAATTAAACGTTAGCACAAGCATGAATATGGTCAAAATAGTCGTGGTCACAATAGAATAGAATTTAAACATTAGCAATAATTGATTTGAAATATAGGCACGATTTATGATTACAGTCAAATAGTTTAGTCACGATCAAGGTCATTTTAGAAATGATCAAAATTCAAGTCTGTTCGGCACGGTAATTAACTCGATTAAATATTCAAGCAAAATTGTTTAGGCACGATTACCGAGTCAAATTTTAGAAAAAATATGCTAATTGACTCGATCGGAATATAGTCAAAATGGTCTATTTGCGATCAGAAAGTCGTATGGATGATCCAAATCAAAATCGTGTTTAGCAAGATCAATTTAGTAGGCATGATCGTTGAATCATGATCTAGGTATGTTTACGATTCTAGTGAATAGGTTTAGATGATTTCTAGGAAGACTAATAACGGTACGAAAGGTAAAAAGATAAAAGGAAGGGTCCAAGAAATAAAAGGTTAAGAACTAATCAAGTTTTAATCGAGATTTTATGAAGTTGTGGAACATAAAAATTTTAACAGTCACCTGCCAAAAAGATGTAGTTTCTATAATATTTGAAAACCATAAGTATATCTAAAATCATTTGACCAAGCATCCATGCCTCGCCAGTGTACATCTGGCTGCAGTAAACCCTTGATTTATGACTTAAGCATAATATGTAATCGAACACTCTACCACTTCAGTATCCAATATGGACATAACAACTTAAAGACGGAGATAGGACGACCAAGATATAGCTTTGACAACATTCGATAACTCATACTTACTCGAGATTACTTCAACTTAGGGATCATACCTCGCTAGTGCGCTGCTGGCTGCAGTAAACCCACAGTCTCCATAAGTCAAATAAGTGGCGACAGTGCACGACTGTCTGCCATCATAAGTTACCGATCATTCCTTCAACTACATCCTTAAAATCTCAACGGAGGTTCAAAAAATCCTGAAACAAATTGACCATGATGGAGAAAGCTAGAAATTTGAACAAATTGATCATTATAGGAAAGTGTACGTATCCATCCTTGAAGGGGAGGTATTAGTTTTTTGAAAATTTAAACGATTGATTAGGAAGGACATGGTCGAAGGCAAAAGAAATATAAACTTAAATTTATATTTCTCTAATATTCAAGATCGAGGGAAAATATGTAAAAAGTACTATGTCTACCTATTATGAATATATTTATATACAAGTATACTCTAAATAAATCTCGAAATATCATTTTAAGGGAAGGTTATCCTACTCTCAAGTAAAATACAAATTTAAATAGCAATAACACATCTATTATATTCAATACACAATTTATAGAAATTATTCACAAGACCAAAATGGACTACCAATATGTATACACATCCATATATCTATATGGACGACGTTGGTCACACTACATGACCACCAGGACTTGGGTTGGGTTCGGCTAGTTTGGAACAACCGGGTCTTCTAAAAGTTAATAATCTTAATAATAAGTAATTAAGTTATTCCTAGGGTTATGTCACAAATTGGCCTGGTTTTCCTAGTTAGTACACACCTATGACCCGACCTTCTCTACCATGGCTAGAACACTAGTCAAAGCACACTAGGGCACTATCCGTGTCATCACTTCTAGTCATTTGGTGCTCCAAAATTTAACAAAGGCTAAGGCATTCTATAATAATGATTAATTAAATTAAATATTTATAAAATTTCAAAAATCACATCGTAATTCAAATAAAAGGAATAAATGCTATTTTCAAAATTGTGGAAAGATGTTACGAATCTACCCTCCTTAGAAATATTACCGAATCAAAATGCGATAGTGTATCCTCCTATGAAAGTCATCTAGTGAGACTTACGTAGCAACCTTAACTATCCAAATGTCAAATTAAATTAGGGACTTTTAGTCCTAACCATTCTCTTTATAATTGACTTACTCCTAGTTGTGAATGAGCATTTCCTTATCGCAGGCTCGCAGTAGTACGACTAATATGGTATTACCATGAGTTCGCACAATTTGCAAAAACTGACCTGCATGGGCCACCACAAAAACTTATCATGACCCGCACCCGCTTTTCGGATACGAGACGTGTCCAAGACAGCCTACGCCGCAGAGTCGACGGTAGAACGCTGTCACGGCCGTGATACTCAAAATCACAAAATAACAACTTTATTGCTCATTCACATTTCTAAGATTTATTACTACAATTTATAAGATTTATATTGGAAAAAAATATAATGTTCTTACACATTTAATGAAAATAATACCACTGCTATCTATTTCTAGGTTTATGTCTGCAAGTACACCCGTATCTCCCAAAGCTAAGTGAATCTACGGCTAACCTAAAAAATGTTAGTTTTCAGTCAGGAATGGAACAAGCACACAAACCGACGACAATGCGAGAACACAATAGAATTTACAAGACATGAAAATAACATATGAGAGATAAAAACTAGAAAGTAACTGATGACATGGCAGGTGGTGAAGAAGATAAGGAAAAACAAATAAAATACAACTATCTATGTGATTTAAAATATCAGTTTTGACATATGAACGGCTGGAGGTAAATTCGGCACCCTACACGTGTCGTGTGCAGCTGCTATTATTCAAGAATAGACTCATGGGATAGTTTTGGGTAGTCCACATGTCTACTAAGATATTTCCCCTCCCGACTACTCCGTATGACGAGCGTGTCAACAAGCAACACGATATAGGTATAAACATGAAATGAAAGACTACTATGAATCGAAAGCAATTAGAAAGTGTACTTGCCTGAGGTCCTTAGCTGGTGAAACCGACAATCTCGTTGGGTCCAAATAGTCCGGTTAGCTATGATGGATATGTAGGAATTCAAAATCGTAAGAAAATGGAAAACATGATTAGTCACGGTCAATGACTTATACTCGAAATAATTTACGTAAATAAATATTTACACTTTTTTTGGAAGATAATTGAAAAATATATTTTATGAGTTTAAAGTAGTTTTTAATTAACTACTTTGAAGATATACAAAATCATTTTAAGGCTAAAGCCTTAGTAAGAAAATATATTTATACAGAAAAATACTTATAAACTCTTTAGAAATTTTTTATGATAATTAAAATGATATCACAATATATATTTTTTGATAACTATTAGAAAATTATAGGAAATCATTTTAGGTTAAAACAATATTTTTACTAGTTGAAATAATTTAGGTAAATACTTAAACATCTAAGGATATCCATTTATGGCTAAATATAAATTTTGACCACTATAGTTTTTGGTCAAAAGTCATATTAAAATACTTCAAAAATATAGTAATAATATTTTATGCTTTTAAAATCTAGTTTGAAATGATGTGAAGGGTCAGTATAAAACTACCATTTTGTTACAAAATTATTTCTATGAAAAATTATTTAATATATATATATATATTATTAACTAAATATCTATCTAATACTATTCTAGTAAAGTTTAATCACAAAAGCACAGCCCAAGTCGGTAGGCTCAAACCTGACCCAAAGCCCAATTATATATAAAAATAATTCAAGTGATTAAAACACAGCCCCCATTTCCCTGTGGGCCAACCTGGGCTACCCATATCTATCAAAATAAATATTAAAAATTACTAATATAATTAATATTTTTAATACAAAAAATATTGTATTTAAGGAATAATATACACATACATTTGTTATAAAGTGGTAATAATATACTAGGATAAATCCCCATTACTACTCTTCCCCGTTTATAGTTCCAAAATAATGAATTAATAATAGAATAATAATAGCAATAACAACTACTTTCCCCTCATTCATAGTTCCTTAATTTAAGGAATTCATTATTCCCTCTTTTTTGGTAATGAGAATGGAGAGTAGCTTTATTAAGAAAGAAAGAAAGAGAGTACAGAGGAGAGGGAGATGCTCACAAGGAGTCATCGTGGCACAGAGGTACGAAGAGGCGCTCGGCGGCGCGGCTGGGGCGGACGTTGGAGATCGGCTGGAGGCCTCTTGTAAGGAAGCGCAGACGAGGAAGTACCCTTCCCGCGACTGTGCATACGCCCTATGGCGACGATTAAGGTTTTCGACAGACAGAGGGGCTTCACCGGAGGCGGTCTTGGGTCGGCATCGACGTCGCCTAGCTGGCCACGGGAGTCGTGGCATTGTCTGTTCCAACGTGGCAAGGCTGGAGCATGGACAACGTTCCCAGCTGCGAGTGGTAATCACCGGCACGAAAGGGCGGAGCACATGTCGTCGGTCCAGCGGCGTCTGTCGGAGGTGGGCGGTCGTAGCTCCGGATAGTGGCGTCGGGGACGACGTACGGGCAGAGGATGGGACCAGTGGCACGATCGGTAAGGGGCCTCTCACTCTCTCCCTCTCTTCCGGTGTGTGGTGGTGATCTCGGCGATGGATGTAGAATATCGGGATGGCCGAGGTGCCATTCTATCGTGGTGATCGACGGGTTCGTTGGTGGTGCGGCTGTGTGAAGATGATTTGCTGGACTCAGGCGATTGTATCGTGTCCAGGTTTGTCGTACACAACTTTGATTGTATATTGTAATATGGTGGAATAAGATTGGACACGGACGTACGGGTCCGGACACGACTGTGATGGTGGACACTTACACTTCGACCACGGTTTGTTTATTGGCTGTGTTGGTGGTTTTGGGTGTTCGTGGGGGATGATGACAGTTGGCCATGGCGAGGATGAACCTGTGTGGATATATATATAAAGAACGATAGAGAGAGGGGGACGAAGGCCTGATGTGTATACAGGGAAGGAATTCCATATATAGTAGAGTAATAGGCATTGCGGATCGGTTTAGGGATAGATAATAATATATATAAATATTTGTTTAGGGGATAGACTAGGATTTGCTATAGCTAGGAACAAAAGCTATAACCAAATCAATTGCACATATCAAGTAAAGATAGGCATAGGTTGAAGTTGATATGATAAAATAAATTCATTATTTTTGTGGGATATTATTACCGCATACTTATCTATTATGACTCAATAATTACAAAATATTTCAATAAGAAAACTTGTAGGAATATTTTTTATTAACCTATTAACGCTATAATAGGTAGTTTAAACCTATCATTTAGTATTAATCAAAATATTTCCTTAGGAATATTCGAATTTTATTTTTAAAGGATTTTAACTAAATAAAATAAATTATTTTATTGGTACCAACATAATTATGATTTTTAAACATTTATCTAAAACCAATCTTTTCAGAGTCGAACAAGACATCTTCTATATAAATTTATTGATAAAATTCTAGCAGAGACATTTTCTAAAACAAACATGAAATTAATTTAGAAGGAACACAAAAAGAAATTAAACAAATAATTTGTAAATTTTTGAAAACAGGGATTACAGTAGAATGGAAGACAAGGGTCTCTTTGTGCATCGTAGGGATCATAAACTTCATACCAGTGCACCCGACATTGTAATAATACCATGCCCGGGTGCCATCCAGTAGACTTCCCTTATAACGAATAGCTTGGGTTATCCATCATTGTCTGACTATAGCCGAACTGTCGTGCAAATTGACTCAGCAAATAGGGCTCCAGATACACCCGGTTCTGGTTCCGGTACAGTAAGTGTGAGGAACGAATGGACTGCAGCCAATAGAAAGCATCGAGTGTCAAATCACTCTCCTCTCTGTCCCGGTCTACTAGCTCTTTGTCTACGAGATAACCCCGGTAAGAGGGTGAAACCCTGCTGAAATCATAGCCATCCAAGCAGCCTAACATCCACCTACAGATGGGGACGCCCTGATGGAGCCATTTTGCTCGGTGATAATTACGCATCGCCGTATCTCCTTCCTCATAACCATCAATGGTGCTAGGGACTATCAAACTGGGCAGTGTAACGCCAAACAAGCTATTAAATAATGGTATGGGAGTTCAACCCGTGGAATTCACCATCTCTCCTACGATGCCCTCTTATTTTCTTCGAGAGATCCTGTAGGCCTCGTAGGGTATTACACACCATAGCTGGGAGGAAAGCTAGCAAATATTTAAAGGCCAATTTCGCAGCCGGCAGAATGAGTTCTCGATTGATCTGCCCTACGGATCCAGAGCCTCCAGGAACTATGACTTTCCGTAGCCATATCATCAGAAAATTAGCCAGTGCTGCTTTCGGGATCAAAGCAGTTAAGTTCTGACAAAAATAGTTATGAACGATGGAAGTGGGTTTTCCCTCAACATCTACTGAAGGTGCGGATACCCCCGCTTCGGCCATTATAGCTTCTACTTCGTCAGTGGTGTACGCCCTACGAATGGTAAAATGTGTTTGCCCAATGATTGTATCATGTTTTTGAATATGGCTAATCAATTAAGTTTAACATAATGTTGCTACTTAAACTTAGCATTGTCCTACTATATTCAATATTGCTATGCTTGCATCATACTGCTTTATTCACCTAACATGTACTTTCAAATATGTAGTAAGCATGATCAAACCAGGACATATGCAATAGAGAATTATTAATGGGCCAAAGACGGCGTTATGCAAGAAGATTTCTATAAACCGCCCAACGACCTATACGGGGCCTCGTATCGGGTATTCGGGGGCAAAGCCCCCGAAAGGTATTCAGATTTTCAGATCTATTTATCTTTGTACGACCACCATCAAGGGAAAATACATCTTCATGTTTGTTCAAATATCAGAAGAAAGGCATCGTCAAAGGGCTATTAGTTGATCAATGTATTTTTTGTAATTATTGAGTCTAGGAATACGATGTATACTGCATCGTACTAGCAAATAGGCTACCCAAGAAATGTTTTCAAAATACTATTTTATTTTGAAAACAAGCCCACTTACAACAGCCTAAACTACTTCCTAACTGCTTGACCTTTCAAAAACCCCAAAACCTATTTGCAAAAACTCTAACATAACTCCAACAGAATTCGACCCGAGTTTTACCCAAATTTGGCCAGAGTTCGGTTAGTGAACGTTGCTTTTTGAACTTGGTCCTCCTGCAGTTACGGATCTTGCCGAGATTTTCTCATAGAGTTATGCTCGAATTCTGCCCGAATTCTGTCAGAATTTTGTCTTTGGAAAAACTATAAATATAAAAGGATTTCGATCATTTCAACACACTCATTTACTTTTTTATCTCTTCTCTCTAGGCCTACTACTTCTTTCAAAGTATTCCAAGCTATTCATTTTCAAATTCCAAGCTAATTACAATCCTCTAGTCAATTTTCCAGTACTGTACGGTCTAGAAGTTTCAGAGTGATTGTAATTAGAGGTTTTATTGAAGAAAGACACTTCACAATTGAAATTGGTCGAGTACTTCGGATCAAAGTTCGCATCATATAAGTTGCAAGAACTTCGGATAAAAACTTGTGGTATTTTCCAATAGTGGATTCAACTGGAAACTAGAGTTCTTCCGATTGGACTAGTCCTCACAAGAGAGAAACCAGTATTCATCCTTGTGTTTGTGTTTGCTCTATGCTCTCTATTTTTTATTCACATATCTGTGATATATATTCTGTGATCGTGTTACTAACAATTTTTTAAATAGCGAATTTTTGCTGCCTACTCTATTCGCCCCTAGAGTATAGCACTTTACATCTCATTCCTATAGTTGGTATCTACAAAATGGACCGTACCTGGCTCCGACGGTTGTTGATCGAGCATATAGTCCTTCCAAGCCTTAATATGGGGACGAGTGTTCGTCGAGTCCTGGCATACACACACATGATGATGGCAAAGCAGTTCTTTGTATGCTGCCATCATTTCATGATACTTGTTCTCCAGTCGCAAAAACTCCTCTTTGCTAGGAGTATATTCCTCATAAGGTTCTTCGCCCCAGGGCAGTTTCGAAATAGCGTACATCTCATGGAGGGCTAACCCCATCTTTCCCTGCGGAGTATAGAAAGTCCTGGTGTGGTGATTATACATCTCCCGTAAAGCCGTGAACAGGGGCTGATTGATCTCTATACCATGTTCGGTAGCCCTGAGGCACGACGCAAGCCGGTACCTTTCAGTTCTGTCTTGAACATACCCAATACCGATTGGGTTAATTCGTACCACTCAGTCTTAGGATGGATCCAGCCTTCGACCCAGAAGTCTCCTTTCGGATATGTGCATCCCGTCTCTAGAAGTCTATTGGCGTAAAGAGAAGCCCCGAACAGATGTACATCTGTGGTAAAATTGCTGAGCAGGTGACCAGGGAGCATCGCACGCAAAGTGTACGATGGACCATCATGTATACTCTTGAAAGTATCCTTTCTCTTAGAATGCTTATTCACCTGGAAATGCCTGTCATTAAACCGCCTTACTCAGGGGTCAAAACCCATTTCATGCACTATTTTTCAGCAAAGTAGAAAAAAATCGAGAGCAGAAGGTGCCGCTCGTCTAACAGAACATACAAAGAGAGACCGTCGTTATCAAAATACCAATCCTCCTTTATCTTGAGGCGATTGGTCTCTTTCAAAATCAGCTGATCACCGAAGAGGAATCGAGGCTTTAGCATCTCGACGGCATCAAAGAGGAACGACAACTTGCCTCGGTCCATCATATGATGGAAGTAGGGATGCTGTTGATCCCGTATCTGTAAACCCCCTAAATTTTAGACAGTTTAATTTAATTTTACTTAATATATTTTTACAGTATTTTTATTTTTGGACTTTTAACTTTAAGTTTTGTCAATATTTTGTAGCAAGTTAAATGATACATTATATACATACTTGATAAGTGGTACAAGTTTATATACCAAAAATTTCAGAGAATTTTTTTTACTATTTTTTGGAAGTTTAGAAATTTTTTTATTATTACTTTTATTTTATTTTGTATTTTATCTCCTTAAGTACTAAATACTTATATTTAAAATATAATAAATTTTTGCTATTAATAATAGTACTTTATATATAAGATAGATAATTAGTACAAGGTTACTTATTAGGATAAATTAGAAAATATTTTTGATTTATTAGAAATTTTGTTTAAAATTTTTGGGCATGTATACATACATATTTTTTACATGTATACAAACCGAGCATTTTTTTTATAGATTTGATCAATACAAATCTATTAAAAATAGGAGAAAAAAGGGCACACTAGAACAGTGCCCGCAAAGTACCGACCCCCCTCTGCTTCCAAACAGAACATTTTTTTATTATAGATTTGATCAATAGAAATTTGATCAATCAAATACCATTTTTAAATAAATTTTTTTCTAGGAATCCTTATTCGATTCTCTACCAGATAGGATCAAACCCAATTGAATTCATGGTTTAAATTCATGAGAAATTAGTCAAAATTGGGTTGAATATTGATATATATATATATATATATATATACCACTGATATTTAATAGGATTCCATCCCAACCAAACACGAATCCCTCCGAATGCAACTCGACGTTCCTAGATGCCCTGCAGCCGACCCAACCGCCTGTAGCAGTTGCGCGCTGCCTGCCGTCGTCGGAGCGCTGTCGAACAGCCGGAAAACAGAGTATTACTCTGTTTTCGTTTCAGCAAGGTACACACACCTTCGTGTCTAATTTCTTCTTCGGTTACTCGATCAATTTAAGATATGTAAACTCCTACCGAGAAGCCCCATGACCCTCTCGACACCAAAAACTAGTTCAGGGAGTAGCAGTATCATCGATTTAGAAAATCGATCCAAACATCGGAGAAAAACTGTTACACGAACAGTTTATAAACAGTCCAAGTAGCACTGTTTGAAGGCCCGTCCTTGTCAACCTGATAGCAGTTTTGAAATTTCACCTGAACAAAATTTTTGACTACATGTAGCACTTAAAACTCTTTCTTTTAGTTTAATTTTTCATTCACTACATGTAAAGAATTTCGATTCCAAATTTGTGGAAAATAGTTTTTACAAAACTATAAAATTTAATACAAATTTTCTGATACGGCGTTCGCCCCGACAAACCGGGCGACGTGGTCGCGAACCGAAAGCATCGAAAGGTCCGTATCGACTTCATGGATGTGTGGGATTCGACAGAACTTAATTTTGTCGTGCGTGCGCGACGAAATCAAGGCGTATCGGTCGAGATACCCCATATCGACCTCTTTGAAAACTAGGCCATAACTTCGTGTACAATCGTCGATTCGAGACAAAACTTGTGCCAACAGGACCGTATCCTTTTTCTGGTGCTGTATGCCAAGTTTGGTCCGATTCTGAGAAGGTGACCGAAATGCCTTTTTGCGGGCCTGTGATCCGAACCAACGGACGAAATTGTGTACGACCCATCGGAATCCAACTTTGGACATACATTTGGGTTCGTCTCCTCAAATCGAACCTATATACATATAGTTTGTTGACTTTAGAGACCGTAGGTTCTTGCACGTATTTCGGTGCAAAACAGGTCCAACGACGGATATCGTTTTGACCCAAAATTATGATTTTACCCTGTGCCCAGAATTGGACTTTTGGATAAATATTTCTTAGACATATCTTTTACACCGAGAACATTCGTGGTGTTTATTTCAGCATCCGAGGACGTTTGTGGATTTTTTACTTCATTGATGATGATTTTAACTGTTGGATTTTGCTACCTCTCGCACCACCCTCAGGCAAGATACCTTGCCATCTACTGTCTATGTACTTTAGCTCATATATTGTATGTATTTATTTCTTATTTATTTACTACAAGATAAATTGTGCTAAATAGTCTTATTTTTATGCAATTCTACTGCTTATTTATATTCCCTATTGCTTGCACTATGCCAATTAAACATAGATTATAGAGACTACCTGTATTCATTGGCCTTGACACAGGTTTGCCATGAGTCACGAGTTGCATATAGATCTTGTACTTGCGTGGTCGGCTGGCCACTGATACATGGGGATGTTCGTTAGGCTATAACTACTATTAGGATTGCATGATAGAAGACTAGTAGTTATTAGAGTTAGAGCATTGGGCGGGGAGAATCCTAGTGGACGTTGATCTTCTCCCTATCTATCGTAGACTCGCTCGACACTAAGGAATGATAGGTAGACTATATATACTCGTTTGATACTGAGGAATAGAATATAGTGTTTAGACTCGCTACTGAGTATTGTATTATATTATTTTATCTTGACTTGACTTGGAGGTTATGCGACCATGCACTATTCTCAAAATACATTTCCACTTAGAGTGGTTAGGTAACCCTTATCGGTTGGGTGTAGGTACCTTTAGTTTTGGTACTATATCTGATCGCGTCTTAGAACAGTAACTTAACGCGGACTAGTTTGCCACACCTTGTCCTTGTTTGGTTGTAGGTGTGGTTCACTACTTCGATGAGAAGGTACTGAATCTTGTGGTGATCCGGATACCATATTGGATGCATGTCATGGGAATATACTTTATGATGGATTAGGGTGTCATCTCCTATCCTTGTTTGGTTTGGGGGATGGTACGCTAGTTCAAGGGTAGAGTATTGGACCATGTTATAATCCGATTTGACTTGATATTGAGCAGTTTATATTCGGTTTATATGGCATGATAATATGTATCTTGTTACGTCCCTCTGAGGATCTGGTGATCTCTCCAGGTGTGTGTGCTATTATCTTTTCGCAGGTGTTCTAGCCAAGGCCGTGATCTTCAATATCCCTTCGAAGATGATTGCTCTTGGATCGTCTTTCACTTTGTTATAAAACTCTTTCATTGTTCATGTATTCCTCTCTTTTAAACAGTTGGTAGTAGATTTTCTATGCCCAACATATTGTACAAAGACATTTCATAGTTGATTATACGAATCTTTTATTTTTTTTATTTTGTGGATGAGATTAGTTGTTATGGTTTCAACTGCATTTTACAGCTTATGTATACATATGAGGGTTCCATATTTTGTAGTATGCTTCGTATGTATATATCTGGCATGTCTACGTTCTTAGTCCTAACTATTTGGGACTGGGGCGTTACATATTTTTGTGGTGGCCCATGTAGGTCTAGTTAGCCGTTTCGGCTACGTTACTGTACCGAGTGGGCCTGCGTATAGGATTAGAGTTTAGGATCTCATCCACATACTTGACCTCCTACCTCGTTTTTGTTTTTGTTTTTGAACTATTGTTTGACTCCTTTATTCGCATCTTGCTTGATCCCTTCTATCATAATTCTTATCTTTCCTTCGTACTTAATAAAGGTTAGGAAGGTGATTCATACTAGGTAAGACATATTTTTGTGATATTCGAACTAGTGAATTCTTATAAGTTGGGTAGAATGCATCATAACCTAGTATTCCCTTCGTCCTTAATACCCATTTTAGAAGATACTAAGAGGATTACCTAGACTATAGAGCTTAAGGGTCCATACCTCATTAGATTAACCAACGCCTTAGACAAGAAGATAGTAGGACAACTGTAGAGACAAGAACACCAGACGAGACTTAGATTCTGATGAACTTGAACTAACTGTGCCTTCTTAAAATCATAAATCTCACGTACTTATATTTTATTGACTAACTTGACTGATGCTGCTATTATAGCTTAGTTTTGTAAACTTACTCTTTTATCGAACTTGTTCAGGACATGTGTGTTATTGGGGACGCTCACTAACATATTATCTAATTAGAATCGGTGTATTATGGTCTGATCAACCTTAGTGTATTGGTTCGCTCTTCATATGATTATTCTATGTGGATTGAGATATAGATGCCTCTAGGATCTCATCCGCCCCTGCCTTGACAACTCTCCTTGAAATTAATCAATCATCTTTCGAACCCCATATTTGCACTCGATCCCCTCTCCCTTGAACTCCTTATCGTTTTTCTGTATTTACTTATTTCGGAAAAATAAATGCTCGTATCTAAAGGAAGATAGACACAGAATAACCCCCTTAGTTCACCATATCACCTATGGCCATGAAAGCTATATATACATAATCGTTTTCCATCTATTCGAAATCGGAGAACATTTTTCAAACTTGATTCATATCTACCTTACCATATTTTCTATTACGTCGTGTATTATTCTTTTATAATCAAGAGTCAATGTACGATATCATGACTTTGAATTTCTCTAACTTCGTTATTTATAGAACCATGTCTTAGTTTCTAGAGTGAATAGATTGTAAGTTCTTCTAAATTTTAGGATTTACTAGTATTACCAATTGATTAGGATAAGTTGGTTTTCGCTAGAATGATAATCAAGTGGCTCATGAACACCCACTTTCTATTTAGATCATTTGATATCCCCTACCATGACATCGATATTCGTAGCACGAGACCAGCTGTTTCATTCCAACAAATTTCATAAGCAAGACGTAGACGAGTCCACCTTCATTTAGGCATATCATGTCCCACTGAAATACGCCCTTTTGTACTCTATTTTTATGATACGGCTTTCAGGTAAAAAAGGACTAGCTATAACCCTTACCGTAATATCGATATACTTTTCGACCTCAATTAGAGATCAATCTTGACTGAAATCTTTCAACCGAATATATGATTGTGATCTACTCGAAACCCACTACCCACATGCCACTAGTGTGCCACTCAATAGAGGCCCCTTGTGCTACTTAAAAGTCACAGAAGGCGCATTTTGGCTTAAAGAACCTAGTTAACTAACTCAACTGACAAATAGCCCAACCACTTGAGTTTGAACCTACTCTAGGTTACCCTAACCTAATAGGAATGGTCTAGATTTATTTTGTGGATCTTGTCCACCCAATATAGATTAAAACCAAGAACTTATTCAATCAAAGATTGATGTCCAATTAGGAAATCCATTATGACCAAGATTAATCCATCCATGCATATCATGAAATTTGGACCATAAAAACCAAACTTTATGAAATAGGTCCCTACTGTAATGACCCGCTCCGCCCTAGCAGAACGTCGATTCAAACGGCAAGTGCAACGACTCAAACGAGCCGTCGATCCGAAGAGTTGCTATCGATCTGATGAAGAATCGATGCAAGGCTTACATTGGCCCGTCAAGATGAATCCAGACTTAGACTTTCAAAGGCGTGCTCGGAGTATCGCTCGGCCGATGCGAACATCGCTAAGGTGGGTAGCTCCGATGAACCCGTCTTTGCTTCGCCTAGACACACAACAATACGAAAACTAATGCTAGAATCGTTAGGCGATAACACCACACATGCTAATAAATGACTCAACGCACCTAGCTAAGGAAAAAATCCCATCTTGTATGCTTGTATAGAATATGGAAAAGAATATAAAAAATGTGAGAACTCTCGTGCCGCACTCCACGCTCGTGCTAAGGTACGGGCTTACATTTCGAGTTCCTTATGCGTTCAACAATAAAACAATGAATGGATTACAACAATAAAACGGGAAGACTATCAACATAGTCGTTCCGAGTAGAGTATAGCAACATTGAAAGATTATGGGACCGATGGGTCGCCAAGGCGACTCCCGTACGGGGAGTTGCATAACGTGTGAATGAAAGAATGAATGGATAAGTGAATGAATGAACCAACGAATGAAAGAATGAATACATGAATGAATCAATGAACGAACAGACAAGTGAAAAGAAAGAAAAGAAAGAATGAATAAAAGATAAAGAAGAAAAGAATGGTTAGCGACAGGTATGACGGGCACGTGCAACGGGGCTCGCTACCCGCGCTGCACGGACGCCAACCTGGTCGATAACGCATTATGGCTAAGGGTTAGCCTACGGCTCGGAGACAACCATTAAGTTAAAATGACAAATAATACAAAATAGTTGTGGACAATCCCCTCGTATACGGGAGGTGGGAGATATAAGGGATTTCCAGCGGCACGGTCAAAGGGGGGACGTGGCCGGTCCGGACGGAAATAAAAAATATGGCTTACGGGCTGTCTGGGTGCGGACTTGGCCATCCAGGGGACGTAAGTGCAGGCGTATTTCAAGAGACTAATGGGGTGTGTGCCAGCCCGTACCCTACGCTAAGTTGAGAAATACCACGACTTGGTTATGTCCAAAATGGCTTGTGATGCCAGCGACCGGTGCATATAGATTTAAGTGCGCTTTGCTGGTGGCAATCCACGTGCAAGTCCTTGCATTGAAATCAAAGTTGTCTAAGTTAACTAAATGAAGTGCCTTTGTAACAAGCTTGAATATAACACACCAAGTAATCGAGAGTACTTCGGCAAAGGAGTTAGAAAACACATCTACGACGCACTAGGACCCGAGGCAGGGACACGCCCTTGACATTGAAAAGTTCACATGAATCACGTTAAGTTATTTCCTATGAATTGTTGACTAACTTGGTTTACTTTGGACAGGGAAGGCCGGACGGTAAGTATGGGTAAGTCATACATGTATTTCCACGCAACACTTGAATTCGGCAACACGAGATAGGTTATGAAATATGCCATGAAACTGATCCTAAGGCAAGATTAAAAAGACAATGAATGATAGTCGATGCATAAAAGTAAATAGAACATATTTGGTAATGATAGCATTGTGGACGAGCTAGCCTCCCCACCAGTGCATAACAATGTACTGATAACCCCACAGTCGGCTTACAGGAAGTAGGAGACGTCATCGGGTAAGGAGCTTCCCTCGAACGTGCTAAGGCGGGGAGCTATCTCTGGAGCCTTGGAGCGTTGCAAAGGAGCTGAAACACCATATACAGGACATAATGTATTGGAACATCGCCATGAATCATTCCATCTTGTAAGCCACTTAGCACACTTTTATGTTTCAGAGAAAGAGAGAGCTTGAGCGATTTGTAATATCGGCCTAGCGCCACTTGTAAACTTCTTGAAAATCAATAAAAAGTTTGAATTCGCTTCAACTTATGTTCATTTACTTTCTGCTGCAAATGGGGACACTCTGTGGCCTAGCTCAAATCGGCCGTTTCTTGACATAACCTTGCACGGGCGCAACCTAGGCCCGTATGGCATCACGCCTTAGCGGGGACGATCGCTCCTGCAGGAGCGGGACGTGACAGATTGGTATCAGTGCACGGCTTTACGTCCTTGGACTTCGTTTCGATTTTCTCTGTTTTGAAAGCTCGTTGAAACAAAAAAAGTATACGCCCTCTCTCGTTGTGCCTTGGGATGTTCCATACAATAAGTCTAATATTTTCAAAAGCTCGTACGAGTACTCGGTTGGACGGGATCGATAGGCAAAGGCCTTTGTGCCAAATCATGACGGACTTAAGTCGAAAGAAAACTAAAAATGCTAGAAGTTAGAAAACGTAAGGCGTGCCCGAATAACCTTACGCTGACAATGGTGAACGAGTACATGAGACCAAAGTATAGATCGAACGGGATGGTTATGCACGCAGCCTTTTGGATAAGTTGTGTGGAGTATCGCGCACCTAGACCTTCTGGTGCAAACGAGTTGCGAGCGAGATCGATTATCGCCCGAACGAGAATAAGTGAGCGTGCAAACTCGAATATAGTCCACACGGGATAGCTATGCACACGACCTTTTGGCTAAGTTGTGCCGCGTGTTGCGCACCTCGACTTTTTGGTGCAATCGAGTTGCGAGCGATATCAAGTACCGCTCTGTTGGGAACGAAGCTACACTTGGAGTGTATATCGATAGGAACGCTATCAAACTAACGCTTAGGCGTGCTCGGAAGATTGATTTAGATTTTGAGGAACGGGCGAACGCACGATTGAACATGTCGAAAGGGAATCGAATGATCGTTTGAGGATTTGTAGAATGACTTGACCCCGAGTGGTGTATGTGATAGATTCGGAAAAGAATAAGAATGAGTGTCGATGACTAGTCGAGTGGCTCGAACCCTGAGTGGTGTATGGACGTTATAAAAATTGTTCGAATGAGACTAAAGGATTTACGGATAGAACGAACATGTCGGCAAGCGATGATATCACACAAAGCCTTAGAACGAGTAACGCTTAGTTGGTTTTGACTTCGACAGTCTCAAACGAGATGTTGTTCGTATGAATTAAGAATGCGTAGCGCGAATTACGAAACGGTTGAATGTAGATTCGAAATGATAAAATAAATCGAAGTCTTGGTCGAGGAAACGTAGTGGATCGTGCATGCGATTTGGAATTTAGTTGAATGGATTAAAACTTGAGTTAAGACGAAATACTCAGACGAAACCGAAGTTAGCACGATCAGAAGATAGCGTGCATGGAAAACGTTGGTTGGAAGATACGAGAATGACTAAGGAATTGGAATGGATGTTGCTCGATGATGAGTTAGCACGAGACAATGTAAATTGAGGAATTAAGTTGCACGACTCGAAATTTGTTGCAAAAAGGATGATCTTCAGGTTATGTACATCATCGATGGTATTGAGGCGTATCAAAGATCGATGTACGATAATGCGGGGGGTACTCTGATTCGATGAATGATGTGCATGTTAGAAGTTATTGTTTTGAAGGATACTATGTTGGAGAATTTTGAGAGAAATGAATCTTTGGAATGAAGGAGGGAAGTGACTTGATTGTTCGGTAATAACCACAACGATAACGATCTTGTCTTACGCGAGCGCAACTCCAGCCTCGTACATGCGTCTTGTCAGATTTGGGATGATCATTCCGCGTGAGCGTTGGCATGGTGATTCATGTTCAGCAGAAATGATCGAACTCGAAATACCTTGACATGGCAATTTTGATTGCTTCGACTTGTGGTTTGAAGCGAAGGTAAATTCGAGGATTGTTAGGTCTTGCGATTGAAGAATAAGAAAACTTGAGGATTGAGTAGACCCAATCTGCGTATCGAAAACGAGTAAGTCTAGATTCAACGCAAGAGTTACGTCTCGATGAGGAAGATTATTCTGCGGGAACGTTGACGTGGTGATTCATGTCCGTCATGAGTAATCATACTTGCGTGAGATCGGGATGCGACATATTGTAAGGCTAGACGACCTTGTGATCGACTACGTGAATTAGATAGGATGAATAGGTGGATTATATCAAACACACTTGAGGATATAGACTGCGATAATTGCTAGTGCGGACCCACGATATTGACATGTCAAGGATTTGATTGAGGACAACCTATCGTAGGATGACATTCCTAACGAGCTCGAACTTGGAGCGGAGAATGTGTTGATGCGAAAAGGGTGAACGCTGCTTGATGTTTAGAAGTTTGAGCGAAACGAACTTGGGTAGAAACTCCCCTACAAACGAACAAATGGTTTGACCATAGGATTTGGGGCGAGCGTCGTGCAATGACCTTGCACGATGAGCCACAGACTTGACTTGTAACTATGACCTGGTGAGATGACCTAGCGGATAGGCCGACGACCCTATGCCGAGTGATTGAACTTGTGCAATTGACCTTACAGTATCGTATGGATAGACGATAGACTTGGACAGCAAGACTTAGAGTAGGACGGAGAACAGGGAGTGTACGTGAACGACGACGAGATTGGCCCCAAGCAAAACGAATGATAGGAATGGATGATGCGCAAGTAAAGTTGGGATAACGAATTGAATCATTGATAGGAAGACATACTCGATAAATAGTACAATACTTGGTCTTGAATCGGACGGAAGGTACTTAAGACTTGGTCGACTCCGCTAAGAAGAAGAAATCGTATTGATTTCGTAGACAAGAACGCTTGAGAAGCGAATCGAATCATCTCGAGGACCGAGATAAACGATAGTGAGATACACATGAGTTTGGTTTTAAATCGAAGTTAGCTAAACGATCGACAAATCAAAACTATCACGAGTAGCTTGTCCGACTTCGATAATCACTAAACTTGGTTGAAATGTACGTGTTCGGGGGACGCCTTGGATACATGGAAGATCCAAACTCAGCGATACGATGAACTCGAATGCAGCTGCAAGTGGGTGTTGCGATGCGCATAAACGAAAGTGAGTTTGCCACAGCCTACGACCCTCGCATTTGATGAATTACAACGCACCTCGTACGACTGCTACAGTCCCATGACATGAAGAAATAGCAACCAAGTCGAAGAAACACTTGAATTGAATAAGTGCCATCAACTCTAAATGAATGAAAAGTTATTCAATAAAATCGACCAAACGTATGCGACACAGAACTTGAAAAGGTATCGAGTATAGTTAGATGCCATCGACGGTAAAGTCATTCGATAAGGATTGTCTAAGAAACGTGACGACACGAGTCAAAAAAGGTAGGATGACCTGCACTCAGAAAGTCTTGAGGACGAGACTTGTTTTGAGTGGTGTATTATGTAATGACCCGCTCCTCCCTAGCGGAACGCCGATTCAAACGGCAAGTGCAACGACTCAAACGAGCTATCGACCCGAAGAGTTGCCATCGACCTGACGAAGAATCGATGCAAGGCTTACATTGGCCCGTCAAGATGAATCCAAACTTAGACTTTCAAAGGCGCGCTCGGAGTATCGCTCGACCGATGCGAACATCGCTATGGTGGGTGGCTCCGATGAACCCGTCTTTGCTTAGCCTAGACACATAACAATACGGACACTAATGCTAGAATCGTTAGGCGATAACACCACACATGATAATAAATGACTCAACGCACCTAGCTAAGGGAATAATCCCATCTTGTATGCTTGTATAGAATATGGAAAAGAATATAGAAAATGTGAGAACTCTCGCGCCGCACTCCACGCTCGTGCTAAGGCACGGGCTTACATTTCGAGTTCCTTATGCATTCAACAATGAAACAATGAATGTATTACAACAATGAAACGGGAAGACTATTAACATAGTCGTTCCGAGTAGAGTATAGCAACATTGAAAGATTATGGGACCAATGGGTCGCCAAGGCGACTCCCGTATGGGGAGTTGCATAACGTGTGAATGAAAGAATGAATGGATAAGTGAATGAATGAACCAACGAATGAAAGAATGAATACATGAATGAATCAATGAACCAAAGGACAAGTAAAAAGAAAGAAAAGAAAGAATGAATAAAAGATAAGGAAGAAAGGAATGGTTAGCGACGGGTATGACGGGCACGTGCAACGGGGCTCGCTACCCGTGCTGCACGGACGCCAACCTGGTCGATAACGCATTATGGCTAAGGGTTAGCATGCGGCTCAGAGACAGCCGTTAAGTTAAAATGACAAATAATACGAAATGGTCGTGGACAATCCCCTCGTATATGGGAGGTGGAAGATATAAGGGATTTCCAGCGGCACGGTCAAAGGGGGGACGTGGCCGGTCCGGACGGAAATCAAAAATATGGCTTACGGGCTGCCTGGGTGCGAACTTGGCCATCCAGGGGACGTAAGTGCCGACGTATTTCAAGAGACTAACGGGGTGTGTGCCAGTCCGCACCCTACGCTAAGTTGAGAAATACCACGGCTTGGTTATGTCCAAAATGGCTTGTGATGCCAGCGACCAGTACATATAGATTTAAGTGGGCTTTGTTGGTGGCAATCCACGTGCAAGTCCTTGCATTGAAATCAAAGTAGTCTAAGTAAACTAAATGAACTTCCTTCAGAACAGGCTTGAATATAACACACCAAGTAATCGAGAGTACTTCGGCAAAGGAGTTAGAAAACACGTCTACGACGCGCTAGGACCCGAGGCAGGGACACGCCCTTGACATTGATAAGTTCACATGAATCACGTTAAGTTATTTCCTATGAATTGTTGACTAACTTGGTTTACTTTGGACAGGGAAGGCCGAACGGTAAGTATGGGTAAGTCGTACATGTATTTCCATGCAACACTTGAATTCGGCAATACGAGATAGGTTATGAAATATGCCATGAAATTGATCCTAAGGCAAGATTAGAAAGACAATGAATGATAGTCGGTGCACAAAAGTAAATAGAACATGTTTGGTAATGATAGCATTGTGGGTGAGCTAGCCTCCCAACATATTGTACAAAGACATTTCATAGTTGATTATACGAATATTTTATTTTTTTTATTTTGTGGATGAGATTAGTTGTCATGGTTTCAACTGCATTTTACAGCTTATGTATACATATGAGGGTTCCATATATTGTAGTATGCTTCGTATGTATATATCTGGCATGTCTACGTTCTTAGTCCTAAGTATTTGGGACTGGGGCGTTACATATTTTTGTGGTGGCCCATGTAGGTCTAGTTAGCCGTTTCGGTTACGTTACTGTACCGAGTGGGCCTGCGTATAAGATTAGAGTTTAGGATCTCATCCACATACTTGACCTCCTTCATCGTTTTTGTTTTTGTTTTTGAACTCTTGTTTGACTCCTTTATTCGCATCTTGCTTGATCCCTTCTATCGTAATTCTTATTTTTCCTTCGTGCTTAATAGAGGTTAGGAAGGTGATTCATACTAGGTAAGACATATTTTTGTGATATTCGAACTAGTGAATTCTTATAAGTTGGGTAGAATGCCTCATAACCTAGTATTCCCTTCGTCCTTAATACCCATTTTAGAGGATACTAAGAGGATTACCTAGACTATAGAGCTTAAGGGTCCATACCTCACTAGATTAACCAACGCCTTAGACAAGAAGATAGTAGGACAACTGTAGAGACAAGAACACTGGACGAGACTTAGATTTTGATGAACTTGAACTAATTGTGCCTTCTTAAAATCATAAATCTCACGTACTTTTATTTTATTGACTAACTTGACTGATGCTGCTATTATAGCTTAGTTTTGCAAACTTACTCTTTTATCGAACTTGTTCAGGACATGTGTTTATTGGGGACGCTCACTAACATATTATCTAATTAGAATCGGTGTATTATGGTCTGATCAACCTTAGTGCACTGGTTCACTCTTCATATGATTATCCTATGTGGATTGAGATATAGACGCCTCTCGGATCTCATCCGCCCCTGCCTTGACAACTCTTCTTGAAATTAATCAATCATCTTTCGAACCCCGTATTTGCACTCGATCCCCTCTCCCTTGAACTCCTTATCGTTTTTCTGTATTTACTTATTTCGAAAAAATAAATGCTCGTATCTGAAGGAAGATAGACACAGGATAACCCCCTTAGTTCACCATATCACCTATGGCCATGAAAGCTATATATACATAATCGTTTTCCATCTATTCGAAATCGGAGAACATTTTTCAAACTTGATTCATATCTACCTTACCATATTTTCTATTACGTCGTGTATTATTCTTTTATAATCAAGAGTCAATGTACGATATCATGACTTTGAATTTCCCTAACTTCGTTATTTATAGAACCATGTCTTAGTTTCTAGAGTGAATAGATTGTAAGTTCTTCTAAATTTTAGGATTTACTAGTATTACCAATTGATTAGGATAAGTTGGTTTCCGCTAGAATGATAATCAAGTGGCTCATGAACACGCATTTTCTATTTAGATCATTTGATATCTCCTACCATGACATCGATATTCGGAGCACGAGACCAGCTGTTTCATTCTAACAAATTTCATAAGCAAGATCTAGACGAGTCCACCTTCATTTAGGCATATCATGTCCCACTCAAATATGTCCTTTTGTACTCTATTTTTATGATACGGCTTTCAGGTAAAAAAGGACTAACTATAACCCTTACCGTAATATCGATATACTTTCCGACCTCAATTAGAGATCCAATCTTGACTGAAATCTTTCGACCGAATATATGATTGTGATCTACTCGAAGCCCACTACACACACGCCACTAGTGTGCCACTCAATAGAGGCACCTTGTGCTACTTAAAAGTCAGAGAAGGCGCATTTTGGCTTAAAGAACCTAGTTAACTAACTCAACTGACAAATAGCCCAACCACTTGAGTTTGAACCTACTCTAGGTTACCCTAACCTAATTGGAATGGTCTAGATTTATTTTGTGGATCTTGTCCACCCAATATAGATTAAAACCAAGAACTTATTCAATCAAAGATTGATGTCCAATTATGAAATCCATTATGACCAAGATTAATCCATCCATGCATATCATGAAATTTGGACCATAAAAACCAACCTTTATGAAATAGGTCCCTACTGTAATGACCCGCTCTGCCCTAGCGGAACGCCGATTCAAACGGCAAGTACAACGACTCAAACGAGCCGTCGACCCGAAGAGTTATCATCGATCTGATGAAGAATCGATGCAAGGCTTACATTGGCCCGTCAAGATGAATCCAGACTTAGACTTTCAAAGGCGTGCTCGGAGTATCGCTCGGCCGATGCGAACATCGCTAAGGTGGGTGGCTCCGATGAACCCGTCTTTGCTTAGCCTAGACACATAACAATACGGATACTAATGCTAGAATCGTTAGGCGATAACACCACGCATGCTAATAAATGACTCAACGCACCTAGCTAAGGGAATAATCCCATCTTGTATGCTTGTATAGAATATGGAAAAGAACATAGAAAATTTGAGAACTCTCGTGCCGCACTCCACGCTCGTGCTAAGGCACGTGCTTACATTTCGAGTTCCTTATGAATTCAACAATGAAACAATGAATGGATTACAACAATAAAACGGGAAGACTATCAATATAGTCGTTCTGAGTAGAGTATAGCAACATTGAAAGATTATTGGACCGATGGGTCGCCAAGGCGACTCCCGTACGGGGAGTTGCATAACGTGTGAATGAAAGAATGAATGGATAAGTGAATGAATGAACCAACGAAAGAAAGAATGAATACGTGAATGAATCAATGAACGAACAGACAAGTAAAAAGAAAGAAAAGAAAGAATGAATAAAAGATAAGGAAGAAAGGAATGGTTAGCGACAGGTATGACGGGCACGTGCAACGGGGCTCGCTACCCGCGCTGCACGGACGCCAACCTTGTCGATAACGCATTATGATTAAGGGTTAGCCTACGGCTCGGAGACAGCCGTTAAGCTAAAATGACAAATAATACGAAATAGTTGTGGACAATCCCCTCGTATACGGGAGGTGGGAGATATAAGGGATTTCCAGCGGCACGGTCAAAGGGGGGACGTGGCCGGTCCGGACGGAAATCAAAAATATGGCTTACGGGCTGTCTGGGTGCGGACTTGGCCATCCAGGGGACGTAAGTGCAGGCGTATTTCAAGAGACTAACGGGGTGTGTGCCAGCCCGTACCCTACGCTAAGTTGAGAAATACCACGGGTTGGTTATGTCCAAAATAGCTTGTGATGCCAGCGACAGGTGCATATAGATTTAAGTGGGCTTTGCTGGTGGCAATCCACGTGCAAGTCCTTGCATTGAAATCAAAGTAGTCTAAGTTAACTAAATGAACTTCCTTCAGAACAGGCTTGAATATAACACACCAAGTAATCGAGAGTACTTCGGCAAAGGAGTTAGAAAATACGTCTACGACGCGCTAGAACCCGAGGCAGGGACACGCCCTTGACATTGAAAAGTTCACATGAATCACGTTAAGTTATTTCCTATGAATTGTTGACTAACTTGGTTTACATTGGACAGGGAAGGCCGGACGGTAAGTATGGGTAAGTCGTACATGTATTTTCACGCAACACTTGAATTCGGCAACACGAGATAGGTTATGAAATATGCCATGAAATTGATCCTAAGGCAAGATTAGAAAGACAATGAATGATAGTCGGTGCACAAAAGTAAATAGAACGTGTTTGGTAATGATAGCATTGTGGACGAGCTAGCCTCCCCACCAGTGCATAACAATGTACTGATAACCCCACAGTCGGCTTGCAGGAAGTAGGAGACGTCATCGGGTGCGGAGCTTCCCTCGAACGTGCTAAGGCGCGGAGCTATCTCTGGAGCCTTGGAGCGTTGCAAAGGAGCTGAAACACCATATACTGGACATAATGAATCGAAACATCGCCATGAATCATTCTATCTTGTAAGCCACTTGGCACGCCTTTTATGTTTCAGAGAGAGAGCTTGAGCAATTTGTAATATCGGTCTAGCGCCACTTGTAAACTTCTTGAAAATCAATAAAGAGTTTGAATTCGCTTCAACTTATGTTCATTTACTTTCCGCTGCAAATGGGAACACTCTGTGGCCTAGCTCAAATCGGCTGTTTCTGGACATAGCCTTGTACGGGCGCAACCTAGGCCCGTGTGACATCACGCCTTAGCGAGGACGATCGCTCCTACGGGAGCGGGGCGTGACAGATTGGTATCAGAGCTCGACTTTACGTTCTTGGACTTCGTTTCGATTTTCTCTGCTTTGAAAGCTCGTTGAAACAAAAGAAGTACACGCTCTCTCTCGTTGTGCCTTGGGATGTTCCATACAATAAGTCTAATATTTTCAAAAGCTCGTACGAGTACTCGGTTGGACGGGATCGATAGACAAAGGCCTTTCTGCCAAATCATGACGGACTTAAGTCGAAAGAAAACTAAAAATGCTAGAAGTTAGAAAACGCAAGTCATGCCCGAATAACCTTACGCTGAAAATGGCGAACGAGTACTTGAGACCAAAGTATAGATCGAACGGGATGGTTATGCACGCAGCCTTTTGGATAAGTTGTGCGGAGTATCGCGCACCTAGACCTTCTAGTGCAAACGAGTTGCGAGCGAGATCGATTATCGCCCGAACGAGAATAAGTGAGCGTGCAAACTCGAATATAGTCCGCACGGGATAGCTATGCACATGGCCTTTTGGCTAAGTTGTGCCGCGTGTCACGCACCTCGAATTTTTGGTGCAATCGAGTTGCGAGCGATATCAAGTACCGCTCGGTCGGGAACGAAGCTACACTTGGAGTGTATATCGATAGGAACGCTATCAAACTAACGCTTAGGCGTGCACGGAAGATTGATTTAGATTTTGAGGAACGGGCGAACGCACGATTGAACATGTCGAAAGGGAATCGAATGATCGTTTGAGGATTTGAAGAATGACTTGACCCCGAGTGGTGTATATGATAGATTCGGAAAAGAATAAGAATGAGTGTCGACGACTAGTCGAGTGGCTCGAACCCTGAGTGGTGTATGGACGTTATAAAAATTGTTCCAGCGAGACTAAAGGATTTACGGATAGAACGAACACGTCGGCAAGCGATGATATCACACAAAGCCTTAGAACGAGTAACGCTTAGTTGGTTTTGAATTCGATAGTCTCAAACGAGATGTTGTTCGGATGAATTAAGAATGCGTAGTACGAATTACGAAATAGTTGAATGGATATTTGAAATGATAAAATAAATGGAGGTCTTGGTCGAGAAAACGTAGTGGATCGTGCATGCGATTTGGAATTTAGTTGAATGGATTGAAACTTGAGTTAAGACGAAATACCCAGACAAAATCGAAGTTAGCATGATCAGAAGATAGCTTGCATGAAAAATGTTGGTTGGAAGATACGAGAATGACTAAGAAATTGGAATGGATGTTGCTCGATGACGAGTTAGCACGAGACAATGTAAAATGAGGAATTAAGTTACACGACTCGGAATTTGTTGCAAAAATGATGATCTTCAGGTTATGTACATCATCGATGGTATTGAGGCGTATCAAAGATCGATGTACGATAACTCGAGGGTACTCTGATTCGATGAATGATGAGCATGTTAGAAGTTATTATTTTGAAGGATACTATGTTGGGGAATTTTGAGAGAAATGAATGTTTGGAATGAACGAGGAAAGTGACTTGATTGTTCGGTGATAACCACAACGACAACTATCTTGTCTAACGCGAGCGCAACTCCAGCCTCGTACATGCGTCATGTCGGATTTGGGACGATCATTCCGTGTGAGCGTTGGCATGGTGATTCACGTTCAGCGGGAATGATCGAACTCGAAATACCTTGACATAGCAATTTTGATTGCTTCGACTTGTGGTTTGAAGCGAAGGTAAATTCGAGGATTGTTAGGTCTTGCGATTGAAGAATAAAAAAACTTGAGGATTGAGTAGACCCAATCTGCGTATCGAAAACGAGTAAGTCTAGATTTAACGCAAGAGTTACGTCCCGATGAGGACGATTATTCTACGGGAACGTTGACGTGGTGATTCATGTCCGTCATGGGTAATCATACTTGCGTGAGATCGGGACGTGACATATTGTAAGGCTAGACGACCTTGTGATCGACTACGTGAATTGGATAGGATGAATAGGTGGATTGTATCAAACATATTTGAAGATATAGACTGCGATAATGGCTAGTGCGGACCCACGATATTGACATGTCAAGGATTTGATTGAGGACAACCTATCGTAGGATGACATTCCTAACGAGCTCGAACTTGGAGCGGAGAATTTGTTGATGCGAAGAGGGTGAACGCTGCTTGATGTTTAGAAGTTTGAGCAAAACGAACTTGGGTAGAAACTCCCGTACAAACGAACAAATGGTTTGACCATAGGATTTGGGGCGAGCGTCGTACAACGACCTTGTACGATGAGCCACAGACTTGACTTGTCACTATGACCTGGTGAGATGACCTAGCGGATAGGCCGACGACCCTATGCCGAGTGATTGAACTTGTGCAATTGACCTTACAGTATCGTCTGGACGGACGATAGACTTGGGCAGCAATACTTAGAGTAGGACGGGGAACAGGGAGTGTGCATGAACGACGACGAGATTGGCCTCAAGCAAAGCGAATGATAGGAATGGATGATGCGCAAGTAAAGTTGGGCTAACGAATTGAATCATTGATAGGAAGACATACTCGATAAATAGTGCAATACTTGGTCTTGAATCGGACGGAAGGTACTTAAGACTTGGTCGACTCCGCTAAGAAGAAGAAATCGTATTGATTTCGTAGACAAGAACGCTTGAGAAGCGAATCAAATCATCTCGAGGACCGAGATAAACGATAGTGAGATACACATGAGTTCGATTTTAAATCGAAGTTAGCAAAATGATCGGCAAATCAAAACTATCACGAGTAGCTTGTCCGACTTCGCTAATCGCTAAACTTGGTTGAATTGTACGTGTTCGGGGGACGCCTTGGATACATGCACGATCCAAACTCAGCGATACGATGAACTCGAATGCAGCTGCAAGTGGGTGTTACGATGCGCATAAACGAAAGTGAGTTTGCCACAGCCTACGACCCTCGTATTTGATGAATTACAACGTACCTCGTGCGACTGCTACAGTCCTATGACATAAAAAAATAGCAACCAAGTCGAAGAAACACTTGAATTGAATAAGTGCCATCAACTCTAAAATGAATGAAAAGTTATTTAATAAAATCGACCAAACGTATGCGACACGGAACTTGAAAAGGTATCGAGTATAGTTAGATGCCATCGAGGGTAAAGTCATTCGATAAGGATTGTCTAAGAAATGTGATGATACGAGTCAAGAAACGATAGTATGACCTACACTCAGGAAGTCTCGAGGACGAGACTTGTTTTGAGTGGTGTATTATGTAATGACCCGCTCCTCCCTAGCGGAACGCCGATTCAAACGGCAAGTGCAATGACTCAAACGAGCCGTCGACCCGAAGAGTTGCCATCGACCTAATGAAGAATCGATGCAAGGCTTACATTGGCCCGTCAAGATGAATCCAGACTTAGACTTTCAAAGACGCGCTCGGAGTATCGCTCGGCCGATACGAACATCGCTAAGGTGGGTGGCTCCGATGAACCCGTCTTTGCTTAGCCTAGACACATAACAATACGGACACTAATGCTAGAATCGTTAGGCGATAACACCACGCATGCTAATAAATGACTCAACGCACCTAGCTAAGGGAATAATACTATCTTGTATGCTTGTATAGAATATGGAAAAGAACATAGAAAATGTGAGAACTCTCGCGCTGCACTCCACGCTCGTGCTAAGGCACGGGCTTATATTTTGAGTTCCTTATGCGTTCAATAATGAAACAATGAATGGGTTACAACAATAAAACGGGAATACTATCAACATAGTCGTTCCGAGTAGATTATAGCAACATTAAAAGATTATGGGACCAATGGGTCACCAAGGCGACTCTCGTACGGGGAGTTGCATAACGTGTGAATGAAAGAATGAATGGATAAGTGAATGAATGAACCAACGAATGAAAGAATGAATACGTGAATGAATCAATGAACGAAAGGACAAGTAAAAAGAAAGAAAAAAAGAATGAATAAAATATAAGGAAGAAATGAATGGTTAGCGACAGGTATGACGGGCACGTACAACGGGGCTCGCTACCCGCGCTGCACGGACGCCAACTCGGTCGATAACGCATTATGGATAAGGGTTAGCCTACGGCTCGGAGACAGCCGTTAAGTTAAAATGATAAATAATACGAAATAGTCGTAGACAATCCCCTCGTATACGAGAGGTGAGAGATATAAGGGATTTCCAGCAGCACGGTCAAAGGGGGGACGTGGCCGGTCCGGACGGAAATCAAAAATATGGCTTACGGGCTGCCTGGGTGCGGACTTGGACATCCAGGGGACGTAAGTGCAGGCGTATTTCAAGAGACTATCGGGGTGTGTCCCAGCCCGCACCCTACGCTAAGTTGAGAAATACTACAGCTTGGTTATATCCAAAATGGCTTGTGATGCCAGCGACCAGTACATATAGATTTAAGTAGGCTTCGCTTGTGGCAATCCACGTGCAAGTCCTTGCATTGAAATCAAAGTAGTCTAAGTTAACTAAATGAAGTGCCTTCGGAACATGCTTGAATATAACACACCAAATAATCGAGAGTACTTCGGCAAAGGAGTTAGAAAACACGTCTACGACGCGCTAGGACACGAGGCAGGGAACGCCCTTGACATTGAAAAGTTCACATAAATCACGTTAAGTTATTTCCTATGAATTGTTGACTAACTTGGTTTACTTTGGACAGGGAATGCCAGATCGTAAGTATGGGTAAGTCGTACATGTATTTCCACGCAACACTTGAATTCGGCAATACGAGATAGGTTATGAAATATGCCATGAAATTGATCCTAAGGCAAGATTAGAAAGACAATGAATGATAGTCGGTGCACAAAAGTAAATAGAACGTGTTTGGTAATGATAGCATTGTGGGCGAGCTAGCCTCCCCACAAGGCATAACAATGTACTGATAACCCCACAGTTGGCTTGCAGGAGGTAGGAGACGTCATCGGGTGCGAAGCTTCCCTCGAACGTGCTAAGGCGCGGAGCTATCTCTGGAGCATTGCAAAGGAGATGAAACATCATATAGAGGACATAATGTATCAGAACATCGCCATGAATCATTCCATCTTGTAAGCCACTTGGCACGCCTTTTATGTTTCAGAGAGAGAGAGCTTGAGCGATTTGTAATATTGGCCTAGCGCCACTTGTAAACTTCTTGAAAATTAATAAAGAGTTTGAATTCGCTTCAACTTGTGTGGCATCACGCCTTAGCGAGGACGATCGCTCCTGCGGGAGCGGGGCGTGACACCTACACCTATTATATAGGCTCCATCTCTTGGTCCACTAATCCCTGTCCATAATTTCCTTAACTATATCTTTTTGTAGCCTATGATATGCGATGAATGGAATTCCGATGTACCAACTTATTTTCGGTTATGCTTGGCCAAGACCACTCCTACTGCTTAATGAAATATAGTCAATATATGGACAATGCTAAATGAGTAATACCTCGATTTCCTTTATGTAGAGTTCGCAACTATGATCATTAGTACCTCATACATCTTCTTAAAATTTGACCTTCATAAAAGTCCTATTATTGTGCTTCCTAAATTAACCAATTTCTGTAAGTTGGGTAGAACCTTGATCTTAGTGTCCTCTAACTTTAGAATGAGATGCCAAACTTGGTTTTTATTTGTAACCGTTCTTTTATCTGTTTGGAAGTTGTGATACGATATTTGTATTGCATTTTACATCCCTTGCTCGTGCGATTAGATAATTGCGGTAAACGATCGCAACCTTGATTCTCCAATTTCGTTCTATTATAGAATCGAATCTTAGTTTCAATTTTAAGAATAAAATTTCTGAAATGTATAGGAAAGCCTCTATAAAAGTTAGCAATGATTGTGATAGATTGGTTCCAATTGAACTAATGAAACAGTAGTTCAGAACGTCCACTCCAATCTGTATCATTTGATACCCTCGACCGTGACTTTGATATTGGGAGCACAACATGAGCATTTTCCTTCCAACAAATTTTACACTCACGAACTAGACAAGTCACTCTACACCCATGACATACATGTCCACACAAACATACATTCTTGTGTTCTATTTCAATTATGCAACATGTATGACACATTTTTCTCATAAGAACAATCTTTAAATGCCTATTTTGCTCCAATTGAATTTAAAAATGCAATACTGACCCTGTCCCCTTACTGAACTAAACACCCATGATCCATGCAAGACGCATCACACCTAAGATGTATGCATTCCACCCAAGAAAGCACATGCCTCCTACATAATACCCAACACGAATCTCGTATACACTAGACATTACTGCTTAAGGATTCCGGACACTTACCTAATCATATGCTATAGCAAGGTTTTCTGTACTTGTTATAGACTCTCAACTCCCAGCCCATGAATCCTTCTTTCCCTAAGCTCCTCAACTTTATCTCTTAGTTACCGCGTTAGACGGAGAGTGAAACCCCTTGAACCGACATGTTTTGGTGATATTCGAACAAGAGATTCATACCATCTTGTCGAGAGCACGGTTGATAGGAACAATATTATATGGTAATAATTCTCCTATAGAAGTTATCGACCAAGAAAGCCATGACAATATCTAGGCTCACTTAGAATCCGTGACGTTAGTCAAAAAGGGTCCAATATTCTCGTGTCTCTCATTAGAAATTGTCCTTGTCAGAAGTCTCGTAATGACGATTTTCATGGTTAACCAACTTCTATAAGTTGGGTAGGACCTTGAACAAAGAATACCCTATCTTGTAACATATGATGTCAATTGGGATCCCAGTGATAACCCCCTCCTCCATCGTTTCCGAAACCAAGTCCAGATTTGACGTACCTGCCCTCCCTTTGTAATAATCCTGTTGTTCTTCGATATTAGATTTATTTTAATTTTGAAGACAAAATTTTTATAAGTTGGATAGGATGTAAACCCCCTAAATTTTAGATAGTTTAATTAAATTTTACCTAATATATTTTTATAGTATTTTTATTTTTGGGCTTTTAACTTTAAGCTTTGTCAATATTCTGTAGTAAGTTAAATGATACATTATATACATACTTGATAAGTGGTACCAGTTTATGTACCAAAAACTTCAGAGAAATATTTTACTATCTTTGGGAAGTTTAGGAAATTTTTTATTGTTACTTTTATTTTATTTTGTATTTTTATCTCCTTAAGTACTAAATACTTATTTTTTAAAATCTAATAAATTTTTGCTATTAATAATAGTACACTTTATATATAAGATAGATAATTAGTATAAGGTTACTTATTAGGATAAATTAGAAAATATTTTTGACTTATTTAGAAATTTTGTTTAAAATTTTTGGGCATGTATACATACATATATACATAAATAAATTTATAAAAAAAAGGGCACACTGGAACAGTGCCTGCAAAGCCCCACCCCCTCTGCTTCCAAACCGAGCATTTTTTTTATAGATTTGATCAATACAAATTTGATCAATCAAATACCATTTTTAAACAAAATTTTTCCCTAGGAGTCCTTATTCGACTCTCTACCAGATAGGATCAAACACAATCGAATTCATGGTTCAAATTCATGGGAAATTCAAGTCAAAATTGGGTTGAATATCGATATATATACCACCAATATTTAATTGGATGACATCCCAACCAAACATGAATCCCTTAGAAAACAACTTGACGTTTCTAGACGCCCTGCAGCCGCCCCCAACCTCCTGCAGCAGCCGCGTGCTGCCTGCCGTCGCCGGAGCACCGTCGAACAGCCGGGAAATAGAGTATTACTCTATTTCCGTTTCAGCAAGGTACACACACCTTCACGTCCAATTTCCTCTTCGTTACTCGATCAATTTAAGATATGTAAACTCCTACTAAGAGACTCCATGGCCCTCTCGACACCCAAAAACTAGTTCGGGGAGTAGCCGTTCTATCGATTTAGAAAGTCGATCCAAACATCGGAGAAAAATTGTTACACGAACAGTTTATAAATAGTCCAAGTAGCACTGTTTGAAGGCCCATCCTCGTGAACTTGATAGCAGTTTCAAAATTTCACCTGAACAAAATTTTAGACTACATGTAGCACTTAAAACCCTTTCTTTTAGTTTAATTTTTCATTCACTACATGTAAAGAATTTTGATTCCAAATTTGTAGAAAACAGTTTTTATAAAACTATAAAATTCAATAAAATTTTCCCAATTCGGCGTTCGCCCCAACAAACAAGGCGACGTGGTCGCTAACCGAAAGCATCAAAAGGTGCGTATCAACTTCGTGGATGTATGGGATTCAACGGAACTTGATTTCGTTGTGTGTACGCGACGAAATCGAGGCGTATCGGTCGAGATACCCCGTATCGGTCTCTTTGCAAGCTAGGTCATAACTTTGCATACAGTCATCGATTTGAGATGAAACCTGCGCCAACAGGACCGTATCATTTTTCTGGTCCTGTATGCCAAGTTTGGTCCGATTCTGAGAAGGTCGACCGAAATGCTTTTTTGTGGGCCCGCGACCCGATCTAACGGGCAAAATTGTGTACGGCCCGCCGAAATCCAATTTTGGACATATAGTTGGATTCGTCTCCTCAAACTGAACCTATAGACATATAGTTTGACGACTTTTGAGATCGTAGGTTCTGGCACGCATTTTGGTGCAAAACGGGTCCAACGGCGGACATCATTTTGACCCAAAATACGATTTTATTCCTGTGTCCAGAATTGGACTTTTGGACAGACGTTACATATCTTTAACACCAGGAATGTTCATGGTGTTTATTTCAGCATCCGAGGACGTTTGTGGAGTTTTACTTCATTGATAATGATTCTAACTGTTGGATTTTGCTACCTCCCACACCACCCTCAGGCAAGATACCAGGCACTATTCTCGAAATCCATTTCCACCTACAGTGGTTAGGTATCACTACCATATTTCTAGTTTGAGGATATTTTTTTCATTTTTGAGGTTATTTAAATTTATTATAATTTATGGGAATTTTTAGAATTTATTTTGGAATTATTTGAATGATGGTTGACTAGGTTGACTTTGACTAGCATTGACCTTGGTAGACTAACCTAGAAGCTAACCCTAGTTGTGTTTGGACTTGATTAGGTCATGTGACCCTAACCTAACATTAAGTTAATTCCTAATAGGCCAATTAGAATTTAAGTTAGAATAGTTAAGTCATAAGCCATGACTTATGGTTGAACCATTAATTAGCAACTTAGCACATAGGGGCCCAAAGCCCAACCCACTAGCTAACCCTAACCCTAATTCACTCTATGGCCGGCCACACCTACATTGGGATTCCCACCCTATAAATACTCTCTTCCATTAGGGCTAGCCTTTTTAGGAAAGTTTTATTTGTAAAGAGAGGTATGTACCAACTTTATTAATTCATAGAAAATCCAAATTAATTCCTTTTTCCCTCAAACAAATTGCAATAGGTTTTAATTTAGGTTTTCTTACTGTTGTTATATTTTATTCTCAGTTTGTGAGCAATTTGAAGAAGTTTGCTAGCAAGGAGGAACCCCCCTATTGGAAGCTTTTCTTGCATTTGGACACCACTAGGTAAATCACTCTAAACTCCATTAAATTCCGGATTTCTTTCATAGAGACCTAGACCTAGGTGTCCCCTAGCTAACCCTAGATTTTTGTGGCATTTTGGACCCATTTCGTGTCCGTATCGGACACGTAACCGACCATAGACCTAAGTGTTTGATGAAATGCCCCAAAGGGCATTTCGTTTTGATTTTTGAATTATGTTTGAATAGAAATTATTGTTTTGATGGGGCTTATTGATTTCTAGTGTCCTGAGATTGTTTTCGTGTCGTATCGTATCAGAAATTGGACACGAACACGCGGGTGGACACATTGCACATGTTGCCCTGCTACTCGGGTGTTGTTTCTCGTTGGACACGGAGATTCAGGTCATGCCACTTGGCGTGGGCCAAGGGGTAATGACTGACACGAGGTCCTCCAAGTTGGAGACGCTCTCGTGTCGTGTCGAATACATTTTTCAGCCCGCACTGGGTTTTTTACTAACTGTTCAGTCGGGTTTTCGTGCACTGATACGCACTCCTAGATACAACATCGTGACACGTGGACCTATGTCAGGCTGTGCCAGACGAAGACCTATACTAGGCGAACTCGTAGGTGTGTGCACGAGACACGAAGTATCCTGTGTCGGGTACACGACACGCGTGCACTTATGCACGAGGCTGCACTGCTGTACAGTGTCCAGTTTGGTCGATTTGGGTTTAATTGATGTGGACACGTCGTGTCACGTTGTGGTGGACACGAGACACTCTCTGGGATACGAACACATGTTGGGTTTACATTACCAACCATTTGATTTACATCTTAGAACGTTTTAAACCATTAATTCCCATTTACCCTATTTGTGAACTGATACATAATATTAAGTATTCCCAGCTTTTTCCCAGTTTTAATATTCAAACTTTGGCAGTTGATTTAACCTCATTAGAACTGTTATTAGCATGATTTAAAACCCTAATGTTGTTCTCCTACATGTAATCTACTTGTGTGTGAATTTTGGGGTGGTTTCATTTAGTATAGGATTCAAAATGGGATTTCAAACCATTGGGACAGAAAACTGAAACTATGAATTGGTTTCCTTTCCTTTTCTTCCCTGTTTAGCAACACACTCATTCATGTACACTTACTGTCCAGTATTGGACTTTACACATCACACACCCACTCTCATATAACAAGCATTGACACACTCCCTAGCTAAACCTGTCAACTATCCCACACACACACATCCTACTGTCCACTGGACTGAACACACATTGACACTTGCTACACTGCTGAGCTACTCACTGATTTTCCTAATATCACTCACTGTCAACTAACACACACACACACACAGTTAGCTCTCACCCTCTCACTCATGCACACACACTTG
Source organism: Iris pallida (assembly GCA_029216955.1). NCBI lineage: Eukaryota > Viridiplantae > Streptophyta > Magnoliopsida > Asparagales > Iridaceae > Iris > Iris pallida. The sequence goes on along the minus strand of JANAVB010005796.1, from coordinate 16,706,205 downwards.
ACACCTCTCCACTTTCCTATCTCTATGTGTATAAATATATATATTTTTTTTGTATATATATATATATATATATATATATATATATATATAAATTATATGTTATGTATATATATAAAAAAAAAAATATATATATATATATATATATAAATTATATGTTATGTATATAATTAGCTATATATATATGTGTATATATATATATTTAGTTGGTCATGTATATAGATATTGGAATATATGTAGTTAGGCTATATATTTTGTGTGATATACATTTATAGGAGATTGGTTATACCTTAACATTGTGGTATAGTATCTTAGGTATCCTAAGATATGTTAGCCTATGGTTGATTGAGTTAGCCTTATAGAGTTTGATTTGATAGTTAACCCTTGGCCTAATTACCTCGTGGACTAGTCTATATTGACCAAAACCTTAGTTAGTCTAAGTTTGACCTAGACTTGACCTAGCTTGATCATGTTGACTAGTATAGACTAGTTTAGACCTAGAATAACTTGTTTGACCTAATTTAGACTTGTTAGACTAGTTTGACCATAGTTGACCTAGGTTTGACTTCTTGGTGGACCAGGGTTGACCAAGAGTTGACTTTGGCCTAGTTTGACCTAGATTTATTTAGAATGCATTGAATTGCATCTTGTTATCATTTTAGACTTATTGTGACTTGTGCTGTTCTGATTAGGAGCCAGACACCTCTCCTCGGACAGTACATTTCAGTTGGACACTCAGATACCAGGCGAGTACATTCTCTGATCATTTCATATCCTGTTTAGAATTATTTTCCTGCTTTAAATTACTTTACTTGATACTGTCACGTTGGTCACACGGATTAGTACTATATGGATCCCTTCTTGAGATATTATTCCCTCAGGGAGCATCGTATACTACATGTTCTGTGCGTTTCACTTACATGGTGTATCACTATGCTTCACGGTTCATTGATCACTTGTGACATGTACTCTCATGATCACAGAGTCTTTCTTGAATCACCCATTTATGGGCATTTCTAGAATCACCCATTTTTGGGCCATCCATGTATCACCCCTTGTGAGCCTTTGCATGGAATTATAACATAACTTGGCTGGATCCTTGTGTATTGATTGGGGGTACGGGAGAGTAGAAGTAGACATGTGAATAATATCCAAGTAGTATCTCACCTGATCCCCTTCGTAGTGTCTCATCAGAATCTCCTATGCCATTCACATGTTTATATTGTACTCTGACTCACTAGCCACTGATAGTTCTCTATTTACAGTATATATTTCTATTACAGCTTTCTCTGTTTACATCCTGTACTTTCTTTCAGTTCTTGTATCTTACTTTACTGTATATTATATTTTCTAACCTGCTATGAACTGTTGAGATGTATTATGCTCGCTCCTGTCCTGACTGGACCTGTTGAAAATATTACAGAAAACGAGGAGAAGGCCTGTGTGGATACCTATTATGGTGCTACCTTAGATGAGTGCTTGGACCTGTACCAACAGCAGGTCCCACTAGCAGTGGATGATACTCCTCTAGACTAGGATGTTTTTCATTTACATTACTCTCTGGATGATTGTATATATTTGATACTGGGATATGTATTTATCTTAGTCACTTAGACTCTCTGTTTGTACTTGTGGATTTTCTTTCCTTTCAGCAGTATTTATCTATCTATCTTTCTATCTTATCTTCTGCCTTAGTTGTGATTGAGTTTACTTTCTGCTATGTCACCCCCATTCGGAGAGTATAAACTGTTTAGCAATATATTGTTAGATGTTGTGACCTAGGACAGCGTTCTACCGCCGACACTGCGGCGTAGGCTGGATGTACCAACTTCTCGTGCCCTTACTCTAGGGTGCGGGTCGTGACACATTTTTAGTGGTGGCCCATGCAGGTCAAGATTGAAATGTAGTGGTATTCGAACTAGAATATCACTGCAGCCTGCAGTAGAATTAGGAAATTTTTGAAGGTACTCAATCATATTAGGAAAAACTCTTTATCAGATTCCGTATATCTAAATCTTGCTGCTTATTTTCTTCCATTGAATTTAAACTGTCCTCCTTTGATGTTTCGACTCATTCTCAGCAATTGTTTCTTTTGATCTGTGTCTCCAGGATGGTTGAGACGAGATCGCATCGCCAGGGCCAGGGGGACGTCGATGAGAGGTCTGCCACCTCTCATACTCAGCAGCCAGTCCCTGTTACCCTAGCCCCAATCATGCCAGCTGGGATAGGCGTTTCAGCTGCTTTCGGAGGAGCCCCACCACCTGTGAGGCATGGGCCGAGTCCGGTGATTCCGGATGTGCTTCTGCAGCATCAGCCACCTGTGGAGACAGTTGACGCCGTTCAGTTGTTAGCCTTCTTCCGGCAGTACATGGATGGTCAGTAGACCCAGCAGCAGAGGCACACAGCAGAGCTCATATGAGGCGTTGATGTGGTCGTGACAGCGGTAGAGAGAGTTGCAAATCAGCCAGCAGCAGTCCAGCAGCCGCACCCTCCGAGGGAGAAAGGCATACAGGACTTTCAGAAGATGCACCCGAGAGACTTCTGAGGGACAGAGGGGATCTTGTATGCCGATGAGTGGATTGAGCACATGGAGAAGATATTCATGTTGGCTGAGATCCCGACGGGGCTCCAGATTGAGGCTGCGGCCAGCATGATGCAGGATCTGGCCCATACATGGTACCAGACCGACCCAAGGGTTGGTACAACAGGACAGACTTGGGTAGCATTCAAGAAGCTGTTCAAGGAGCCGGATGCAGCGCTGGGAGCCCTCGAGATTCAGTTCGAGGCCCTAGTCCAGGGGAGCCAGTCTGTGGAGGAGTATGCAGGAGAGTTCTGCCGCCTGAACAGATTTGTAGTGGGCTTGTCGGAGGCGACGAAGGCCCGAAGGTTCCTGAAGGGCTTGGTAAAGGAGGTCAAGTCCTACACCAAGAATGCCCACAGCGCTACCTTTGAGGAGATCCTAGTGGATGCATTAGCTACAGAGGATGATCTTGTGCTTAGGCTCAAGAGGGGGCGAGACTTCCAGGGAGGCAGCAACAGCGGAGGCCAGGCCAAGAGGCCTCACTTCCAGCACCAGCAGTCGAGGCAGTTCCAGCCGCAGCAGTTTCAACAGCCGAGGCATCAGCCAGTGTAGCATCAGCAGCAGAGGGTACAGCAGCAGGCACCGAGGCAGCAGGCCACCACCTGTGCTTATTGTAAAAGCTAGGGCATGGATGGAACGAGTGTAGAAAGAGACTGGCAAGTGCCTGGCATGTGGTTCAGGAGACCACCAGATGAGGGAGTGTCTCGTAGCACGAGCAGCTCAAGGAGGAGGAGCCAGAGCTCTACCAAGCCAGCAGAGGGGACCAGCCCTACTGACACAGCAACAGAGATTTGTTCAGCATCAGCAGCAGGCCAAGGAAGGCTAGCAGGGGCGAGCTTTCGCCATGGTGGCTGAGGATGCAGAGGTGATAGGAGAGCTGATCGCAGGTTCGATTCTTCTCGACTCCAGTCCAGCTTTTGCATTATTCGATTCCGGTGCTTCGCATAGCTTCATATCAGTATCATTTGTGATTAGACACGGTATCATAGCTGAATCGTTACCTAGGACTTACAAGATCACGACCGGGGGTGGCATTATCCCCGTGAGTGATGTTTGTCAGGATCGGAGTTTGTTTTGGGAGGCCGTGAGTTGGAGGTGAGCCTGCTCGTAATGCCATTGTCGAACTACGATATAGTACTCGGTATGGATTGGTTGAGTAGGCACCACGCCAGCATTGATTGCAGAGGGGGTAGAGTTCTGTTCAGAGCGCCGGAGGAGCCAAAGTTCGAGTACTCCAGACGTCAGGCGGAGCAGAGCAGCGGGGTTTTCTGCGGAGTCTCGGTTAAAGAGCAGACGATTCTACACCCCTTGATAGCAGAGTATATAGATGTTTTTCCAGAGGAGTTGCCGGGATTGCCACCAGACAGAGATATAGAGTTCTCGATAGACTTGGTTCCAGGAGCAGAACCTATCTCTCAATATGTCTATCGAGTGAACAACAGTGAGTTGGTGGAGCTAAAGAAGCAGGTGGATGAGCTACAGGACAAGGGCTTCATCAGTTCGAGTTCGTCGCCATGGGGTGTACCAGTATTGTTTGTGCCAAAGAAGGATGGGTCAGTACGAATGTGTATTGACTATAGGAAACTCAACAACCTCACGATCAAGAACAGATACCCACTGCCGCGGATCGACGATCTTTTTGACCAGTTGAGCGGAGCTCGGGTATTTTCCAAGATTGATCTGAGGTCAGGATATCACCAGGTGAAGGTGAAGGGGGAGCATATTCCCAAGACCGCTTTCAGGACGCGATATGGGCAGTTTGAGTTTTTGGTTATGCCGTTTGGGCTAACCAATGCACCAGCAGTGTTTATGAACCTAATAAACAAGGTGTTCCACCAGTAACTGGATCAGTTTGTGGTGGTGTTCATTGACGACATCTTGGTATATTCCAAGACTGAGGAGGAGCACGAAGAGCATTTGCGGATAGTGCTGGATACTCTCAGGAGGGAGCAGCTTTATGGAAAGCTCTCCAAGTGTGAGTTCTTCTTGGACCGGGTTGACTTTTTGGGGCATGTGGTGACTGAAGATGGTATCTCAGTTGACCCCAAGAAGTTCGTAGCCGTTGAGGCATTGGCAGCGCCGACTTCAGTGGCAGAGATCAGGAGTTTCCTGGGCTGGCAGGATATTATCGGAGATTTATGCAGGATTTCTCCCGGATTGCAGAGCCGTTGACTCGGTTGACCCGGAAGGATGCTAAGTATATTTGGTTAGAGGAGTGTCAGGCAGCTTTTGATGAGTTGAAGAAGCGGCTTACGACAGCTCCGATTCTGACATTACCTTCAGGATCAGGCGGATTCACTATTTATAGTGACGCTTCAGGGAAGGGGCTGGGTTGTGTCTTACAGCAGCATGGGAAGGTGATTTCCTATGCTTCCAGGCAATTACGTCCCCATGAGAAGAACTACCCTACCCATGACCTAGAGCTGGCAGCGGTGATATTTGCTCTGAAGTTATGGAAGCATTATCTGTATGGAGAGAGGGTGGAGATTTTTATAGATCACAAGAGCTTAAAGTATGTGTTCACTCAGAAAAATGTGAACATGAGGCAGCACAGATGGCTAGAGTTGATGAAGGACTTTGACATCCTACTTCAGTATCGCCCAGGGAAGGCCAACGTGGTTGCCGATGCCTTGAGTAGGTATCCGAGATCCACGTATTTGACTATGGATCGACACTTGCTTGCAGATTTGGAGAGCCTTGGGATTGAGGTGTTCGTGCCCGGAGTACAGATACAGATGTGGGGCATGCATATTCAGTCGGACTTGGTAGAGAGGATCAAGGCAACACAGTTTGAGGACGTTGCTCTGCGGCGTCTCCGAGAGCAGGTTCGAGCAGGATTGGTGGATGGCGAGTTTTCTCTTGTAGAGGATGGTGCCTTGAGGCACGGTTCCAGGTTATATGTGCCCAGCGGAGAGCTCAGGGGGCAGGTTTTACAGGAGGCCCACAGATCTCAGTACTCTATACACCCTGGTGCCAACAAGATGTACCAAGTTCTGAGGGAGCATGTTTGGTTGTCACGACCCGCACCCACTGTGAGGGTACGAGTACGTAACAACGTCCAGCCTACGCCGCAGTGTCGGCGGTAGAACGTTGTCCTAGGTCTCAATGCATCTAACAGTATAAGGCTAAACAGTTTATACTCCCCGAGTGGGGGTGACATAGCAAAAAGTAAACTCAATCACAACTAAGGAAGAAGAAGCACGATATGATAAAGAACTCAAGGAAAATACAGATGATCAAATAGTCTAAGATAACATCCCAGCAGATATCCAGAGTACAAGGTCTCAGCTACTGAATATGAAAGAATATATACAACCCAAATCTCAAAGACAGAAATAAAGTCTAACTACTAGTCTCAAGACAACATAAGTAAGATAAGCCTAACTAAGCTAGTCTAGGCAGTAGGCTAAAGTCGTCAGCTAGAGCTATCCCGTAGAAGGTATCCACACAGGCCTCCTCCTCGTCCTCTGTAATATTTTCAACAGGTCCAGTCAGGATAGGAGCGAGCACAATACATCTCAACAGTTCATAACAGGTTAGAAAATATAATCATGCAGTAAAGTAAGATATAGATACTGAAGAAATGCAGTATGTAAACAGAGAGAGAGAACTGTAATAGAAATATCTACTATAAGTAAAGAACTAACCGTGGCTAGTGAGTCAGAGTATAATATAGACATGTAAATGGCATAGGATGATTCTGATGAGACGGTATTGCGAACAGCAAGGAGGCACGAGTATACCTCCCAGAGAATAGTAGACAGGACCGAAGGTCGGAAGCGGTCCCATAGTCAAATGAATGAGTCTTCAGTCCCAGCCCCGGCAGCCAGAGCTTTGACTATTGGAGCTCCGAGACGAGCGGCCTCAGTGACGTCGGTTCAGCACTCAACCCCGACGTACTCTCAGTAGCAACTGAAGCAAGCGCAGTCTTCCGTCGTGGGCAGCTCTTATTGTGGGAAGCCTGGACACGTGGAAGCGGAGTGTCGCAAGGCATTGGGATTGTGTTTATTGTGTGGAGTACCGGACCATAGGGTGGGGTCCTGCCTATTCAGAGTTGATTCAGCATCGATAGTATCTAGTCCCTCGGTTAGGGGACCAGCACCAACTTCAGTTCACCAGCAACAGCAGTTTCCGTTCCCGAGGCCCTTGCAGACTCAGGCCCAGACTTTCCAGCAACAGAACCCGCGGCAGTTTGTCCTAGCCCAGGCTCAGGTTCAGAATTGGCCGAGAGGTATATGTGTCCTCTCATCTTGCTTTTCTACCGTCATTATGTGGGGTACAAGACGTATTTTATGTATCCTAATTGCGACGGAACATCTCGGACCCGAGCCAAATCCTAGGTCATTCAAAACTGGTTATTGGTACCAACCTTTTCGTATGAGGAGAGGCCCATGTCCATGGTTGACCAAAGAGAGAGACCTCAAGCGCAAGACTATCAGTTTAGTCCGTGTTGCTTAGAGTCATCCCTCTTTGGGAGAGTCAAACTTGGGAGCATGGGGGTGATATCTGATCAGGTCATCCCGGCTGGTTTGACTCGTAATGTGTAATATCTTTCTTATGCCTTACGCTTCGAATCCTTGCTTGCATGAATAATTGTATGATTGATTGGTAGTGGTAGATTACCTATGATAGAATAGCTTTCCCTTACATCTCTAGCCTCTTGATTAAATTTCGAGGACGGAATTCTTTTAAGGTGGATAGGATGTATTGTCCCAAATTCGTGATACGTATTTAGTGTACGTATACGTGTTTTGGACCCATATTTTATTTAGTCATGATTAGTTATCTTGGTTTATTTTGCACTGGCTTGGTTTTATTGTCATTGATAGTTTAAATGGTTTTAGTGGTTCATTGGTTTATTTTGGATTAGTGAGGCTTGGTTTATTTCATGATTCATTTGGTTTAAATTGCTAGAGAGAGAGTTTATTGGCCTTGACTTGGTTCACCTTGGTTTATCTTGGCTTGGTTTATTCCTTGGTTGGTTCGGCATGGCTTGATTTTGCCTTGGTTCATCATGAACCAATAGGAGAACCACCTACCTACCACCACCACTATCATTTATTAACCCCCACTTCCTTCTCTCTCTTCATTACTCTTTTCTTTCCTCCATTAACTCCTTCACCTACCAGCGAGAGGAAGAGAGAGGTCTAGGCAAGTACAACTTGCTTCATGAAGGAACTCCAATTTTATTGTTTTATTCTCTTCCTTACATCATTTTAACTTACTTTAGTACTTGGCATTTCCACTTTCTATGACTTGATTCTTGTAGATCTAAGTTTATACTATTTTTGGATTTTTTGGGTTTTTATCTACCTAATCTTGTTATTTCTGAGTTTTGACGGTTCCATGTTGAAGAGAATTTCGTTCTACCCCATTTTGACTTATGGAAGTTCGGATTTGGGCTCCGGATGATAGAGTTATACAGCTTGGAAGCCATGGCTCATGGTGTACTTCTCCTCGGAAATTTGGAGAAGAAGCACAGTCCCGAGCCGCATGGTAGCACTTGACCGCATGAACATTCATGCGTCAAGTCAGTTCCAACCGCATGCGCTATTGTCTTGACTTGACCGCATGGCAAGTTCATGTGGCAAGTATTCCTTCTTAGCCGCATGACTGAGGCCCAGTCATTCCTGGACGCATGGATTTTCAGCAACCCTGAGCCGCATGAACTCAAGGCTCGCAAGCCGCATAGACCGCAGTCTCCCAGCCGCATTAGTTACTTTTCTTGACCGCATAGTCATTGCTCCCCGCAGCCGCATGTGTTGCTCCTCCCCGGCCGCATGTACTTGATTGGTCAGCCAGCCACATGGACCCATCCCCTGCCAGCCGCATGAGTTCCCTATCCTCCTGACCGCATATGTCTTGTCTTTCTCAGCCGCATGACTGAGTGGTTCTTCGAGCCGCATATGACTGATATCCCTTTGACCGCATAAGCCCTTCCCTTTTAGCCGCATGGGTTGCTTTCCTATTCAGCCGCATGGGCTGTTCTCTTCCAGCCACATGAGATCATTCCTGGCCGTATATGCCTTAGCCGCATGGCTCTCCTATAGCCCTGTGTATTGATATTTTATTAGATATTTTACGTCCATTTTATATCCTTACGCCTTTTGTCATGAACTTGATAATCACGAATTTACTTGATATGTTTGGCCATGATAATTGAGCCTGACATGACAGTGACTCGTAGTGGTGCACTCCTGGCATGACTAACCTAACATGACCTGATAGTGGCCCGTCGCGGCGCACTCCTGACCAGTAAACTAGACATGTTAAACTTGACATAATTTTCTTGATAAGCTGTTGCGACGGCTACCTGACATGACATGACATGTATAATTAATCTGGACACCGTGGGCGATTGTGCTTGTACAAATAATCCAGTCCTGTCTTGCATCATGCCTAGGAGGGGACTCCTGAGCACCACGGTCAGGAGTACCTACTGAAATGGACTAAGGTTAACGACTAGTATAATTCACTAGACATGAAGAGATGTTCCCCAGTTGCAGGCGATCCCGTTATCCCGGCCGCAAATGTTTGGACTTGTAGCCTGCCGACGAGTGGGGCATATTTCTAGCCCACTGTTATGTGGGGCACCCACCATTGTCACTTTAATGATTGAACTCTATTGTCACTCTAATGTATTAAACTCTCTAAATTGTCACTATAATGTTCGCCTAGATAACGTGGATAGCTGCAGGGCCTGTGACTACTTGGAGCATCTCATTACATCTTGCTAGTAACTAGGATTGTGATAACCCTAGTTAGTTAATGTAGGAAGCCGTAGGCAATGATTGGCCGTGATTGATTGGATGGAGTATAGTCCAGTATAGTATTGTCTAGAAGTGACTGATTACAAGATTGTACCAGAATGATTGAATTATTGTCACTCCAGATTGTTACTATAATGATTGTACTCTTCATTCTCACTTTTATCATTGTACTCTCTCCTTTTTAATGATTGTCACCTTTAGCAATAAATGATCAAAGACTAAGTTCTGTTCAGGCGAAGGGTTACAATCTCGGTCCTTGTTTGGTTTAAGGATTGTAACCTGGCTTCCGGAATAGTACCTTCGTTTTCTCTTTATATATTGCCCAACTATATTTTATTTAGCATAATTCTCCAGTTATTTTACGTCAATGATGCTTCTCTTAATTATTTTCCCTGATTGGGGCAAGTGCATTGGTAGTGCACAAACCTCAATCTGCGTTACTTATTGTTGTTTTCTTACATGTTGAATGATAATGATTTGTTGGTTTTAGTTCTTAAGTAAAGCCTCCTTTGTGGCACTTGCTCTTTCTGGGGTCTGACCCAGCTGGTTTTGTATGGCCAGATACCGGAGCAGCACCAAAGGATCTCCCTGCTTTCCAGCCCGATGGTGGTCACCAGGCGTAACCAGGGCATCGAGTGGGTTTCTTTTGTTCTCCCACTGTGATATTGTAAATTATTCTTTGAGGCGTTTAGCCGACGAGCAAGTGTTAGCTCGATTATACTTACTTACTGTCTGCCTACGGGCTGTAACATGATTGACAAGCCCCGGGGGTTGATCATGTATGACTAAACTCTTGCTAGTCCTAATATTTTGTAACGACTAGCTTCATGATCATTCCAAATATGTAATGTATGGGACGCCTTACTATTGTGTATTTGGTGGTCTGACATCTTGTAACTATTATTAGTTGGTAGAGATTGAGACAATAGGCTATTTTATGACCTTAAGAGACTGATGGATTGTAGTGAACCCTCATATATCTAGACAGCCGTGACCGTATAGCGGTGTGGATTCCATTCCATTATACGTAGCTGGCTATGTCTGCCTCCGCTCTCCAGTATTCTGGTTCTGGGGCGTGATAATATAGTACTAATCTGTGTGACCAACGTGACAGTATCAAGTAAAGTAATTTAATGTAGGAAAATAATTCTAGGCAGGATATAAAAAGATCAGAGAATGTACTCGCCTGTATCTGAGTGTCCGAATGAAATGTACTGTCCGAGGAGAGGTGTCTGGCTCCTAATCAGAACAGCACAGGTCACAACAAGTCTAAAATGATATAATGAAGTCCTACTATGCATTCTACATGATTCTTGGTCAATCTATACCAAAGTCAACTATTGGTCAACTCTGGTCAACCCTAAAAGTCAAACTAGGTCAACTATGGTCAAACTAAGTCAAACAAGTCTATACCAGTCTAACTCGTCTATTCTAGGCCTAATCAAGACTAACAAGTCTAACTAAACTCTCACTAGGCAAACAGACATACCATAGGCTAAGAGCCCTAGGCTATAGGCTGTATCATGCCTAAGCCAAACCACAAACACATATACACATAATAATATATATACTTAATATAATATAGTACACTCATAACATATAGGCTACCTATAGGTACATTCCACTTATAAATATATATGTATAACTATTCACATTATGAATATATATATATATATATATATATATATATATATATATATATATATATATATTTTTTTTTTTTTATTTTATATATATATATATATATATATATATATATATATATATATATATATATATATATATATATATATACATATACAATCAGAATATGCATATCACATTTAGCTATTACACATTGCATTTCCATATATCCTACTCTATCATTCACACATTCACATTAGATATGCAAGTACTATTGATTTCAATTTACCTATTACATTCACATATTCACTAGGTTATATATATATATATATATATATATATATATATATATATATATATATATATATATATATGTTATATACATATATATATATATATATATATATATATATATATATATATATAATATATATATATATATATATATAATATATATATATATATATATATATATATATATATATATATATATATATATATATATATATATATATATATATATATATATATATATATAACATAGAGGGAAATAAGTATTGAAGACAATGTGTGTGTGTTCATGGATAATAGAGTGTTGTGCAATGTGACAGTTGGTAGTAGAGGAAAGTGTGTGTGGGAGAAACCTGTGTACAGGAAGCAATTGACAGTGTCATGAATGTGTGCTAGGAAATAGCATGTGTGTGTGAAGTCATGAGAGCATGTGTGCCAAAGTGTCAAGTGACTTGGTGTGTGTTAGCATGAGTACATGGGAGAGTCACATGGGAATATATGTCATTAGAAATTAGTCTTAAGGTAGGAAGGATTACTTAAGTGAAATTAGTTCATGACTTATGGCTTAAGTCAATGACTTATGATTTATCAATTTTAAGACTTTTGATTAAGCCATAGGCCCATGACTTAAGCCCAAAACCAAATTAAACCCACCCATGGCAGCCAACCTAGGGTTTCCCACCCCTATTTAATGTCTCCTTCATTTAGGGTTAGCCTCTCTTGGAAATAGATCTCAAGTTTAGAAAGAGGTAAATCTCCAACCTTAGAAATTCCTAATTAATTAATTTTAGCTCCTTTCTGGTCCTAGTCTTTTGTAATAGGACCTAATTTATGTTTATATACTGATTTTGGAGGAGCACCTCAGTTTGCATGCCATTTGGAGATTTGGAGTTGCCATTTGGAATCCCCTCTTTGAAGCTTTTCTTGAGTTTTGATACTCAAAAGGTAAATCATCTAAACTCATAGTTTTTCCTGATTTCTTTGCATATAAGGTTCGGTTTTAGGGTTTCCTAGCTGTCTCCAAAATTTGGGCACAATTCGTATTAATTTCGTGTCCGTATCGGACACGTATCGTATTGATAGAATAGGTGTTTGTAGAAATGCCACATAGGAATAAATTTTCATATTTTTGAAATATAATTAGATGGATTTGATGAAGGATGTATGGTGTTTTGTGTCCGTTTGTGTCCTATTTTTGCGAAGGATGTATGGTGTTTTGTGTCCGTTTGGGTCCTATTTTTGCGCGTGGACACGCAGCACGGGCCCGTAGGCCGTGTCCTGCATCACGGGGTCCATTTCTCTGGACACAGGACACGTCGTGTCCTAAAATTTTGTGTGAACCTTGGGGCAACGTCTGCGACCGTGCTCCCAAAATTTGGGAGCACCTCGTGGAGTGTGCGTGGCGCAATCGCCCCCGCACTGGCCGCGCACTGTCGCGCGCAGGCGGCTGTGCACGCGCACAGGCATTGCTGACACGGGGTTCGTGTCGTTCCCATGTGTCACGTGGACATGTTTCAGGCCTACACGGACTTAGCCCTACCATAGGCGAGCCTAGGTGCACAAACACGTGTCGTGTCGTGTCGTGTGTCGCGTGTTATACGTGCGTGCACGCGTGCACGATGATTATTTGTGCACTGTTTGGTTCTGTGTTCGTATTGTATTTTAGACACAATTTGTGTCCAAATTCCTGGACACGAGGACATTCTCATACACCCTCACATGCTTGTCATCGAGTACCAACCATTGGGTTATCATTTTGATGTGTTTTCGATTTCGAAATTCCCAAATTTTCCTTTTGAGCACTGATACACTGATACACGGCTGTATGTGGTTTTCTTTCTAAAATTGATATCATTCCTTTTCTTTTTTTTGTGATGTTGAATGGCTACTTGGCTCACATACATGTGTATTGATAGGTGAATGAGTAGTTGTGTTGGTGTGGGAGAAAGGGAATCATCAATTTGGGTTTTTCATTGGGTTGGGGGATTTTTTGTCATAGGTTTCAGAAGTCTGAAACCAGGAATTAATTCTTAAATTATTTCACTCACATTGCCTCCCTACATGTTGTACACACACAGCCTTGGGATGCCCTATTGCACATTATCGAATTCAAGAGATAACTATTTTTTTAGTTAAATTAATATGGCTAAACTGTCAAATTTCCTGAGATTTAATTCCTGTTTTTTGACTGAAAATCGATGCTCATATTGCCATGTTGATTTCCTACTGATTTTTCTTATTTGAACTGTAAAGTGTTTTGCAAAACTGAGAGTGGCATTGGTTTTTAAACTTGCATTTCAGGTTTTGGTTCAATTTGGTTTGGGTTGATGTGTTAGCTGTAGGAGTTAACTGCCATTACCCTTTTCCTGAGAACTGAACCAAGGACACCCTATTGTCATTGACACACTACATCCTATGCATTTTCTGAGACAATTCCGGTCACCTGTGAATAACTGAGATTGTCATTTGGTTTTGTTAATCCTGACTTTATATACTCTATGTTTTCCTGTCACATACACCTTAGCTAAATCCTGAACACATTTCTGTTTTCCTGTTACTCCTCACACCCACAAACAGCCCACACACACACATAACCCTTTACATACATGCTAACCTTCACACCCTATTATATATACACTGTTTCCTGTCCACTGAAATCCTGAGCAACACCCACACATGAGCTGATCACACACACAGGCCCTCTTTAGTTTCCTGCCACTGTTACAATTTGTCACACTGTTTTTCATACACACACATTCCTATCTAACACACTCACACACACATGCCTACACATCCTATACACACACACACACAAAATCCCTTTTACTGTCACCGATTTCCTGATTTTCCCCATTATCCACACAGTCAACACACACACATACTGTTTTCCTCACATTGCACTCTTCTCTAACACACACATATGCCTAGTTTTCCCCCCCTCTATCTAAATGTGTATGTATATTACATATATACTTATGTGGGTATATATAAATAATGGTATGTGAGTGAATATATATATATATATATATATATATATATATATATATATATATATAAAATATATATATATATATATATATATATATATATATATATATATATATATATATATATATATATATATATATATATATAGATAGATAGATAGATATTTCCTAATCTATTTTACATGTGTATTTACATGTATATACATGTATGTGTATTTACATATATCTATTATGTGGGTGATAGTTATACTAGCCTTTGTGTAATGTGTAGTAGGTTGTGTGGTAGGATTTCATTAGCCTAGGTATTTGGCCTATGGCATGTGTGTATCACTAGGATAGGTGACTTGTGTGGTATTTAGCTAGTTGACCTAGAATTGACTGGTTAAGCCTAGATTTGACCAACCTAGACTAGTTTGACCAAGTTTAACCTCGTTTGACCTAGTTTGACTTCATTAGATTAGAATTGACCTAGTTTGACTGTTAGGGTTGACTAGAGTTGACCAAAGGTTGACTTTAGCCTAGATTGACCCCAAACATCATGTAGATGCATTGTAGCAGTCTATTTCCTTATTTTAGACTTGTTGTGACTTGTACTATTCTATAGGAGACAGACACCACTCCTCGGACAGTATATTCTCTTCGGACGTTCAGGATACCAGGCGAGTACATTCTCTGATCATTTCATATCCTGTTTAGAATTATTTTCCTGCTTTAAATTACTTTACTTGATAATGTCTCGTTAGTCACAAGGATTGGTACTATATGGATCTTTTCATGAGATGTTATCCCCCTCGGGAGCATCAGATACTGCATGTTTTGTGCGTTTCACAAATTATCACGTATCTCTATGCTTCCTCTGATTCACGAATCGGTTGTGACACATGTACTCTCTTGTTCACAGAGCCTTCATGAATCACCTTCACGTATCACTCATTTTATGAGCCATGTGAAGTTTCACGAATCTTAACATAACTTGAACAGATCTTTGTGTATTGATTGGGGATGGGAGAGTAGAAATAGGCATGTGAATATTATCCAAGTAGCTGTAGTCATGAATCACTCTCTTAGCTGTAGTCATGAATCTCCTATGCCATTCACATGTTTATATTTTTCTCTGACTCACTAGTCACTGTTGGTTCTCTATGTATAGTAGATATTTCTATTACAGTTCACTCTCTGTTTACATACTGTATTTCTTCAGTTCATGTATCTTACTTTACTGCATGATTATATTTTCTAACCTACTATGATCTGTTGAGATGTACTGTGCTTGCTCCTGTCCTGACTGGACCTGTTGAAAATATTACAGAGGATGAGGAGGAGGCCCTATGTACCACCTATTACGGAGCAGGCTTAGACGACACCTGCGACCTGGTTCCTCTGGAGGACCCAGCTGCAGTACAGGATGCTACTCCCATAGTCTAGGCTAGATAGCTAGGCTTTAGTTTTCTTTCAGCATTGTTATTTGACTTTCAGTTGTTCTTCTGAGATGTTGTATATATATTAGAGACTTGTATTGAGCTGGATGTTCTTGAGTTGTTATCTTAGACACTTAGATTTTCTCCCTCTTAATTGTATTACATTGTGCTTTTGATCTCTCTCTATCTACCTTTACTATTCTGTATCTGCCTTAGATGTGATTGAGACTGTTCTGTTATGTCACCTCCATTCGGAGTGTATATACTGTACAGGTACCTTTATATTGTTAGATGATTGACCTAGGACAGCGTTCTACCGCCGATACTGCGGCGTAGGCTGGGCGTTGTTATGTTCTTGTACCCTCACAGTGGGTGGGGGTCCTGACACGTTTTTAGTGGTGGCCCATGCAGGTCGAGTTATGTAGTGGTATTCGAACTAGAGTATCACTATAGCCTGCAGTAGTATTAGGATATTTTTGAAGGTACTCAATCACAAATAGGAAAAACTTTTATTCAGATTTCGTATATCTATATTTTGCCGCTTATTGTCTTCCTTGAATTTAAACTGTCCTCCTTTGATATTTCGACTCATTCTCAGCAATTGTTTCTTTTTGATCTGTGTCTCCAGGATGGTTGAGACGAGATCGCATCGCCAGGACCATGGGGACGCCGATGAGAGGTCTGCCACCTCTCATACTCAGCAGCCAGCCCCTGGTACCGCAGCCCCAGTCATGCCAGCTGGGGTAGGCGTTTCGACAGCTTTTGGAGGAGCCCCTCCACCTGTGAGGCATAAGCCGAGTCCGGTGATTCTGGATGTACTTCTTCAGTAGCAGCAGCCACCTGCAGGGACAATTGACGCCGTTCAGCTGTTAGCCTTCTTCCGGCAGTACATAGAGGGTCAGCAGACCCAGCAGTAGTGGCACACAGCAGAGCTCACACGAGGCATTGAGCTGGCAGTGACTGCGGTAGAGAGAGTCGTAGCTCAGCCAGCGGCAGCCCCGCAGCCGTACCAGCCATGGGAGAAGGGCATCCAAGATTTCCAGAAGATGCACCCGAGAGACTTCCGAGGGACAGAGGGGATCTTGTATGCCGATGAGTGGATCGAGCATATGGAGAAGATTTTCAGGTTGGCTGAGATCCCGATGAGGCTCCAGATAGAGGCAGCGGCCAGCATGATATAGGATCTGGCCCGTACCTGGTACCAGACCGACCCGAGGGTTGGTACAGCAGGACAGACTTGGGCAGCATTCAAGAAGCTGTTCAAGGAGAAGTTCTTTCCAGACGCAGTGCTGGAAGCCCTCGAGACCCAGTTCGAGGCCCTAGTCCAGGAGATCCAGTCCGTGGAGGAGTACGCAGGAGAGTTCTGCCGCTTGAGCAGATTTATGGAGGACTTGTCGGAGACGACGAAGGCCCGGAGGTTCCGAAAGGGCTTGGTAAAGGATGTCAAGTCCTACACCAAGAACGCCCGCAGCGCTACCTATGAAGAGATCCTGGTGGACGCTTTAGCTGCAGAGGATGATCTTGAGCTTAGGCTCAAGAGGGTGCGAGACTCCCAGGGAGGCAGCAGTAGCGGAGGACCGGCCAAGAGGCCACACGTTCAGCATCAGTTTCAGCAGCAGTTCCAGGGTCACGGCCATCAGCAGGGACAGCAGCAGCCCAGACAGCATCAGGCACCCAGACAGCAGGCAGTCAGTTGCCTCTACTGCAAGAAGCCGGGGCATGGATGGGGTGAGTACAGGAAGAGGCTGGACAGGTGCCTACTATGTGGAGCAGTGGACCACCAGCTGAGGGACTGTTCCCAGTACATAGGCAGAGTAGCACAAGGAGCAGCACCAGGAGGAGGAGCCAAGGCTCCGATAGGACAGCCGCGGGGACCGTTATAGACACAGCAGCAGAGATTTGTGCAGTATCAGCATCAGGCTGGAGGAGGCCAGCAGGGGCGAGCTTACGCCATGACATTCGAGGATGCTCAGGCAGTGGGAGAGGTGCTTGCAGGTTCTGTTCTTTTCGATTCCATTCCCACCTTGTCTCATTATATCTATCTTGAAATTCAATTCCATATGTTCTTATCTGCTTCCTTATTTGTTGATAAGTTTTGATCTGGCATTCTTTTCGATTTGGTTTTCTTTCGAGATAAGTCGTATGGGCTAGGTCGCCTAAGTTATGGGATCTAGAGTCTTCTGTAGTCATGATAGCTGGCATTATGAGGACATATAGTCAGATTTTGGATATATTTCTCGGGTGTGGGAATTTAAGGTTTTTGCTGCCAAGCATGCGGCAATGCAAAAATTTTAAATACCATAATTTTGGAGGTATGTACCTTAGTCGAGGACTCTGTGATTATCGTAGCCTTGCTCACTAGCATGACGAAGATTCTGAGTATCATGATTTTGGACAGACGCATATGATTATCTGACGGTATGTTTGAGACTTTGATTGTGGGGTGTTTGACCTAGAAGGACTACTACCATTTTAATTTCGAGGACGAAATTTTTCTAAGGTAGGTAGACTTGTAACACCCAGTTTCTAAAATGAGGGTAATTTTGAAATTTTGTATTTTAGTTTATTTAATTATGATATTTAAATAATAATATAATTTTTGGTATTTTTTTATCATTTAAAACTATTTTAAGTTATGACTTATGATTTTGGTGTTTGACTAGTGTAACCTTAGAGCCTAGCCATATGATTAGGATGTTTAACTAGTACATTTTAGCCTAGAGGGTATTTTGGTCATTTTAGGATTTATTTAAATTTATTATGATTTATGGGAATTTGTGTGATTTTAATATTAATTAAAATATTGCTATGTGTTATGTTAGTCTTGACTACTTGAGACCTTGTAGAACTAACCCTAGTTGGTGACCCTAGTCTAACTCTAGTTAACCTACTTTTAGTCGTTAGAAATTAGTCTTAAGGTAGGAAGGATTACTTAAGTGAAATTAGTTCATGACTTATGGCTTAAGTCAATGACTTATGATTTATCAATTTTAAGACTTGTGATTAAGCCATAGGCCCATGACTTAAGCCCAAAACCAAATTAAACCCACCCATGGCAGCCAACCAAGGGTTTTCCACCCCTATTTAATGTCTCCTTCATTTAGGGTTAGCCTCTCTTGGAAATAGATCTCAAGTTTAGAAAGAGGTAAATCCCCAACCTTAAAAATTCCTAATTAATTTATTTTAGCTCCTTTTTGGTCCTAGTCTTTTGCAATAGGACCTAATTTATGTTTATATACTGATTTTGGAGGAGCACCTCAGTTTGCATGCTATTTGGAGATTTGGAGCTGCCATTTGGAATCCCCTCTTAGAAGCTTTTCTTGAGTTTTGATACTCAATAGGTAAATCATCTAAACTCATAGTTTTTCCTGATTTCTTTGCATATAAGGTTAGGTTTTAGGGTTTCCTAGCTGTCCCCAAAATTTGGGTACAATTCGTGTCCATTTCGTGTCCGTATCGGACACGTATCGTATTGATAGAATAGGTGTTTGTAGAAATACCACATAGGAATAAATTTTCATATTTTTGAAATATAATTAGATGGATTTGTAGATCTTGATGTGTGTATCAATCTTTGTGAAGGATGTATGGTGTTTTGTGTCCGTTTGTGTCCTATTTTTGCGCGTAGACATGCAGCACCGGCCCGTAGGTCGTGTCCTGCATCACGGGGTCCATTTCTCTGGACACAGGACACGTCATGTCCAAAAATTTTGTGTGAACCTTGGGGCAACGTCTGCGACCGTGCTCCCAAAATTTGGGAGCACCTCGTGGAGTGTGCGTGGCGCAATCGCCCCTGCACTGGCCGTACGCTGTCGCGCGCAGGCGGCAGTGCACGCGCACAGGCGTTGCTGACACGGGGTTCGTGTCGTGCCCATGTGTCACGTAGACACGTTTCAGGCTGCCACAGACCTAGCCCTACCATAGGCGAACCTAGGTGCACAAACACGTGTCGTATCGTGTCGTGTGTCGCGTGTTATACGCGCGTGCAAGCGTGCACGATGATTATTTGTGCACTGTTTGGTTCTGTGTTAATATTTTATTCTAGACACGATTCGTGTCCAAATTCCTGGACATGAGGACACTCTCATACACCCTCACATGCTTGTCATCGAGTACCAACCATTGGGTTATCGTTTTGATGTGTTTTCGATTTCAAAATTCCCAAATTTTCCCTTTGAGCACTGATAAACTGATACACGGCTGTATGTGGTTTTCTTTCTGAAATTGATATCATTCCTTTTCTTTTTTTTGTGATGTTGAATGGCTACTTGGCTCACATACATGTGTATTGATAGGTGAATGAGTAGTTTTGTTGGTGTGGGAGAAAGGGAATCATCGATTTGGGTTTTTCATTGGGTTGGGGGATTTCCTATTATAGGTTTCAGAAGTCTGAAACCTGGGATTAATTCTTAAATTATTTCACTCACATTGCCTCCCCACATGTTGTAGACACACAGCCTTGGGATGCCCTATTGTACACTGTCGAATTCAAGAGATAACTATTTTTTAGTTAAATTAATATGGCTAAACTGTCAAATTTTCAGAGATTTAATTCCTATTTTTTTGACTGAAAATCGATGATCATATTGCCATGTTGATTTCCTACTGATTTTTCTTATTTGAACTGTAAAGTGTTTTGCAAAACTTAGAGTGGCATTGGTTTTTAAACTTGCATTTCAGGTTTTGGTTCAATTTGGTTTGGGTTGATGTGTTAGCTGTAGGAGTTAACTGCCATTACCCTTTTCCTGAGAACTGAACCAAGGACACCCTATTGTCATTGACACACTACATCCTATGAATTTCCTGAGACAATTCCTGTCACCTGTGAATAACTGAGATTGTCATTTGGTTTTGTTAATCCTGACTTTATATACTCTATGTTTTCCTGTCACATACACCTTAGCTAAATCCTGAACACATTTCTGTTTTTCTGTTACTCCTCACACCCACAAACAGCCCACACACACACATAACCCTTTACATACATGCTAACCTTCACACCCTATTATATATACACTGTTTCCTGTCCACTGAAATCCTGAGCAACACCCACACATGAGCTGATCACACACACAGGCCCTCTTTAGTTTCCTGCCACTGTTACAATTTGTCACACTATTTTTCATACACACACATTCCTATCTAACACACTCACACATACATGCCTGCACACCCTATACACACACACACACACAAAATCCCTTTTACTGTCACTGATTTCCTGATTTTCCCCATTATCCACACAGTCAACACACACACATACTGTTTTCCTCACATTGCACTCTTCTCTAACACACACATATGCCTTGTTTTCCCCTCTCTATCTAAATGTGTATGTATATTACATATATACTTATGTGGGTATATAAATAATGGTATGTGAGTGAATATATATGTATTTTTTTTTTCTTTTTTTGAGTGAATATATATATATATATATATATATATATATAGATAGATAGATATTTCCTAATCTATTTTACATGTATATTTACATGTATATACATGTATGTGTATTTACATATATATATTATGTGGGTGATAGTTATACTAGCCTATGTGTAATGTGTAGTAGGTTGTGAGCTAGGATTTCATTAGCCTAGGTATTTGGCCTATGGCATGTGTGTATCACTAGGATAGGTGACTTGTGTGGTATTTAGCTAGTTGACCTAGAATTGACTGGTTAAGCCTAGATTTGACCAACCTAGACTAGTTTGACCAAGTTTAACCTCGTTTGACCTAGTTTGACTTAATTAGATTAGAATTGACCTAGTTTGACTGTTAGGGTTTACTAGAGTTGACCAAAGGTTGACTTTAGCCTAGATTGACCCCAAACACCATGTAGATGCATTGTAGCAGTCTATTTCCTTATTTTAGACTTGTTGTGACTTGTACTATTCTATAGGAGACAAACACCACTCCTCGGACAATATATTCTCTTCGGACGTTCAGGATACCAGGCGAGTACATTCTCTGATCATTTCATATCCTGTTTAGAATTATTTTCCTGCTTTAAATTACTTTACTTGATACTGTCACGTTGGTCACACGGATTGGTACTATATGGATCTTTTCATGAGATGTTATCCCCCTCGGGAGCATCGGATACTGCATGTTTTGTGCGTTTCACGAATCATCACGTATCTCTATGCTTCCTCTGATTCACGAATCGCTTGTGACACATGTACTCTCATGTTCACAGAGCCTTCATGAATCACCTTCACGTATCACTCATTTTATGAGCCATGTGAAGTTTCACAAATCTTAACATAACTTGAATAGATCTTTGTGTATTGATTGGGGATGGGGAAGTAGAAATAGGCATGTGAATATTATCCAAGTAGCTGTAGTCATGAGTCACTCTCTTAGCTGTAGTCATGAATCTCCTATGCCATTCACATGTTTATATTTTACTCCGACTCACTAGTCACTGTTGGTTCTGTATGTATAGTAGATATTTCTATTACAATTCACTCTCTGTTTATATACTGTATTTCTTTAGTTCATGTATCTTACTTTACTGCAAAATTATATTTTCTAACCTGCTATGATCTGTTGAGATGTACTGTGCTCGCTCCTGTCCTGACTGGACCTGTTGAAAATATTACAAAGGATGAGGAGGAGGCCCTATGTACCACCTATTACGGAGCAGGCTTAGACGACACCTGCGACCTGGTTCCTCTGGAGGACCCAGCTGCAGTACAGGATGCTACTCCCATAGTCTAGGCTAGATAGCTAGGCTTTAGTTTTCTTTCAGCATTGTTATTTGACTTTCAGTTGTTCTTCTGAGATGTTTTATATATACTAGAGACTTGTATTGAGCTGGATGTTCTTGAGTTGTTATCTTAGACACTTAGATTTTCTCCCTCTTAATTGTATTACATTGTGCTTTTGATCTCTCTATCTACCTTTACTATTCTGTATCTGCCTTAGATGTGATTGAGACTGTTCTGTTATGTCACCTCCATTCGGAGTGTATATACTGTACAGGTACCTTTATATTGTTAGATGATTGACCTAGGACAGCGTTCTACCGCCGACACTGCGGCGTAGGCTGGGCGTTGTTACGTTCTCGTACCCTCACAGTGGGTGCGGGTCGTGACACGTTTTAGGAACCTGTGTATAGTGATATATGAGAGTGTGAGGGTGAGACATGAGAGTGTGTGTCATGTAAGGATGTGTGTGAGTGTACAGTCCAGTACTGGACAGTGAAGCAGTGTGGAATGTGAGTGAATGAAAGGAGATCAGTTCAGCTATAGAGAGAATCATGACAGTTCCTTGAATCAAATCAGAGAATAGGAATTTATCCCAGTTTAGTCTTCAACAGTCCCAGGCTTAGCATATTACAGATTTCAACAAAATCTCAGTTTTAATTCAACCGATGACAGTACATATAGGTAGGGAAAACAATAGCATAGGATATAAATTGGTGTGTGTAATCCCAGTTTGTGTGGGTCAAGGGTACACATGATACATAGCAGTGCAACATAGTACTAATTTCTCAGGTTTAAGGGTGAACCCAGGTAGTTCCCAGGTTGTGTTTAGCTAACAGTAACAAGTTCCCAGGATTTAAATTCCCAGGTAAGCCAACTTAAATCCTAATATATACGTGTATAATTAATATCTAACTAATCATGATTTAACATCTAAACTTCATAAAAATTGGAAACAAAAGACTGATACTCCTTACACAAGTAATTAAACCTATCATGGCAATTTAATCATGGAAAAACAGTAAGAATTGTCATTCAATCTCAGATATTACATTAGTTCAACTTAGAAAACCAAACCCAATCTAATACATGACTGAAATCTCAGAACAACATAGAAAATTCAGTTTTAACACAGAAAATCAAATAAGAGTTAAAATTCTCAGATTTTCATGAACATGAAATGTTTAAATGTGTGTGTAAATGGCAGTGGTGTGTCAAGAACATGGTGTGTATATTAGAGAGCAGTAATGGTTTAGTTCTCAGGAAAAATATAGCAAATGACAGTTTGTTGAAATCTCAAGAACTCATAAGTGAACTCAGGTTCACAGCTAATTGAACTAAGATTTAACCTGCACTTAGCAGTCCCAAACCCAATTTGCAAATTAAAAACTCATCACTAACATCAAACCTACACCACAGTGAAAATATTACAATGTGAATCAAGAAAATCAAATTTAAAATCAGGAAAAATCCCAATCAGTCTTTGTGTGTATCAGGAATTCCAATTCTTAACCCAATAATCACATAAAACCAAATCAAGTTCAAAACAGGTGTACATTCGTGTCCCCCACATTAGTACGTGTCATGTGGGTCCATTCGTGTCCAGGAAACTAGACACAAAGTGTCCAAATAGCTACACGAACACAGACACAAACTGTGCACACAACAGTGTCGTACACTTCGTGCACGCGTGTCAAATGCACGACACAGGCCACGTGGGGCACGTGGCCGTGTACATGTGTTCGCCAGGGGTAGGAGTAAGTGTCCAACCGCCTGCAACGTGTCCACGTTGTGTCGTGTCGTGTGTGTGAGTGCGTATCAGTGAGGCAAATCTGCGCGTGTACAGTGCGCGTGCAACAGTACATGATCCGTGCGCGTGCGATTGCTCCCAAACCACTGAACAACAAAACATTGTCACGACCCGTACCCTAGAATAAGGGAACGAGAAGTGGGTACGTCCAGCCTACGCCGCAGTGTCGGCGGTAGAACGCTGTCCTAGGTCTCATGCATCTAACAGTATAAGGCTAAACAGTTTATACTCCCCGAATGGGGGTGACATTGCAGAATGTAAACTCAATCACATCTAAGGTAGAGCATAATGGAAAATAGACAAAATATGAAATCCAAAAGAGATACAGCAGATAGAAGTCTATGTGTCTAAGATACACAAACCCAGAAATACATCTCAAAGCTCAAATACAGTGATCCATAATACAACTCAAGACAACTGAAATAAAGGAAAAACTCTAGCTATCTACTCGGACCTCTACTGTGTCTCCTCTAGGCTAGCAATAACCTTTAAGCTATCTGTAAAATTTATCAACAGGTCCAGTCAGGACGGGAGCGAGCACATATCTCTCAAAACAGTTCATAACAGGTTAGGAGTATAAAGCATGCAATAGAGTAAAATACAGGAAATGCTGAAAAGGAAGTACGAGTAAACAGAAGATATTTTGTAACTGAAAGTAAATACATGATAGTAGAGACTGTAAGTGGCTAAGTGATTTAGAGTACAATATGGTTATGTAAACGGCTTAGGAGCACATGAATACAACTAAGAAGCACATGAATACACTAAGAGGCACATGAATACCTACTGGGGATAATGATCACATAACCAATTCTACTCACCCCGCCCCAATCAATACACAAGGATCCATTCAAGTTACGTTATTGGCACATGAATACAGCTAAAATACGTGAACTCATGTAATGAGTAGTACATGAGGCACATGATAGCACATGAAGCACGTGATAGCACATGAAAGCACATGATAGCACATGAAGGCACATGATAACACATGAAAGCACATGAGAACATGTAAATACATGAACTAGTACGAGTACAAGGAGTACCTGATGCACATAATAAAGTACATGAACATAAAATACCCGATGCACCCGTAGAGGGATAACATCTCAGGAAAGGATCCATATAGTACTAATTCGTGAAGATACATGTCAGCATCAAGTAAAGTAATCTAGAGCAAGAGTATAGTCCAGACAAGTATGAAAAGATCAGAGAATGTACTCGCCTGCTATCTGAATGTCCAAAGGAAATGTACTGTCCGAGGAGAGGTGTCTGGCTCCTATTTAGAACAGCACAAGTCACAACAAGTCCAAAATGGTAAAATAAAGCTCTACTATGCATTCTACATGATTCTAGGTCATTCTAGGTCAAAGTCAACTCATGGTCAACTCTGGTCAACCGTACTAGTCAAATTAGGTTAACTAGGCAGTACTAGGTCTAAACCTAGACTAACAAGTCTCATTAGGCCTAACCAAGCCTAGACTAACACTCACACAAAATCACAAAGCTACACAAGTTATCAAACATACATTACATATATATTCATATATATTTTTATTACAAGCAAGGTGCATAAAGACAAGGAGTGAGTGATACATGAATGTGGATATGGCAATGTGTATATAGCAGTACAATGTGTTCAAGTGTGAGGGTATTATGTTAGAAGGATAACATTTAGCAAGGGTTCATTGTGTCACATAGAAGAAATAACATGTAAACATAGGTTTAGCATGTGTGTGTGTGGGTGTTAATCATAACAAAAGGGTTTATTTATACATCAAAGGGTTTACTCATAACAGTAAGTAGGTTTTATGTGTATTCATGCTAGGGGTTACTGTCAACATGTAGAAGGGGGTTTTAACATATGAACATGGTGCTAAGTGCTAATATGGCATCATACATTCCTATCATGTTGGCATTCATATATAGCATACATTCATACTTGATTACGTTACTTACTTACATATGGATACTTGCATACATGTTTCAATACCTTGCATTACCCACATGCTTGTATTTCATCCATTCATTCATGCACCTATACATACATATTTGAATACATTATATACTTTCATACATTATATCATTTATGCATACGCTATATTATATTACATTCTCTTAACACACACACACACACACACACATATATATATATATATATATATATATATATATATACACATGCATACATACATATTTGTACATACAAGGATACACAAAATGCATATGTCGTATAGTAATCTTCTACTTAAAATCAATACTGTACAAATTAAGCAATCATTAAATTCTAGGATTAAAGTATGTTATAGATCTTTGTGTTAGCTTTCCGAAACTTTAAACGGATCGCATTTTTGCGTCCGGAAGCTCCCGGAATCGCAAGAACACCGAAACGCGTTCGTCTTTCGTACAGCTGACACTCAAATAATTTTACAAAAAGTTTCAGAACGAATTTGGCTTATTAAAATATATATTTGGAAAGCTAACTTCGATACGGTTCTTTTAAAAAAACGGAAGATAAATCGGAGTTTTAAGTTAAAAGTTATGACATTTCTAAGTTGTTATTGCTACTAAAAACGTGGATAAATATTATGACGAATTTAGGTAGTTTGAGACAAAAGAAACACAAGTGTATAACATAATATATCAAGAACTCACTCTCTACACTAATATATATATATATATATATATATGAGACACTATAGAACACATCTCCAATACAAAAATATGAGATTAAACATGTAATAATTTATTCATACATAACAACAACACATAGTGTGTCCAAATTTGGGGTTTTTCCACATGGACACAACCACAACACAAAGGACAATCCTATGACCTCCAAATGGACACGAAATGGACACAAATGGAGATACAACCATGGGGGTCATTCCTATGGGTTCAAAATATTTCTATATGCATGTAGGGATGGATTAGAGGAGAGATTATACCTTCCGGGAGAGAGATTCAAAAGAAAATCCTTCCGACACGACACCGACACGTAGAGATTCTAAAAGGACACGAACGAGCTCCGAATCCTCCCAAACTTGGTTAGTACCCTCTAACCATGGAGTAGAGGAGAAAAGAAGAAGATTTGGTGGAAGAAAGGGTTGATTTGGAGATGAAATCAATGGAGGTTCATCTCTAAATTAATTTAGGGAAGAACAAGACAGAGAAAGTGGATGAAAACAAATGAATGAAGGAGTGACTCAATCCTTATCCCCCCATAGGTGGCTGCCCAAAAAGGGTAAGGTGTCCCCTATTTGAATGTCCAAAATGCCCTCCACTAATCTATTTGATTTAAATTAGGAATGGGTTAAAGGTTGAGGTCAATTTAGTCTAGTTTTAAGTCTCTAATTAAACTAAACCTATCCATAAATAATTAGTCTAACTACTAACTAAAATTAATATCATGTGGACTAAAATTAATATCATGTGGGCCATGCCTAACTAGTGTGTGGGTCC
The DNA here is from genome assembly GCA_029216955.1 of Iris pallida. Taxonomy (NCBI): domain Eukaryota; kingdom Viridiplantae; phylum Streptophyta; class Magnoliopsida; order Asparagales; family Iridaceae; genus Iris; species Iris pallida. The sequence continues at coordinate 16,678,553 of JANAVB010005796.1, read as the reverse complement.
CACTAGAGTCAAACTACCCCCCGGGTTCCCGTTTCAAGTCGGATTGAGTTGAAATTCGAACCCGACTCAAATAACCCCAAAACAATATCATAAATAATAAAATAAATTTCAACCCCAAAATAATATCATAAATAATAAAATAAATTTCAAAAATATGCAAAAATGTAAAATGACAAAAATACCCCTGTTTCTGAAAACTGGGGGTGACAAATCTATCCACCTTAAAAAAAATTCGTCCTCGAAATTAAAACAAAGCAATCACAGAAAACACATGCAGAAAACAATCTCATTCAACTACTTTTCAAAAAAAAAATCAGCAATAAAAAAAATCTCTTTGAGGCACATCAAACATTTGTAAATAAAAACTGATACGTGTCCGCTACGGACACAAAACCATCACAAAAATCACACCTATCAAAGGTCAAAATCAACAATCACCAACGCAATAAATATCAAAATAATTCAAAGAGGTCAAATGCAAAATATCCTTAGGCCAGAAATGACATTAAAACATCCTAATCACATGGTTAGGCTCTAGGTCAAACAGTCTCTAGGTTTCACTAGCAAAATATCAAAATCATAAGTCATGATTTTAAATAGTTTTAAAATGATTTAAAAATTACCAAAAATCATATCATGATTTAAATGTCAAATCAGTAGATGATTAAAATTACAAAATTTTAAAATTACCCTTATTTTAGAAAACTGGGTGTTACAAGTCTACCCACCTTTGAAAAATTTTGTCCTCGAAATTAAAATGTTCATACTCCTTCTAGGTCAAACCCCCCACAATCAAAGTCTCAGAACTTAAACAATCATACGATTTAAAAGGGTGACATACAGGGTCATGGCATACGGTGGTAGTGAAAGTCTCATCTAGGTATACTAGTCATGCTAAACCAAAACGGTCATAGGGTATCAAAACACACAAGCAATCTAGGGTGCTAAACTAGAAAAGATACAGAAATAACAATCATCAAGACTGTAAGGCAGTCTACCATCCTATATGAAAACTGGTACTTATCAAAATAAAATAAAGTTAACTACCATTTATCTAATAAGGGGTACTATTCAAGAAAATCAAAATTAAAAGTTAAAGAATGAAAGCCAATTGCATGGAAATCCAATTATAATATATTTATATATATAGCGTTAGAGAGGAAAAAGCTAGCATTATGTACAAGTTATGTAGTTCGTGTGTGTATGGTTGTATGTGGACATGTTCATATGGTTAGATAATAGGCGTGTGTGTATGTAAAATATACATAAAAGTGCATAGGAGGATTTGGGTTTCAAACAATAACTATCAAGTTACACTAATCATGGCATATTAGTTAAACAATCTACAATACACAACTCATTTGTTCATAACATGCATGGCTAACCATGTATATATGTATATATAAAGAGGTAGAGATTTAGTTATGTATCTATATACATTATAACATGTATGCATAAACTCTATATATATCTATATAGATATATGAATATAACATAGAGACGAAGGGTTAGGTTACATGGCAGTGTATACTATGTTAGAGTGTGGGTGTCACTATACAGGGTTATAGCTTTAGTAATGAAAGGTTAGACCCAGTTTTAGTTCAGCATTTACATACAAGAATCTGAAATAAGCTAACATTTAAACCAGTATAATATTAACCAACCCAATGTTTATCACAACCTAACATGTAAGAGTATAAACCTAACATCATACCCTACATACAACAATGTACATAGCTCCAAAATATTACATTTTTTTTAAAAATAAATCAGAAATTGAACTAAACATTTGGAATCCAGTATCAAGGGTTAATATGCACACAGTCTTAGATTTGATAAATTCAAACACAAAACTCAACCAATTTTTTTTGAATTGAAACCCTATGTATAACATACATGTGCAGTGATGTAAACATAACTAATAACATGAAATTTATATTTGAATTACAAATTTTAACTGGAAATACAGAGAACCAGTCTCTGTTACTGTACTGTATCAGAAATATTGGGGTTTTGAAAATTTAAACATCAACAACATATTAATATGTATTTAGATAGGTTGGAAATCAAAGTGTAGCATGCATACGTGTCAGGCAAAGAGTCTGTGTCCACTATATATATATTCTCATATCCCAATATAAAAACCAAATTCTACATCAAGACCAATATTTAGATTCCTACCAAGATTGCAAAGTAGGTGATTGACGTAATCAAGACATTTTATTATTATTATTTATTACAAGAAAAATAACAAAAATATAATAACGATAAAATTTGTTTTGCTTATCTGTTTAAAGAAGGAACCATTTTGAAATCCAGAACTATAATATCAATTACAAGATAAGGTCTAGCAAAATCATCGGTTCATTGTATTAAGAAGAAACTCATAGCAAGAAGTTACACAAGAGTTTATAAAAACAACTAAACCTACTCCTAAGTTGAATAATGAGAAGCAAAACAAAACAAACAAATAATAATTTTTTTTGAAGGACTGGAACAAAAGTAGAGAAAACATGTTCAAAAATATTTAAGGTACAATCTGATAATCATATGCGTCTATCCAAAATCATGGTACTCTAAATCCTCGTCATACTAGTAAGCAAGGCTACGATAATCACAGAGTCCTCGACTTAGGCACATACCTCTAGAATCATGGTATTTAAAAATTTTGCGATGCCGCTAGTTTGGCTGCAAAAACCTTAAATTCCCACACCCGAGAAATATATCCAAAATCCGACTATATGTCCTCACCATGCTGGCTAATGTGACTGTAGAAGACTAGATTCTATAACTTAGATGACCTAGCTCATATGATTTTATCTTGACAAAAATTAAATTAAATCAACAATGGATATCCAAAAATCAAATTTATCAACGAACATCAAGATTCAAAACTGAACAATAATCCATCAAATCATATAAATACAAACTCGGATGCAACAGCTAACATCAAGATTCAAAACTCCACAATCATCATCAAAATCAAGTTCAACAACAGAAAGTAAAGATAAATCAAATCAAGGGAAGAAGAGTTTTTCAAATCGAAGTTAAAATAAGATTCTCAAGAGTCGTCCCAGGAATCTCTCAAGAAATCCTAACTGTGATTGAGTACCTTCAAAAATATATCCTAATTCTACTGCAGGCTGTAGTGGTACTCTAGTTCGAATAGCACTACACAAACTCGACCTGCATGGGCCACCACTAAAAACGTGTCACGATCCGCACCCTAGAATAAGGGCATGAGAAGTGGGTACGTCCAGCCTACGCCGCAGTGTCGGTGGTAGAACGCTGTCCTAGGTCTCATGCATCTAACAGTATAAGGCTAAACAGTTTATACTCCCCGAATGGGGGTGACATAGCAGAATGTAAACTCAATCACATCTATGGTAGAGCATAATAGAAAATAGACAAAACATAAAATCCAAAAGAGATACAGCAGATAGAAGTCTAAGTGTCTAAGATACACAAACCCAAAATACATCTCAAAGCTCAAATACAGTAATCCATAATACAACTCAAGACAACTGAAATAAAGAAAAAACTCTAGCTATCTACTCTGACCTCTACTGTGTCTCCTCTAGGCTAGTAATAACCTCCAAGCTATCTGTAAAATTTATCAACAGGTCCAGTCAGGACGGGAGCGAGCACATATCTCTCAAAACAGTTCATAATAGGTTAGGAGTATAAAGCATGCAATAGAGTAAAATACAGGAAATGCTGAAAAGGAAGTACGAGTAAACATGAGATATTTTGTAACTGAAAGTAAATACATGATAGTAGAGACTGTAAGTGGCTAAGTGATTTAGAGTACAATATGGTTATGTAAACGGCTTAGGAGCACATGAATACAACTAAGAAGCACATGAATACACTAAGAGGCACATGAATACCTACTGGGGATAATGATCACATAACCAATTCTACTCACCCCGCCCCAAGCAATACACAAGGATCCATTCAAGTTACGTTATTGGCACATGAATACAGCTAAAATACGTGAACTCATGTAATGAGTAGTACATGAGGCACATGATAGCAATAAAGTACATGATAGCACATGAAGGCACATAATAACACATAAAAGCACATGAGAACATGTAAATACATGAACTAGTACGAGTACAAGGAGTACCTGATGTACATGATAAAGTACATGAACATGAAATACCCGATGCACCCGTAGAGGGATAACATCTCAGGAAAGGACCCATATAGTACTAATCCGTGAAGATACGTGTCAGCATCAAGTAAAGTAATCTAGAGCAAGAGTATAGTCCAGACAAGTATGAAAAGATCAGAGAATGTACTCGCCTGCTATCTGAATGTCCAAAGGAAATGTACTGTCCGAGGAGAGGTGTCTGGCTCCTATTTAGAACAGCACAAGTCACAACAAGTCCAAAATGGTAAAATAAAGCTCTACTATGCATTCTACATGATTCTTGGTCATTCTAGGTCAAAGTCAACTCTTGGTCAACTCTGGTCAACCGTACTAGTCAAATTAGGTTAACTAGGCAGTACCAGGTCTAAACCTAGACTAACAAGTCTCATTAGGCCCAACCAAGCCTAGACTACCACTCACACAAAATCACAAAGCTATACAAGTTATTAAACATACATTAGATATATATTCATATATATTTTTATTACAAGCAAGGTGCATAAAGATAAGGAGTGAGTGATACATGAATGTGGATATGGCAATGTGTACATAGCAGTACAATGTGTTCAAGTGTGAGGGTATTATGTTAGAAGGATGATATTTAGCAAGGGTTCATTGTGTCACATAGAAGAAATAACATGTAAACATAGGTTTAGCATGTGTGTGTGTGGGTGTTAATCATAACAAAAGGGTTTATTTATGCATCAAAGGGTTTACTCATAACAGTAAGTAGGTTTTATGTGTATTCATGCTTGGGGTTACTGTCAACATGTAGAAGGGGGTTTTAACATATGAACATGGTGCTAAGTGCTAATATGGCATCATACATTCCTATCATGTTGGCATTCATATATAGCATACATTCATACTTGATTACGTTACTTACTTACATATGGATACTTGCATACATGTTTCAATACCTTGCATTACCCACATGCTTGTATTTCATCCATTCATTCATGCACCTATACATACATATTTGAATACATTATATACTTTCATACATTATATCATTTATGCATACGCTATATTATATTACATTCTCTTAACACACACACACACACACACACATATATATAAATATATATATATACACATGCATACATACATATTTGTACATACAAGGATACACAAAATGCATATGTCGTATAGTAATCTTCTACTTAAAATCAATACTGTTCAAATTAAGCATTCATTAAATTCTAGGATTAAAGTATGTTATAGATCTTTGTGTTAGCTTTCCGAAACTTTAAACGGATCGCATTTTTGCGTCCGGAAGCTCCCGGAATCGCAAGAACACCGAAACGCGTTCGTCTTTCGTACAGCTGACACTCAAATAATTTTACAAAAAGTTTCAGAACGAATTTGGCTTATTAAAATATATATTTGGAAAGCTAATTTCGATACGGTTCTTTTAAAAAAACGGAAGATAAATCGGAGTTTTAAGTTAAAAGTTATGACATTTCTAAGTTGCTATTGCTACTAAAAACGTGGATAAATATTATGACGAATTTAGGTAGTTTGAGACAAAAGAAACACAAGTGTATAACATAATATATCAAGAACTCACTCTCTACACTAATATATAAATATATATATATATATATATATATATATATATATATATATATATATATATATATATATATATATATATATATATATATAAGAGACACTATAGAACACATCTCCAATACAAAAATATGAGATTAAACATGTAATAATTCATTCATACATAACAACAACACATAGTGTGTCCAAATTTGGGGTTTTCCCACATGGACACAACCACAACACAAAGGACACTCCTATGACCTCCAAATGGACACGAAATGGACACAAATGGAGATACAACCATGCGGGTCATTCATATGGATTCAAAATATTTCTATATGTATGTAGGAATGGATTAGAGGAGAGATTATACCTTCCGGGAGAGAGATTCAAAGGAAAATCCTTCCGACACGACACCGACACGTAGAGATTCTAAACGGACACGAACGAGCTCCGAATCCTCCCAAACTTGGCTAGCACCCTCTAACCATGGAGTAGAGGAGAAATGAAGAAGATTTGGTGGAAGAAAGGGTTGATTTGGAGATGAAATCAATGGAGGTTCATCTCTAAATTAATTTGGGGAAGAACAAGAGAGAGAAAATGGATGAAAACAAATGAATGAAGGAGTGACTCACTCCTTATCCCCCCCCATAGGTGGCTGCCCAAATAGGATAAGGTGTCCCCTATTTGAATGTCCAATATGCCCTCCACTAATCTATTTGATTTAAATTAGGAATGGGTTAAAGGTTGAGGTCAATTTAGTCTAGTTTTAAGTCTCTAATTAAACTAAACCCATCCATAAATAATTAGTCTAACTACTAACTAAAATTAATATCATGTGGACTAAAATTAATATCATGTGGGCCATGTCTAACTAGTGTGTGGGTTCCACTAGAGTCAAACTACCCCCCGGATTTTCGTTTTAAGTCGGATTGAGTTGAAATTCGATCCCGACTCAAATAACCCCAAAACAATATCATAAATAATAAAATAAATTTCAACCCCAAAATAATATCATAAATAATAAATTAAATTTCAAAAATATTCAAAAATGTAAAATAATAAAAGTACCCCTGTTTCTGAAAACTGGAGGTGACACCCATAAAAATTTGTGAGCCTCGTGTCAGTCACCTAAACAGTGTCCAGATGTGTCATATACAGGGAGTTATAGCCCCCGAGTAGCAGGGCACTGCCCGTGTATGCTGCGAGCGTGTTCGTGTCCTGTTTGGACACGGACACGGCTCAAAAATCAACTCAGTCCATGGAAAAATTAGTAAACACATATAAATCAATATTTTCATTCAAATACTTTTCGAAAATAGCAAATAAATTTTCTTTGTGACATTTCATCAAATACATGTATAAACACAATGATACGTGTCCGAAACGGACACGAAATGGACACGACTCGACACGAAACCATTACCTACGGCTATGGGACACCTAGGGCTTCCTATCCATGCAAAGAAAACAAAATTTGGTGGAGGGAAATAGGGATTTATCTATAAGTACAATTTGCATGAAAAAGTCTCAAATGGGGGTGTTCTCCTTGATGGCCAAAAGCTCCAAATTGTTCCTCTACTGAAATTATTCACCATGGACAGAAAATATTCGTAGATTAGATCCTAATGCAAGAAGTTTGGTTGAAAAAGGATGAGAAATGGAGAAGTTATGAATGTATGAAGTTGGCGCTCACCTTATTCTTGAGAAATGGAAAAATGAATGGAGGAGGCAAGGGTTTTTGGGAGAGATTAAATAGGGAGAAACCCAAGGACGGTTGCCCTAAAATCTAGGGCTAGGGTTGATCCAAGGGTTCTCCATCAAATCAGACAAATTAATGGCTAGATGAAACCTAGGTAAACCTATCACTAGTCTTAACTAAACAATATAACTAATGACTAGCCAAAATCACAAATCATGACTAGCCATGACTAATCCCAAATCTAACTTAGTCTAACCATGACTAACTAGGACTAATCTAGGTTAAGTCAAATCTAGGTTAGGCTAAACACAACACAAGGCAATCAATTAAATGATATTAAAATCACACCATCCCATAAATTATATTAAATTCTAAATAATATATATTAAATTTAATTAATTCAAAATAACCATAATACCCTCAAGCTAAAAATAATGAAGTACCCTAATCACATGGCTAGGCTCTAGGGTAGACAGTCTCTACGGTTACACTATCAAAACACCAAAATCATAAGTCATGATTTAAAATAGTTTTAAAATGATTAAAAATCACCAAAAATTATATTATGATTTAAATATCAATAAATAATAATTATAATCACACAATTTCAAAATTATCCTCATCTGGAAAACTGGGTGTTACAATTCTATCCACCTTATAAAAATTTTGACCTCGAAATTAAGATGATCGTACCCCCTTCCAGGTCAACATAGTCAAGGGTCAATCACTAGATAATTTCTCAACATCCTAGTACTTGGTCATCAGCTGGTCAACTTCTTAGGATTTTACCTATGCTAGCTACCTAGTGTTGGCAACTAGGGATTAGCAAAGAAAACTCTATAATAGACTAGCTCTGAACTTCTCAATCCTATCAAGTCGCCCGTAACTAAATACCTATAAGCTAAGCACACCAATCCCAAATACCACATATATATAAGCTCAAGAACAACAACCCATCACATATACCCTAAGTATATCATCTGCAATCTATATGTATATAGGCCTCTCAGTCTTAGGTGATCTACAACTATACTCAGGCTCTGGTCATGGGTGCCTCACTGTAAAAAGGTAAGGAAAATAATAACAATCATCAAGGCTGTAAGGCATACTAACATCCTATACGTAACTGGTTGGTATTATAATAACAGGGAAATTATTTATAATGCGTTACTATTCTAATACCACTACTAACTACCATCTCTAGGGTACAGACATCCTACAAGTCGTCATATCATTATACTATGAAGGAACTACCTATGAACAAGCTCTACAAAACTAATATCCCTAATCCTAAGTTATTTACAACAACAGAAGGGTATGATGTTTAAAACCTTCTCAAGATACAATCTGTTAATCAAATGCGTCTGTCCAAAATCATGTTGCCCAGAGTCTTCATCATGCTAGTGAGCAAGGCTACGATAATCACAGAGTCCTTGACTAAGGTACGTACCTCTAGGTTCATGGTATTTAAAATTTTTGCATTGCTGCATAAGACGACGAAAGCCTTAAATTCCCATACCCGAGAAATATATCCAAAATCTGACTACGTGTCCTCACTATGCCAACTAACACGACTATCGAAGATTCTAGATCCCATGATTTAGGTGACCTAGCCTATATGATTTTTTTGAAGGAAAACAAACATAACAAAAGAACAACATGACAAAATTAATCAATCAACAAGGAACAGGTGGAATCAGATTTCAAGGTAGTTATAAAAGATAATTTCAGGAATGGAATCGAGAAGAACAGAACGTGCAGCAAGATCACCAATGGTCTATGCATCCTCGACTGTCCTGACGATAGCTCGTCCCTGCTGGTTTCCCCCCCGGTCTGCTGCTGATGCTGTACGAACCGCTGCCGCTGAGAGAAATCGGAAATGACGGGAAAAAGTCTCTGTACAGACAGAGGTGCACCTCCAATGTAGCAGAAATGCCAACCTGAGTCGGCACAATAGAAGCTGCGGTCTCGAGGCCCTGATTACCAGGACGAGAGGTGGCCAGCTTCTCGATAGTATCCTTCGAACCGAAACGATGAGATCGTGTCTTCATAACCATCATGAAGACAGATCAAAACAAGAAGCAATTTCTGAGAATGAAGCAAAAATTCAAAGGATGACAGTTTATATTCAAGGGATGTCAATAAGCAACAATTTAGATAAAAGGAATATGATTAAGAGTTTTTCTATTGTGATTGAGTACCCTAAAAATATCCTAATCCTACTACAGGCTGTAGTGATACTCTAGTTCGAATACCACTACATAAACTCGACCTGCATGGGCCACCACTAAAAATGTGTCACGACCCACACCCACCGAGAGGGTATGAGTACGTAACAGCGCCGAGCCTACGCCGCAGTGTAGGCGGTAGAACGCTGTCATAGGTCTCAATGCATCTAACAGTATAAGGCTAAACAGTTTATACTCCCCGAGTGGGGGTAGCATAGCAGAAAGTAAACTCAATCACAACTATGGAAGAAGAAGCACGATATGATAAAGAACTCAAGGAAAATATAGATGATCAAATAGTCTTAGATAACATCCCAGCAGATATCCAGAGTACAAGGTCTCAGCTACTGAATATAAAAGAATATATACAACCCAAATCTTAAAGACAGAAATAAAGTCTAACTACTAGTCTCAAGACAACATAAGTAAGATAAGCCTAACTAAGCTAGTCTATGCAGTAGGATAAAGTCGTCAGCTAGAGCTATCCCGTAGAAGGTATCCACACAGGCCTCCTCCTCGTCCTCTGGAATATTTTTAACAGGTCCAGTCAGGACAGGAGCGAGCACAATACATCTCAACAGTTCATAGCAGGTTAGAAAATATAATCATGCAGTAAAGTAAGATATAGATACTGAAGAAATGCAGTATGTAAACAGAGAGAGAGAACTGTAATAGAAATATCTACTATAAGTAAAGAACTAACCGTGGCTAGTGAGTTAGAGTATAATATAGACATGTAAATGGCATAGGATGATCCTGATTATGCACTACGGAATGATTCTAATGAGATACTACTTGGGTATTATTCACATGTCTACTTCTATACTCCCGTACCCCCAATCAATCCACAAGGATCCAACTAGGTTATGTTATGATTCTATGTAACGGCCTCCGAAGGGTGGTACATAGTAGTCCCATAAATGGGGATTCTGGGAGACCTAATAAATGGGATAAGGATTCAAAGAAGACTCTGTGATCATAAGAGTATATGTCACAAGTGATCAAAGAACCAAAGAAGCATAGTGATACGCCATGTAAGTGAAACGCACAGAACATAGATTACCCGATGCTCCCTGAAGGGATAACATCTCAAGAAGGGATCCATATAGTACTAATCTGCATGACCAACGAGACAGTATCAAGTAAAGTAATTTAATGCAGGAAAATAATTCTAAGCAGGATATGAAATGATCAGAGAATGTACTCGCCTGTATTTGAGTGTCCGAATGAAATATACTGTCCGAGAAGAGGTGTCTGGCTCCTAATCAGAATATCACAGGTCACAACAAGTCTAAAATGATATAATGAAGTCCTACTATGCATTCTACATGATTCTAGGTCAATCTAGACCAAAGTCAACTATTGGTCAACTCTGGTCAACCCTAGAAGTCAAACTAGGTCAACTATGGTCAAACTAAGTCAAACAAGTCTATACCAGTCTAACTCGTCTATTCTAGGCCTAATCAAGACTAACAAGTCTAACTAAACTCTCACTAGGCAAACAGACACACCATAGGCTAAGAGCCCTAGGCTATAGGTTGTATCATGCCTAAGCCAAACCACAAACACATATACACATAACAATATATATAGTTAATATATTGTAGTACACTCATAACATATAGGCTACCTATAGGTACATCCCACTTATAAATATATATGTATCACTATTCACATTATGAATATATATATATATATATCTACATATACAATCAGAATATGCACATCACATTTAGCTATTACACATTGCATTTCCATATATCCTACTCTACCATTCACATATTCTCATTAGATAGGCAAGTACTATTGATTTCAATTTACCTATTATTATATAACATAGAGGGAAATAAGTATTGAAGACAATGTGTGTGTGTTTATGGATAATAGAGTGTTGTACAATGTGACAGTTGGTAGTAGAGGAAAGTGTGTGTGGGAGAAACCTGCTTACAGGAAGCAATTGACAGTGTCATGAATGTGTGCTAGGAAATAGCTTGTGTGTGTGAAGTCATGAGAGCATGTGTACCAAAGTGTCAAGTGACTTGGTATGTGTTAGCATGAGTACATGGGAGTGTCACATGGGAATATATGTGATATAACATGGGGGTATGTGAGCAAATAGGAAAATAGAAAAAGAATCAGTGAAGTGTTCATGTGTCAATAGGAATGTGTGCAAAACAGCAGGGTGAAATTGGAAAACAGGGAGGGAAATCTGGAACAGTGGCTAGTAATAAATCTAAAAATCAGTGAGCTAATACATGGTGTACCTGTGTGTGTAAACCTGTGGACAGTATCATTTGTGTGTGAAAACATGTAAAAACAGTATGGGAAATTTCTGGAAAATCAGTGATGTATAACAGTGAAGCAAATAGGGAAATAGTCTCAAGTTGCAAAAAGAAGGGAAATTGATTGACAGTAAAAATAGAAGGAAAGAAAATAGTTCAAGTTTCACACATGCATATACTTAGCATTGTAAAAAGGAAAGGAAATCAACTACAGTTTTAAAAGAAATCAGTTGGTTAATTCTCAGATTTCAATGGGGAATGTGTGTTCAGTTGTGTCAAGGTGAACTCAATTTCAGGTTTACATGTGTAGGTGTGTGTGGTTTTATTCCCCAGGTGCAACCCCAAATGACAGTGTCATTTGGAACCCTTAGATGCTAATTCCCAGGAAGCCAAAGTGACAGGAGAATAATGTCCTTAGTGTCTCAGTGTTCATGTGTGTATTTGTGCAAGCATTTAGATTTAACAAGCTAAGGCTCAATTATTGCTTTGTGTGTGTACGAGTGAGAGTGTCCAGAGAATTTGTGTATGTCATGATATGCTGAAAACAGAACAGTATAGTGTTAGTGACCTACTCTTGTGTGTGTGAGAGTGTCACAAGTGTCAATAGGTGTGTGTAGGAACCTGTGTACAGTGATATATGAGAGTGTGAGGGTGAGACATGAGAGTGTGTGTCATATGAGGATGTGTGTGAGTGTACAGTCCAGTACTGGACAGTGAAGCAGTGTGGAATATGAGTGAATGAAAGGAGATCAGTTCAGCTATAGAGAGAATCATGACAGTTCCTTGAATTAAATCAGAGAATAGGAATTTAACCCAGTTCAGTCTTCAACAGTCCCAGGCTTAGCATATTACAGATTTCAACAAAATCTCAGTTTTAATTCAACCAATGACAGTACATATAGGTAGGAAAAACAGTGGCATAGGATATAAATTGGTGTGTGTAATCCCAGTTTGTGTGGGTCAAGGGTGCACATGATACATAGCAGTGCAACATAGTACTAATTTCTCAGGTTTAAGGGTGAACCCAGGTAGTTCCCAGGTTGTGTTTAGCTAACAGTAACAAGTTCCCAGGATTTAAATTCCCAGGTAAGCCAACGTAAATCCCAATATATACGTGTATAATTAATATCTAACTAATCATGATTTAACATCTAAACTTCATAAAAACTGGAAACAAAAGACTGATACTCCTTACACAAGTAATTAAACCTATCATGGCAATTTAATCATGGAAAAACTGTAAGAATTCTCATTCAATCTCAGATATTACATTAGTTCAACTTAAAAAACCAAACCCAATCTAGTACATGACTGAAATCTCAGAACAACATAGGAAATTCAGTTTTAACACAGAAAATCAAATGAGAGTTAAAATTCTCAGATTTTCATGAACAAGAAATGTTTAAATATGTGTGTAAATGGCAGTGGTGTGTCAAGAACATGGTGTGTACATTAGAGAGCAGTAATGGTTTAGTTCTCAGGAAAAATATAGCAAATGATTGTTTGTTGAAATCTTAAGAACTCATAAGTGAACTGAGGTTCACAGCTAATTGAACTAAGATTTAACCTACACTTAGCAGTCCCAAACCCAATTTACAAATTCAAAACTCATCACTAACATTAAACCTACACCACAGTGAAAATATTACAATGTGAATCAAGAAAATCAAATTTAAAATCAGGAAAAATCCCAATCAGTCTCAGTATGTATCAGGAATTCCAATTCTTAACCCAATAATCACATGAAACCAAATCAAGTTCAAAACAGGTGTACATACGTGTCCCCCACATTAGTATGTGTCATGTGGGTCCATTCGTGTCCAGGAAACTGGACACAAAGTATCCAAATAGCTATACGAACACAGACACAAACTGTGCACACAACAGTGTCGTACACGCGTGCACGCGTATCAAACGCACGACACAGGCCACGTGGGGACACGTGGCCGTGTAAATGTGTTCGCCAGGGGTAGGAGTAAGTGTCCAACCTCCTGCAACGTGTCTATGTTGTGTCGTGTCGTGTGTGTGAGTGCGTATCAGTGAGGCAAATATGTGCGTGTACAGTGCGCATGCAACAGTGCATGATCCGTGCGCGTCGTATACAAAAACCCATAAAAATTTGTGAGCCTCGTGTCAGTTACCTAAACAGTGTCCATACCAAATTTCGTGTCCAGATGTGTCGTGTACAGGGAGTTATATCCCCCGAGTAGCAGGGCACTGCCCGTGTATGCTGCGAGCGTGTTCGTGTCCTGTTTGGACACGGACACGACTAGAAAATCAACTCAGTCCATGGGGAAATTAGTAAACACATATAAATCAATATTTTCATTCAAATACTTTTCGAAAATAGCAAATAAATTTCCTTTGTGACATTTCATCAAACACATGTATAAACACAATGATACGTGTCCGAAACGGACACGAAATGGATACGACTCGACACGAAACCAATACCTACGGCTAGGGGGCACCTAGGGCTTCCTATCCATACAAAGAAAACAAAATTTGGTGGAGGGAAATAGGGATTTACCTATATGTGCAATTTGCATAAAAAAGTCTCAAATGGGGGTGTTGTCCTTAATGGCCAAAAGCTCCAAATTGTTCCTCCACTGAAATTATTCACCATGGACAGAAATTATTCGTGGATTAGATCCTAATGCAAGAAGTTTGGTTGAAAAAGGATGAGAAATGGAGAAGTTATGAATGAATGAAGTTAGAGCTCACCTTGTTCTTGAGAAATGGAAAAATAAATGGATGAGGCAAGGGTTTTTGGAAGAGATTAAATAGGGGGAAACCCATGGATGACTGCCCTAAAATCTAGGGCTAGGGTTGATCCAAGGGTTCTCCATCAAATCAGACAAATCAATGGCTAGATGAAACCTAGGTAAACCTATCACTAGTCTTAACTAAACAATATGACTAATGACTAGCCAAAATCATAAATCATGACTAGCCATGACTAATCCCAAATCTAACTTAGTCTAACCATGACTAACTAGGACTAATCTAGGTTAAGTCAAATCTAGGTTAGGCTAAACACAACACAAGGCAATCAATTAAATGATATTAAAATCACACCATCCCATAAATTATATTAAATTCCAAATAATATATATTAAATTTAATTAATTCAAAATGACCATAATACCCTCAATCTAAAAATAATGAAGTACCCTAATCACATGGCTAGGCTCTAGGGTAGACAGTCTCTACGGTTACACTATCAAAACACCAAAATCATAAGTCATGATTTAAAATAGTTTTAAAGTGATTAAAAATCACCAAAAATCATATCATGATTTAAATATCAATAAATAATAATTATAATCATAAAATTTCAAAATTACCCTCATCTGGAAAACTGGGTGTTACATTGGTGGTCCAGGATGAAGCGGGAGGTAGCTCGCTTCGTAGCTAGTTACTTGGTCTGTCAGCAGGTCAAGGCATAGAGGCAGAGGCCCGGTGGATTGTTGCAGCTGCTGCCCATTCTCGAGTGGAAATGGGAGCATATCACTATGGATTTCGTATCAGGATTACCGCATATACCAGGAAGGAAAGACGCGATTTGGGTCATCGTTGACAGGTTGACCAAATTGGCCCACTTCTTGCCATTCGAGGTGGGTACGTCTACGGAGAGGCTTGCAGAGATGTATATGTGGCAGATAGTCAGGATTCACGGGGTTCCAGTCAGCATCATCTCAGATCGGGATAGTCACTTTACTTTCTATTTTTAGAGCAGTCTGCAGACTACCTTGGGCACTCAGCTCAAGTTTAGTACCGCATACCACCCCAGACGGACGGACAGTCAGAGAAAACTATTCAGACACTTGAGGATATGCTGCGGACGTACGTTTTGGACTTTGGAGGTTCCTAGGAGGATCATCTACATTTGGTGGAGTTTGCTTACAATAACAGTTTCCAGGCCAACATTGAGATGTCACGTTTCGAGGCTCTGTACGGGCGTAGGTGTCGTACACCCTTATCTTGGGATGATGTTGGTGAGCGAGCTTTACTGGGGCCAGAGATGGTTGTTGACCCAACCGAGAAGGTGAAGCTCATCAGGGACAGACTTTGCGTGGCGCAGGACAGACATCGACACTGGGCCGATAGCCACCGGAGGCCCTTAGAGTTTGAGGTACAGATTAGAGTAGGATTAGATTTAGGTTTGATTGTTGTGTTTTATGGATCATGTTTGTTAGTCATAATTAATTGAGACCTTGCTTGTGAATAGGTTGGAGACCAGGTTTTCTTGAGGATATCACTAACTCGTGGTACGATACATTTTGGTGGAGGCAGGAAGCTTAGCCCGCGCTTCATCGGCCCTTTCGTTATCAGCGGGATAGTCGATGACATGGCATACAGGCTAGACTTGCCACCTGCACTAGTGGGGGTCCATAACATATTCCATGTATCACAGTTAAGACGGTACGTGGCTGACCCTAGCCATGTACTTGATCATTCGAAGATTGAGGTTGGACCTTCTCTCAGCTATCCAGAGCAGCCAATGGAGATACTGGATCAACGGAAGAAGGTTCTGAGGAACCAGGAGATACCTTTGGTACGCGTCGCATGGAGGCATCATTCTCCAGGAGAGTCTACCTGGGAGCGGGAGGATGAGATGCGCGAGCGATACCCATATCTTTTTGGGCCGTGAGGTATACTTTCTATCCTTCTCATCAGTTGCGTTTTGCCTTTCAATTTTGAGGACAAAATTCTTTTAAGGAGGGTAGATTTGTCACTACCATATTTCTAGTTTGAGGGTATTTTTGTTATTTTTGAGGTTATTTAAATTTATTATAATTTATTTGAATTTATGGGAATTTTTAGAATTTATTTTGGAATTATTTGAATGATGGTTGACTAGGTTGACTTTGACTAGCATTGACCTTGGTAGACTAACCTAGAAGCTAACCCTAGTTGTGTTTGGACTTGATTAAGTCATATGACCCTAACCTAACATTAAGTTAATTCCTAATAGGCCAATTAGAATTTAAGTTAGAATAGTTAAGTCATAAGCCATGACTTATGGTTGAACCATTAATTAGCAACTTGGCACATAGGGGCCCAAAGCCCAACCCACTAGCTAACCCTAACCCTAATTCACCCTATGGCCGGCCATACCTACATTGGGACCTATATTTGGACACCACTAGGTAAGTCACCCAAAACTCTATTATATTCTAGATTTCTTTGCATGGAGACCTAGATCTAGGTCTCCCCTAGCTAACCCTAGATTTTCGTAGCATTTTGGACCCATTTCGTGTCCGTATCGGACACGTATCCGACCATAGACCTAAGTATTTGATGAAATGCCCCAATGGGCATTTCGTTTTGATTTTTGAATTATGTTTGAATAGAAATTATTGTTTTGATGGGGCTTATTGATTTCAAGGGTCCTGAGATTGTTTTCGTGTCGTGTCGTGTCAGAAATTAGACACGAACATGCGGGTTGACACACTGCACACGTTGCCCTGCTACTCGGGTGCTGTTTCTCGTTGGACACGGCAACTCAGGTCATGCCACTTGGCATGGGCCAAGGGGTAATGACTGACACGAGGTCCTCCAAGTTGGAGACGCTCTCGTGTCGTATGGGACACGTTTTTTAGCCCGCACTGGGTTTTTTACTGACTGTTCAGTCGAGTTTTCGTACACTGATACGCACTCCTAGACACGACACCGTGACACGTGGACCTGTGTCAGGCTGTGTCAGACGAAGACCTATACTGGGCGAACTCGTGGGTGTGTGCACGAGACACGAAGTGTCCTGTGTCGGGTGCACGACACGCGTACACTTGTGCACGAGGCTGCACTGCTGTGCAGTGCCCAGTTTGGTCGATTTGGGTTTAATTGATGTGGACACGTCGTGTCCCGTTGTGGTGGACACGAGACACTATCTGGGATACGAACACATGTTGGGTTTACATTAGCAACCATTTGATTTACATCTTAGAATGTTTTAAACCATTAATTTCTATTTACCCTATTTGTGAACTGATACATAATATTCAGTATTCCCAGTTTTTTCCCAGTTTTAATATTCGAACTTTGGCAGTTGATTTAACCTCATTAGAACTGTTATTAGCATGATTTAAAACCCTAATGTTGTTCTCCTACATGTAATCTACTTGTGTGTGAATTTTGGGGTGGTTTCATTGAGTATAGGATTCAAAATGGGATTTCAAACCATTGGGACTGAAAACTAAAAACGTGAATTGGTTTCCTTTCCTTTTCTTCCCTGTTTAGCAACACACTCATTCATGTACACTTACTGTCCAGTATTGGACTGTACACATCACTCACTCACTCTCACATACACAAGCATTGACACACTCCCTAGCTAAACCTGTCAACTATCCCACACACACACATCCTACTGTCCACTGGACTGAACACACATTAACACTTGCTACACTGCTGAGCTACTCACTGATTTTCTTAATATCACTCACTGTCAACCAACACACACACAGTTAGCTCTCACCCTCTCACTCATGCACACACACTTGACACGTCTCCACTTTCCTATCTCTATGTGTGTGTGTATATATATATATATATATATATATATATATATATATATATATATATATAAATATATATATTTATATATATTATATGTTATGTATATAGTTAGCTATATATATATATATGTGTATATATATATATTTAGTTGGTCATGTATATAGATATTGGTATATATGTAGTTAGGCTATATATATTTTGTGTGATATAGATTTATAGGAGATTGGTTATACCTTAACATTGTGGTATAGTATCTTAGGTATTCTAAAACATGTTAGCCTATGGTTGATTGAGTTAGCCTTATAGAGTTTGATTAGATAGTTAACCCTTGGCCTAATTACCTTGTGGACTAGTCTATGTTGACCAAAACCTTAGTTAGTCTAAGTTTGACCTAGACTAGACCTAGCTTGATCATGTTGACTAGTATAGACTAGTTTAGACCTAGAATAACTTGTTTGACCTAATTTAGACTTGTGAGACCTAGTTTGACCATAGTTGACCTAGGTTTGACTTCTTGGTTGATCAGGGTTGACCAAGAGTTGACTTTGGCCTAGTTTGACCTAGATTCATTTAGAATGCATTGAATTGCATCTTGTTATCATTTTGGACTTATTGTGACTTGTGCTGCTCTGATTAGGAGCCAAACACCTCTTCTCGGATAGTACATTTCAGTTGGATACTCAGATAGCAGGCGAGTACATTCTCTGATCATTTCATATCCTGTTTAGAATTATTTTCCTGCTTTAAATTACTTTACTTGATACTGTCACGTTGGTCACACGGATTAGTACTATATGGATCCCTTTTTGAGATGTTATCCCCTTAGGGAGCATCGTATACTACATGTTCTGTGCATTTCACTTACATGGTGTATCACTATGCTTCACGGTTCATTGATCACTTGTGACATGTACTCTCATGATCACAGAGTCTTCCTTGAATCACCCATTTATGGGCATTCCTAGAATCACCCATTTTTGGGCCATCCATGTATCACCTCTTGTGGGCCTTTGCATGGAATCATAACATAACCTGGCTGGATCCTTGTATATTGATTGGGGTTACGGGGGAGTAGAAGTAGACATGTGAATAATATCCAAGTACTATCTCACCTGATCACCTCCGTAGTGTCTCATCAGGATCTCCTATGCCATTCACATGTTTATATTGTACTCTGACTCACTAGCCACTGATAGTTCTCTATTTACAGTATATATTTCCATTACAGCTTTCTCTGTTTACATCATGTACTTTCTTTCATTTCCTGTATCTTACTTTACTGCATGATTATATTTTCTAACCAGCTATGAACTGTTGAGATGTATTATGCTCGCTCCTGTCCTGACTGGACCTATTGAAAATATTACAGAGGACGAGGAGGAGGCCTGTGTGGATACCTATTACGGTGCTACCTTAGATGAGTACTTAGACCTGTACCAGCAGCAGGTCCCACTAGCAGTGGATGACACTCCTCTAGACTAGGATGTTTTTTATTTACATTACTCTCTGGATGATTGTATATATTTGATACTGGGATATGTATTTATCTTAGTCACTTAGACTCTCTGTTTGTACTTGTGGATTTCCTTTCCTTTCAGTAGTATTTATCTATCTATCTTTCTATCTTATCTTCTGCCTTAGTTGTGATTGAGTTTACTTTCTGCTATGTCACCTCCATTCGGAGAGTATAAACTGTTTAGCAATATATTGTTAGATGTTGTGACCTAGGACAGCGTTCTACCGCCGACACTGCGGTGTAGGCTGGACGTACCCACTTCTCGTGCCCTTACTCTAGGGTGCAGGTCGTGACACATTTTTAGTGTTGGCCCATGCAGGTCAAGATTGAAATGTAGTGGTATTCGAACTAGAATATCACTGCAGTCTGCAGTAGAATTAGAAAAATTTTGAAGGTACTCAATCATATTAGGAAAAACTCTTTATCAGATTCCGTATATCTAAGTCTTGCTGCTTATTGTCTGCCTTTGAATTTAAACTATCCTCCTTTGATGTTTCGATTCATTCTCAGCAATTGTTTCTTTTGATCTGTGTCTCCAGAATGGTTGAGACGAGATCGTATCGCCAGGGCCAGGGGGACGCCGATGATGTCACGCCCCAATCCCGCAGAGTCCTTTCGTCCTCGCTTTGGCTCTTTTGGGATCGTTTGTCCTCGTTAAGGAGTGATGCCGTACAAGACTAAGTTGCGCTTGCACAAGGCCAAGACCTGAAGCAAGACAAGATAGACAAGTTTGACAATACGCAGCAGAACGTATCGCAGATAATTGAAGCAGCAGCGGACATATTTCGAATACGAGCATTGAATACAATGGTAACAAGAAACAATTCTCTTTATTGATTTCATTTGAACAGATTACAAGCTCTCATTTCTCTTTGATACAATATTACATTCTCTTAGAACTTTACAAGTTACAATGATCCCGTTCCCATACATTACATCCCTTTATATACAAAACCAACTCTTGCAACATATGTCATCTCTTGGCATCTCTGGCTCCTGAGGATGAGGCTCGGGCTTTCGCTTCGGACTATCCTTTTCGATGCATAGTGCACCTGCATGCAGACTGATGGTGGGTCAGTATATCAGCATACTGATGATTGTGAACAAAGAGCTACATTTGTCTGAAATGATTACTGTTCATTTAGTGAGAAAACGTTTCTTGTGATGTGATATTGCTACTTTTACCTATGTACATTTCATGCATACAGAGTCAGTTTACATCTCTTTTTAAAAACACATCTTTGAAAAGCTAACATTTGTTTCATTTCTTTTCAAGCATCAAGGAACTAATCATTTCAAGCACGATGACTATTCATTTCATATGCAGTGCGCAGTGTGTTTCATGAGCATATCATTTCTCTGTTCATTGGGGACAATAGCGTAGCATTCTTTCTTTGATTCAAGACATTCTAAGGGTCATATTTCGAGCATGATAACTCATCTTTTCTTTAGTAGAACATAGTACTTCTTGGTAACAGATTAATCATTGCAAGCAATTCATATAGCAAACTCAAACAGTACATGTGTATCACTTTTCAGTGATTCTTACCAAAGCCGACCGTCCATCCCTGCACAAGACAAGGATTAGCATAAATATTTTAAAACCAATATTTTTTTTTCCTGTTCGTCTCTGTATTATTAGCTCTTAATAAAACATTCTTTTCACTCTTATCAATATACAGCATGACAATAACTCTTGTGGTCCATGGGCAATACCCATATTAGCAGTCGGAACTTCTTGCCCAACTACTAATAGACTGACACCCCCTCTTTCTGTGGGGACTTCTAGCCCTAGGTGTCCTGTTCTCTCCTAGGCCAATCGACTCCGGGCGCTACCAGAATCGTCGAGAGACTACCACTTGTGCACAAGCCGTCTAGACCAATGCAAATGCAACTATCATAAAACAATCATGCATCAATCAAGCAACTTGCAAACATATTCATCTTCTTCTTTTTCATGTATCGAGCTAATAGCTCTACTCTTTTCTCTATACGGACAAGCCATATCATCTCCTTTAACAGCACAATGTGCCTTCTCTGTTTATCTCTTTCTCTATAGCAACAATCGGGAAACAATAAACAATCTCTGTTTAATCAAGCACGATAACTAAAAGCATGAACACTATTCTTGATAATCATACTCTATTCAGGGACATGTAAACATTCTCTTTCCTTTTCTTATTAAGCATGGCAACAGTTATTTTGATTTAAGGCAACATTTCTACTTAGCATATAGGCATCAATTCATTTCTTATTAGCAGGCAACATTTCTTCTTAGCATACAGGTTACTCTCTTTTCTTGTTCTTAGCACGGCAGCATATGGATTCTCTTAGAAGCATACTCAATGATTTACCATCTTGTTATTAACAAAAGCATTCAATCAAAAACTCAGATTCTTAAGGCGTAAGCGAATCAGCAAATGAGACTTCATCCACTCACCCAGATCAATCGTCTTCTGTTGCAGAGCCAGCAATCTGATCTTTCTGTCTATCTAGTGCCTTCGCAAAGCGGGGCACTACAGATGTGAGGTCTGCCACCTCTCATACTCAGCAGCCAGCCCCTGTTACTGTAATACCCTGAATCCGTTGCGGAGCACGGAGCGGACTAGCGGCCGAATGGCCGAGTCGGATGGGAATTGGGGAACTTTACTTGGGGAAACTTTACCAGGATCGCGGGATAATGAATTGGGATCCTTTCCTCGTTATGGATTGGACTCTTTTGAAATGATGCCCAAGATGCAGTGGCGCGCGTCTTGGGGGAAGAGTTCTATATAAGAGTCGCTTGCCCCGAGACCGTTGCCCTGCTGGTTTTCGATGTCGCTTTTGCTGTTGGCTTTTGTGTGCATTTTCGTGATTGTTTTCGATGAATGTTTTTATGGATTTACTTTCACTGTCTACGCATTTCATATCGAATCACTGAGAGAAAGAGAAGAAGTATGCTGACCAAACGTTGGTGCCAATGCAGGTGCTAACGCAGTGAACCGAGCTTGACGTTGCGTGGAAGACCTCTTTCTCTTGGCAATTCACCAACAAGTGAGTGGCTTTGATCCTTCGACGATCCTTTATCTTCGCGCATAACAATGGTAGACTTGTTATTGCGTTCGGTGCTTAATAAAAGATGCCTAATAATAATATGGAAAAGATAATAAAAGATAAATTATCACATGGCTAGGCTTATGTTGCAAATCGAATGACGCTCGTATGCTATATGAATTGTTTAACAGGTGATGCAAAGACCCAAGTATTGGGCGGTAAGTATATCGGACTTCGGTTCGAAAGAATGGGTTACAAATAAATAGTCCCTTGGTTGGATGAACGAATATGCGAGCCTATGGCTCAAAGCAAGATGGTAAGATAGCAAGTTGGAAAGATGGGAAAATGGCAAGATGAAATGAGAACTACGAATATGTGTGGAAGATGCTATTATCATGCATGTCATGTCTCTTATTAGTTAAGTTGCATTGCATGCATGGTCATGGACAACTTGTATACAAGGTAGTTCCTTGAACGGTACTCCGAGGCCACGGAACCGATTCGACCTAGGAGGAACACAGTGCTGAAGTAGTAGCACAGTGCTGAAGTAGAAGCACGGTCTTTCGGGAACCTTCCGGATGGGCTAGCTACCCACCGCTGAAGGGGATCCGTCCGACCAAGATGTCCCAGATGGCGTGTAGTCAGTGACCTTCATATAGACAGGTGGCATAGCTAACAATGTCTTATGTAGGCAGAGTAAGTGGTATTCATAAATATTTATAGGGATGGCTATCGACCGTGGGTAAGATTCACCAAATTGGTGATCAATATGAATTGCTTATGTTTCTAATATCACTGTATGCTCCTTATATTTCTCATCAAATATATGAATTGTTAATGGACCCTAAGGCAAGATAGAAAGAATACAAATTAATAGTGAACATTCATGTAATTTTACTACTGTTGATTTATGGTGAGATTGGTTACGGCCGCTCACCAGTACATATGTGGTAATGTACTGACCCTCGTCTCCACAGGTGCCGGGAACCTAGTGGATAATCATAGACGCTGAAGGCTTGCTGTCCGACTCTTTAGAAGCTTCGTACATCTTGAAGTTTCCACTTGAAGAAGAAGGCATTTTGCTGAAGGTGGTTATTACCGCATTATTAATAAAGGGATATGATATATGGAACAAGTTGTATCTCATTTCAATATTTTTGCAATGTTGTAGCCAAGTTTGGCATTTCATCTCGGCTGTTTGAGAGCCTTATGTTTTATGCAATGTAATTTCAAAGATATCAATAAAGATCTTATTTCAGATCATATCTGTGTTGCCAAAACTTCTTTATCATCCGCTGCGAATCTCTATTCAAAATGTCTCTTTTATAAAAGGAACACGAGCACGCCTTGTACAAGTGCAATTCCAGACTTGTACGGCATCACGCCTTAGCGAGGACGAACGATTCGGCGTGAATCAAAGCGGAGGTGAACGATTCCCCGAATCGGGGCGTGACAGTTTGGTATCAGAGCACGGCTTTACATCCTTGGAATTTCTTAGTTTTAAAGATTTTGAAAATGACACAAGCTTTATTGCTTCTCGAGCAACTTTAGTTTTAAATATCCTGAAATGAGATGTTCCATACAATAAGTCAATAAATATTTTAGGAGACTAACAAGCTTCTCTGTCTTTTTGCAGAGATGACTAAGGCGGGTGCAACGAACAACGCGAGTAGCTCAAGGGTGGTAGCCTCAACCGACCCTATGGAGAGAATGCTGGCTATGATGGAGAGCCAGCAGAGGCAGAACGCAAAGCAATTCGAGGCCCAACAAAAGCAGCTAGATACCCTGCAACAGTTGGTCCGATCAGTGGTGAACAATGGGGCTCAGGGCACTCCAGTCTCACGAGAGAGCGAACTTGTGGAGGCAGAGGAACCCCCGGCGCCTAAGAAAACTACTGCTGTGGCCGACATTACAAAGTTTAAGAAAATCTGTAACAAAGAATTCAAAGGGACAGAAGAAGCCACCATTGCTATGGATTGGCTAGTTGAAGTGGAAGATCACCTGGAAGCTTTGGGTATTGTTGGATCTAAGAGGGTCTCGTGTGTGAAACTACTGCTGGTTTCCAACGCACACTATTGGTGGCAAAGTCAGAAAAGAATTATTGCGGGAGTGAATGGAACAACGAAAATTACTTGGCTGATGTTCCGCGAGGCATTTCTGGCTCAGTACTTCTCTTCGACTGAGCAGCGAGCTAAGGAATTGGAGTTCCAGAAGCTCGAGCAAGGAAACATGACGGTGAAGGAGTATGAGGCAGAGTTTTCTAGATTGTCTCAGTATGCAATCACGAAGTTTACTGACAATGCATCTAAGGCTCGTCGGTTTGAGCAAGGCTTGAGGCCTGCTCTGAAGGCTCAAGTTGTGGTTCAGAAATATAAGACTTTTCAGGAGTCTTATGAGCACGCGAAGGAATTGGACCCACACTATCCTGCGACGGCGCCAGTGCAAGCGTCGGTACAGAATCTGCATAACAAGAGACCGAACAATGGGGGTAGATATGAGGCGCCTAAGCGTCAGAATCACGGTGTCTTTCAACGACCCAACCAGGGTGGACCATTCTGCAACAAGTGCCGCAACAAAGGGCACTTCACTAACGAATGTCAGGTGCTAGAGGGTGGATGCTTCAAATATGGTCGCATGGGCCACGGATTCAGAGACTGTCCAGGAAGGGGCCACCATAACCCTCCAAGGCAGCAGCATCACCAACAGCATCAACAGAATCGTGGGCAGGCACCACGACCCCATCAACCACCACAGAATCAGAGGCCCGGTGCCCAGGGCCGAGTCTTTGCATTGACTCAGAAGGAAGTCCTTGCATCAGATACTGTAGTGACAGGTATATTGTTATTTAATGGCATTCCTGCACGTACTTTATTTGATTCTGGTGCTTCACATAGTTTTATATCTAAAGACTATGTTAAGGAACATAAAATAAAAATGACAATGTTGGATGTATATCTTAGTGTTAGTACTCCATCAGGAGTGGAGATGCCTACTAACATGATATGTAGGGATGGTTACATATGTATCGGGAAGAAAAAGCTACCATTAGATGTAGTCGAGCTAGATATGAAAGATTTTGATATCATTCTGGAAATGGATTGGTTAAGTGTATGTTGTACGACGATTGACTGTGCGAAGAAGCGAGTTATGTTTTACCTACCTGGGGGGACAGAATTCTCTTACTCGGCCAGTTCATCGGCGAAGGATTCGATGGTGATTTCAGCTGCTACGGCTCGGCGAATGTTACATTCTGGCTGCGAAGGGTACCTTGCTTCTGTTCGAGACACACGCAAGAATGGTGCAGACTCAGCTAACACTGAAGTCGTGGCAGAATTTCCTGATGTGTTTCCTGACGAGATACCCGGAATGCCTCCGGACCGAGAGATTTAATTCACTATCGATACATTTCCAGACGCTCGTCCGATCTCAAGGGCACCATACAGGATGGCGCCTGCTGAATTAAAGGAACTCAAAGTGCAGCTACAAGGATTATTAGACAGGGGAGACATCAGACCCAGTATTTCACCATGGGGTGCTCCGGTACTATTTATGAA
Organism: Iris pallida; assembly: GCA_029216955.1. NCBI lineage: Eukaryota > Viridiplantae > Streptophyta > Magnoliopsida > Asparagales > Iridaceae > Iris > Iris pallida. The sequence goes on along the minus strand of JANAVB010005796.1, from coordinate 16,652,003 downwards.
GAAGAAAGATGGATCGATGCGGCTGTGCATCGACTACCGTGAGCTAAACAAAGTTACAATTCGGAACAAGTACCCGTTGCCTCGAATAGACGACCTCTTCGATCAGTTGTAAGGGGCGTCCGTATTTTCAAAGATTGATCTTCGCTCAGGCTATTATCAGTTGAAGATCAAACCAGATGACGTTCCTAAGTCCGTATTCCGAACCAGATATGGACACTATGAATTCTTGGTCATGCCCTACAGACTGACCAACGCCCCTGTCGCTTTCATGGATATGATGAACAGAGTCTTCCGACCATTTTTAGATAAATTTGTGGTCGTGTTCATCGACGACATCCTAATCTACTCGAAGAACAGAGAAGACCATGCAGAACATCTGAGGACAGTGTTACAGACTCTACGGGACAATCAGCTCTATGCCAAGCTGAGCAAATGTGAGTTCTGGATGAGTAGCGTGTCGTTCCTAGGATATGTTATCTCGGCGGAAGGTGTGTCCGTTGACCCAAAGAAAATTGAAGCCATAGTGGATTGGAAGCAACCCACATCGGCGAGCGAGATCCGAAGTTTCCTCGGCTTGGCAGGCTACTACAGGAAATTTGTCAAGGATTTTTCAAAAGTGGCAGCGCCTTTAACTCGGCTAACCCAGAAGGGAGTAGCATTCGATTGGACTGATGAGTGCGAGGCTTGCTTTCAAAATCTGAAGCAACGTCTCGTATCAGCTCCAATCACACTTCCAGACGGCGTCGAGGGATTCCAGATATACAGCGATGCGTCCGGATTGGGTTTGGGATGTGTGTTGACTCAGAGAGGGAAGGTGATATCTTATGCCTCGAGACAGCTTAAGCCGCACGAGAAAAATTATCCAACGCATGATTTGGAATTGGCAGCGATAGTGTTTGCATTGAAATTATGGAGGCACTACTTGTATGGAGTGGCTTGCGAGATCTTCACCGATCATAAAAGCCTGAAGTACATCTTTACCCAGAAAGATTTAAATTTGCGGCAAAGACGTTGGTTGGAGCTTATAAAAGATTACGACTTGACGATCGCGTACACCCCAGGAAAAGGCAATGTGGTGGCGGACGCGTTGAGTCGGAACTTTGTGGGATCACTCAGTGTTGACAAACGAATACTGGAGGAATTAGAAAGCATGGGAATTGAGCTCTAGATTCGTGGCCGAAATGCACAATTGGCTCAACTTCAACTTGAGCCGAGTTTGTTAGAAAAGATAAAGACGACACAGAGGACGGATGAGTTCTTGATTAAGATTGGCGGAATATTGGAAAAGGGTGAAGCCAGCGACTTCACTAGGCACGAGGATGGATCGTTGTGACTCAGGGGGAGGCTATGTGTCCCGAAGGATGAAGAACTCCGGAAAGAAATCTTGACGGAGGCCCATTATGCCAAGTATTCTTTGCATCCGGGAAGTACAAAAATGTATAAAGATTTGCGCACGACCTTCTGGTGGCACGGCATGAAACGAGATGTGGCCCTCTTTGTCTCGCGATGCATAGCGTGTCAACGAGTCAAGGTGGAACACCAGAGGCCCGACGGGGAGATACAGAACCTCGCAATCCCAGAATGAAAATGGGATCATATAACCATGGATTTTATAGTTGGCTTGTCGAAGACGCAGCGGGAGAATGATGCAATTTGGGTCATCGTTGATCGATTAACCAAATCTGTACATTTTCTCGCAATAAAAACCACATGGAGCGTCGACCGGTTGGCTCAGCTATACTTGGATGAAATTGTCCGACTGCATGGAGTGCCGGCATCAATAGTGTCGGATAGGGATGGGCGATTTGTATCGTGTTTCTGGGTCAGTTTACATACTGCCATGGGAACACAATTGAAATTTAGTTCTGCATACCATCCTCAAACCGATGGCCAGACCGAGAGGGTGAATCAGGTACTTGAAGACATGCTACGGCTTTGTGCTATTGATCTGAAGACTAGTTGGGATACTTACTTGCCGCTAGAAGAATTTGCCTACAACAACAGTTACCAGTCAAGTATACAAATGGCTCCGTATGAAGCATTGTACGGGCAAAAGTGTCGGTCTCCGATTTGTTGGGATGAAGTCGGTGAACGACAGGTACTTGGTCCAGAGATAGTGGAACAGGCCGTCGAGAAGGTCCGCATGATTCGGGAGAAGTTACGTATGGCACAAAGTCGGCAGAAGAGTTATGCGGATACTCATCGACGACGATTGGAATTTATGGTGGGTGATCATATATTTCTGAAGGTGTCACCGATGCGCGGAGTTATGCGATTCGGTGCGAAGGGGAAACTAAGTTCGAGATTTGTTGGCCCGTTTGAAATTCTTAAGCGAGTCGGCCCTGTCGCCTATCAGATCGCGTTACCACCGGCATTGGATGGAGTGCATGATATCTTCCATGTTTCCCAACTACAGAAGTATGTACATGATCCAAGCCATGTGGTAGACTTCGGTTCGTTAGGGCTAAGAGCTGACTTGTCTTATGTGGAGGAACCCGTGCAGATCTTGGATAGGAAGGATAATTTTTTGTAAAACCGAGTTGTTTCTTTGGTTCGAGTGCTTTGGCGAAATCATTCCGTCGAAGAGTCAACATGGGAACTTGAAGCGGATATGAAGGAAAAGTTTCCTTCGTTGTTTGACCTAGGTGGGTTTGTGTTTAAGTTTCGGGGACGAAACTTTTTGTTAGTGTATTAATATGTAATACCCTGAATCCGTTGCGGAGCACTGAGCTGGCTAGCGGCCGAATGGCCGAGTCGGATGGGAATTGGGGAACTTTACTTGGGGAAACTTTACCAGGATCGCGGGATAATGAATTGAGATCCTTTCCTCGTTATGGATTGGACTCTTTTGAAATGATGCCCAAGATGCAGTGGCGCGCGTCTTGGGGAAGAGTTCTATATAAGAGTCGCTTGCCCCGAGACCGTTGCCCTGCTGGTTTTCGATGTCGCTTTTGCTGTTGGCTTTTGTGTGCATTTTCGTGATTGTTTTCGATGAATATTTTCATGGATTTACTTTCACTGTCTACGCATTTCATATCGAATCACTGAGAGAAAGAGAAGAAGTATGCTGACCAAACGTTGGTGCCAATGCAGGTGCTAACGCAGTGAACCGAGCTTGACGTTGCGTGGAAGACCTCTTTCTCTCGGCAGTTCACCAACAAGTGAGTGGCTTTGATCCTTCGACGATCCTTGATCTTCGTGCATAACAATGGTAGACTTGTTATTGCGTTCGGTGCTTAATAAAAGATGCCTAGTAATAATATGGAAAAGATAATGAAAGATAAATTATCACATGGCTAGGCTTATGTTGCAAATCGAATGACGCTCGTATGCTATATGAATTGTTTAAAGGTGATGCAAAAACCCAAGTATTGGGCGGTAAGTATATCGGACTTCGGTTCGAAAGAATGGGTTATAAATAAATAGTCCCTTGGTTGGATGAACGAATATGCGAGCCTATGGCTCAAAGCAAGATGGTAAGATGGCAAGTTGGAAAGATGGGAAAATGGCAAGATGAAATGAGAACTACGAATATGTGTGGAAGATGCTATTATCATGCATGTCATGTCTCTTATTAGTTAAGTTGCATTGCATGCATGGTCATGGACAACTTGTATACAAGGTAGTTCCTCGAACGGTACTCCGAGGCCACGTAACCGATTCGACCTAGGAGGAACACAGTGCTGAAGTAGTAGCACAGTGCTGAAGTAGTAGCACGGTCTTTCGGGAACCTTCCGGATGGGCTAGCTACCCACCGCTGAAGGGGAGCCGTTCGACCAAGATGTCCCAGATGGCGTGTAGTCAGTGACCTTCATATAGACAGGTGGCATAGCTAACAATGTCTTATACAGGCAGAGTAAGTGGTATTCATAAATATTTACAGGGATGGCTATCGACCGTGGGTAAGATTCACCAAATTGGTGATCAATATGAATTGCTTATGTTTCTAACATCACTGTATGCTCCTTATATTCTCATCAAATATATGAATTGTTAATGGACCCTAAGGCAAGATAGAAAGAATACAAATCAATAGTGAACATTCATGTAATTTTACTACTGTTGATTTATGGTGAGATTGGTTACGGCCGCTCACCAGTACATATGTTGCAATGTACTGACCCTCGTCTCCACAGGTGTCGGGAACCTAGTGGATAATCATAGACGCTGAAGGCTTGCTATCCGACTCTTTAGAAGCTTCGTACATCTTGAAGTTTCTACTTGAAGAAGAAGGCATTTTGCTGAAGGTGGTTATTGCTGCATTATTAATAAAGGGATATAATGTATGGAACAAGTTGTATCTTATTTCAATATTTCTGCAATGTTGTAGCCAAGTTTGGCATTTCATCTCGGCTATTTGAGAGCCTTATGTTTTATGCAATGTAATTTCAAAGATATCAACAAAGATCTTATTTCAGATCATATCTGTGTTACCAAAACTTCTTTATCATCCGCTGCGAATCTCTATTCAAAATGTCTCTTTTATAAAAGGAACACGAGCACGCCTTGTACAAGTGCAATTCCAGACTTGTACGGCATCACGCCTTAGCCAGGACGAACGATTCGCGTGAATCAAAGCGGAGGCGAACGATTCCCCGAATCGGGGCATGACAGTTACCGCAGCCCCAGTTATGCCAGCTGGGGTAGGCGTTTCAGCTGCTTTTGGAGGAGCCCCACCACCTGTGAGGCATGGGCCGAGTCCGGTGATTCCGGATGTGCTTCAGCAGCAGCAGCCACCTGCGGGGACAGTTGACGCCGTTCAGCTGTTAGCCTTCTTCCGGCAGTACATGGAGGGTCAGCAGACCCAGCAGCAGAGGCACACAGCAGAGCTCATACGAGGTATTGATCTGGCCGTGACAGTGGTAGAGAGAGTTACAAGTCATCCAGCAGCAGTCCAGCAGCCGTACCCTCCGAGGGAGAAGGGCATACAGGATTTTCAGAAGATGCACCCGAGAGACTTCCGAAGGACAGAGGGGATCTTGTATGCCGATGAGTAGATTGAGCACATGAAGGAGATATTCAGGTTGGCTGAGATCCCGACGAGGCTCCAGAATGAGGCAGCGGCCAGCATGATGCAGGATCTGGCCCATATATGGTACCAGACCGACCCGAGGGTTGGTACAGTAAGACAGACTTGGGCATCATTCAAGAAGCTGTTCAAAGAGAAGTTCTTCTTGGATGCAGCGCTGGGAGCCCTCGAGACTCAGTTCGAGGCCCTAGTCCAGGGGAGCCAGTCTGTGGAGGAGTACGCATAAGAGTTCTGCCGCCTGAGCAGATTTGTAGAGGGCTTGTCGGAGGCGACGAAGGCCCGGAGGTTCCAGAAGGGCTTGGTAATGGAGGTCAAGTCCTACACCAAGAATGCCCGCAGTGCTACCTTTGAGAAGATCCTAGTAGACACGTTAGCTACAGAGGATAATCTTGAGCTTAGGCTCAAGAGGGGGCAAGACTTCCAGGGAGGCAGCAGCAGTGGAGGCCAGGCCAAGAGGCCTCACTTCCAGTACCAGCAGCCGAGGCAGTTCCAGACGTAGCAGTTTCAGCAGCCGAGGCATCAGCCAGTACAGCATCAGCAGCAGAGGGTGCAGCAGCAGGCACCGAGGCAGCAGGCGACCACCTGTAATTATTACAAGAAGCCAGGGCACGGGTGGAATGAGTGTAGGAAGAGACTGGGCAAGTGTCTGGTATGTGGTTCAGGAGACCACCAGATGAGGGAGTGTCTCGTAGTACGAGCAGCTCAGGAAGGAGGAGCCAGAGCTCCAACAGGCCAGCAGAGGGGACCAAACCTGCCGACACAGCAGCAGTGATTTGTTCAGCATTAGCAGCAGGCCAGGAGAGGCCAGCAGGGGTGAGCTTTCGCCATGGCGGCTGAGGATACAGAGGTGATAGGAGAGCTGATCACAGGTTCGATTCTTCTCGACTCCAGTCCAGCTTTTGTATTATTCAATTTCGGTGCTTCGCATAGCTTCATATCAGTATCATTTGCGATTAGACACGGTATCATAGCTGAATCGTTGCCTAGGACTTACAAGATCACGACCGGGGGTGGCATTATCCTCGTGAGTGATGTTTGTAAGGGTTGAAGTATTGTTTTGGGAGGCCGTGAGTTGGAGGTGAGCCTGCTCGTAATGCCATTGCCGAACTACGATATAGTACTCGGTATAGATTGGTTGAGAAGGCACCATGCCAGCATTGATTGCAGAGGAGGTAGAGTTCTCTTCAGAGCGCCAGGGGAGCCTGAGTTCGAATACTCCAGACGTCAGGCGAAACAGAGCAGCAGGGTTTTCTGCGGAGTCTCGATTGAGAATCAGACAATTCCACACCCCTTGATAGCAGAGTATATAGATGTTTTTCCAGAGGAGTTGCCGGGATTGCCACCAGACAGAGATATAGAGTTCTCGATAGACTTGGTTCCAGGAACGAAACCCATCTCTCAGCATGTCTATCGAGTGAACAACGGTGAGTTGGTGGAGCTAAAGAAGCAGGTGGATGAGCTGCAGGACAAGGGCTTCATCCGTTCGAGTTCGTCACCATGGGGTGCACCAGTATTGTTTGTGCCAAAGAAGGATGGGTCAGTACGGATGTGTATTGACTATAGGGCACTCAACAACCTCACGATCAAGAACAAATACCCACTGCCGCGGATCGACTATCTTTTTGACCAGTTGAGCGGAGCTCGGGTATTTTCCAAGATTGATCTGAGGTCAGGATATCACCAGGTGAAGGTGAAGGGGGAGGATATTCCCAAGACCGCTTTCAGGACGCGGTACGGGCAGTTTGAGTTTTTGGTTATGCCGTTTGGGCTAACCAATGTACCAGCAGTATTTATGAACCTAATGAACAAGGTGTTCCACCAGTACCTGGATCAGTTTGTGGTGGTATTGATTGACGACATCTTGGTATATTCCAAGACTGAGGAGGAGCACGAGGAGCATCTGCGGATAGTGTTGGAGACTCTCAGGAGGGAGCAGCTTTATGGGAAGCTCTCCAAGTGTGAGTTCTTCTTGGACCGGGTTGACTTTTTAGGGCATGTGGTAACTGAAGATGGTATCTCAGTTGACCCCAAGAAGATCGTAGCAGTTGAGGCATGGGCAGCACCGACTTTAGTGGCAGAGATCAGGAGTTTCCTGGGGCTGGCAGGATATTATCGGAGATTTGTGCTGGATTTCTCCCGAGTTGCAGAGCCGTTGACTCGGTTGACCCGAAAGGATGCTGAGTATGTTTGGTCAGAGGAGTGTCAGACAGCTTTTGAAGAGTTGAAGAAGCGGCTTACGACAGCTCCAATTCTGATATTGCCTTTAGGATCAGGCGGATTCACTATTTATAGTGACGCTTCAAGGAAGGGGCTGGGTTGTGTCTTATAGCAGCATGGGAAGGTAATTGCCTATGCTTCTAGGCAATTACGTCCCCATGAGAAGAACTACCCTACCCATGACCTGGAGCTGGCAGCGGTGATATTTGCTCTGAAGTTATGGAAGCATTATCTGTATGGAGAGAGGGTGGAGATTTTTACAGATCACAAGAGCTTAAAGTATGTGTTCACTCAGAAGGAGTTGAACATGAGGCAGCGCAGATGGCTAGAGTTGATGAAGGACTTTGACATCCTACTTTAGTATCACCCAGGGAAGGCCAACGTTGTTGCCGATGCCTTGAGTAGGTATCCGACAGCCATGTGTTTGACTATAGATCGGCACTTGCTTGTAGATTTGGAGAGCTTTGGGATTGAGGTGATCGTGCCCGGAGTACAGATACAGATGTGGGGCATACAGATTCAGTCGAACTTGGTGGAGAGGATAAAGGCGACACAGTTTGAGGATGTTGCTCTGCGGTGTCTTCGAGAGCAGGTTCGAGCAAGATTGGTGGATGGCTAGTTTTCTCTTGCAGAGGATGGTTCCTTGAGGTACGGTTCCAGGTTATGTGTGCCCAGCGGAGAGCTCAGGGAGCAGGTTTTGTAGGAGGCCCACAGATCTCAGTACTCTATACACCCTGGTGCCAACAAGATGTACCGAGATCTGAGGGAGCATGTTTGGTGGTCCAGGATGAAGCGGGAGGTAGCTCGCTTCGTAGCTAGGTGCTTGGTCTGTCAGGTGGTCAAGGCAGAGAGGCAGGGGCCAGTGGATTGTTGCAGCTACTGCCTATTCTCGAGTGGAAATTGGAGCATATTACTATGGATTTCGTATCAGGATTACCGCATACACCAGGAGGGAAAGATGCGATTTGGGTCATCGTTGACAGGTTGACCAAATCGGCCCACTTCTTGCCATTCAAGGTGGGTACGTCTACGGAAAGGCTTGCAAAGATGTATATGCGGTAGATAGTCAGGATTCACGGGGTTCCGGTCAGCATCATCTAAGATCGGGATAGTCGCTTTACTTTTTATTTCTGGAGGAGTCTACAGACTAGCTTGGGTACTCAGCTCAAGTTTAGTACCGCATACCACCCACAGACGGACAGACAGTCAGAGAGAACTATTCAGACACTTGAGGATATGCTGTGGACGTGCATCTTAGACTTTGGGGGTTCCTAGGAGGATCATCTACATTTGGTGGAGTTTGCTTACAACAACAGTTTTTAGGCCAGCATTGAGATGTCACCTTTCGAGGCTCTGTACGGGCGTAGGTGTCGTACACCCTTATCTTGGGATGATGTGGGTGAGCAAGCTTTACTGGGGCCAGAGATGGTTGTTGACGCAGTCGAGAAGGTGAAGCTCATCAGGGACTGACTTAGCGTGGCGCAGGACATACATCGGTACTGGGCCGATAGCCACCGGAGGTCCTTGGAGTTTGAGGTACAGATTATAGTAGGATTAGATTTAGGTTTGATTGTTGTGTTTTATTAATCATGTTTGTTTATCATAATTAATTGAGACCTTGCTTGTGATTAGGTTGGAGACCAGGTTTTCTTGAGAATATCACCAACTCGTGGTACGATACATTTTGGTGGAGGCAGAAAGCTTAGCCCGCGCTTCATCGGCCCTTTCGTTATCAGCGAGAGAGTCAGTGACATGGCATACAGGCTAGACTTGCCACCTGTACTAGTGGGGGTCCACAACATATTCCATGTATCACAGTTGAGACGGTACGTGGCTGACCCTAGCCATGTGCTTGATCATTCGGAGATTGAGGTTGGACCTTCTCTCAGCTATCCAGAGCAGCTAGTGGAGATACTAGATCGACGGGAGAAGGTTCTGAGAAACCAGGTAATACCTTTGGTACGCGTCGCATGGAGGCATCATTCTCCAGGAGAGTCTACCTGGGAACGGGAGGATGAGATGCGCGAGCGATACCCATATCTTTTTGGGCCGTGAGGTATACTTTCTATCCTTCCCATCAGTTGCGTTTCGCCTTTCAATTTCGAGGACGAAATTCTTTTAAGGAGGGTAGATTTGTCACTACCACATTTCTAGTTTGAGGGTATTTTTGTTATTTTTGAGGTTATTTAAATTTATTTGAATTTATTTGAATTTATGGGAATTTTTAGAATTTATTTTGGAATTATTTGAATGATGGTTGACTAGGTTGACTTTGACTAGCATTGACCTTGGTAGACTAACCTAGAAGCTAACCCTAGTTGTGTTTGGACTTGATTAGGTCATGTGACCCTAACCTAGCATTAAGTTAATTCCTAATAGGCCAATTAGAATTTAAGTTAGAATAGTTAAGTCATAAGCCATGACTTATGGTTGAACCATTAATTAGCAACTTGGCACATAGGGGCCCAAAGCCCAACCCACAAGCTAACCCTAACCCTAATTCACTCTATGGCCGGCCACACCTATATTGGGATTCCCACCCTATAAATACTCTCTTCCATTAGGGCTAGCCTCTTTAGGAAAGTTTCATTTGAAAAGAGAGGTATGTACCAACTTCATTAATTCATAGAGAATCTAAATTAATTCATTTTTCCCTCAAACAAATTGCAATAGATTTTAATTTAGGTTTTCTTGCTGTTGGTATATTTTATTCTCAGTTTGTGAGCAATTTGAAGAAGTTTGCTAGCAAGGAGGAACTCCCCTATTGGAAGCTTTTCTTGCATTTGGACACCACTAGGTAAATCACCCAAAACTCCATTAAATTCTAGATTTCTTTGTATGGAGACCTAGATCTAGGTGTCCCCTCGCTAACCCTAGATTTTTGTAACATTTTGGACCCATTTCGTGTCCGTATCGGATACGTATCCGACCATAGACCTAAGTGTTTGATGAAATGCCCCAATGGGCATTTCGTTTTGATTTTTGAATTATGTTTGAATAGAAATAATTATTTTGATGGGGCTTATTGATTTCTAGTGTACGAAGATTGTTTTCGTGTCGTGTCATGTCAGAAATTGGACACGAACACGCGGGTTGACACACTGCAAACGTTGCCCTGCTACTCGGGTGCTGTTTCTTGTTGGATACGGCGACTCAGGTCATGCCACATGGCGTGGGCCGAGGGGCAATGACTGACACAAGGTCCTCCAAGTTGGAGGCGCTCTCATGTCATGTTGGACACATTTTTTAGTCCGTACTGGGTTTTTCACTGACTGTTCAGTCGGGTTTTTGTGCACTGATACGCACTCCTAGACACGACACCGTGACACGTGGACCTGTGTCAGGCTGTGTCAGACGGAGACCTATACTGGGCAAACTCGTGGGTGTGTGCACGAGATGCAAAGTTTCCTGTGTCGGGTGCATGACACGCGTGCACTTGTTCACGAGGCTGCACTGCTGTGCAGTGCCCAGTTTGGTCGATTTGGGTTTAATTGATGTGGACACGTTATGTTATGTTGTGGTGGACACAAGACACTCTTTGGGACACGAACACATGTTGGTTTTACATTACCAACCATTTGATTTACATCTTAGAATGTTTTAAACCATTAAGTCCCATTTACCCTATTTGTGAACTGATACATAATATTCAGTATTCCCAGTTTTAATATTCGAACTTTGGCAGTTGATTTAACCTCATTAGAACTGTTATTAGCATGATTTAAAACCCTAATATTGTTTTCCTACATGTAATCTACTTGTGTGTGAATTTTGGGGTGGTTTCATTGAGTATAGGATTCAAAATGGGATTTCATACCATTGGGACTGAAAACTGAAAACGTAAATTGGTTTCCTTTCCTTTTCTTCCCCGTTTAGCAACACGCTCATTCATGTACACTTACTGTCCAGTATTGGACTGTACACATCACTCACTCACTCTCACATACACAAGTATTGACACACTCCCTAGCTAAACCTGTCAACTATTCCACACACACACATCCTACTGTCCACTAGACTGAACACACATTGACACTTGCTACACTGCTGAGCTACTCACTGATTTTCTTAATATCACTCACTGTCAACTAACACACACACACAGTTAGCTCTCACCCTCTCACTCATGCACACATACTTGACACCTCTCCACTTTCCTATCTCTATGTGTGTGTGTATATATATATATATATATATATATATATATATATATATATATATATAAAATAATATATATATAAAATAATATATATATATATATATATATATATATATATATATATATATATTATATGTTATGTATATAGTTAGCTATATATAAAAAAAAAATATATATGTGTATATATATACACATATATATATATATATATATAAAATATATATATATGTGTGTATATATATATACACATATATATATATAGCTAACTATATACATAACATATAATATATATATATATATATATATATATATATATATATATATATATATATATATATATATATATATATATTATATGTTATGTTATGAAAATATATATATATATATATATATATATATATATATATATATATATATATATATATTATATGTTATGTATATAGTTAGCTATATATATATATGTGTATATATATATATATATTTAGTTGGTCATGTATATAGATATTGGTATATATGTAGTTAGGCTATATATTTTTGTGTGATCTAGATTTATAGGAGATTGGTTATACCTTAACATTGTGGTATAGTATCTTAGGTATCCTAAGACATGTTAGCCTATGGTTGATTGAGTTAGCCTTATAGAGTTTGATTAGATAGTTAACCCTTGGCCTAATTACCGTGTGGACTAGTCTATGTTGACCAAAACCTTAGTCTAAGTTTGACCTAGACTAGACCTAGCTTGATCATGTTGACTAGTATAGACTAGTTTAGACCTAGAATAACTTGTTTGACCTAATTTAGACTTGTTAGACCTAGTTTGACCATAGTTGACCTAGGTTTGACTTCTTGGTTGACCAGGGTTGACCAAGAGTTGACTTTGGCCTAGTTTGACCTAGATTCATTTAGAATGCATTGAATTGCATCTTGTTATCATTTTAGACTTATTGTGACTTGTGCTGTTCTGATTAGGATTCAGACACCTCTTCTCGGACAGTACATTTAAGTTGGACACTCAGATAGCAGGCGAGTACATTCTCTGATCATTTCATATCCTGTTTAGAATTATTTTCCTGCTTTAAATTACTTTACTTGATACTGTCACGTTGGTCACACGGATTAGTACTATATGGATCCCTTCTTGAGATGTTATCTCCTTAGGGAGCATCGTATAATACATGTTCTGTGCGTTTCACTTACATGGTATATCACTTTGCTTTACGGTTCATTGATTACTTGTGACATGTACTCTCATGATCACAGAGTCTTCCTTGAATCACCTATTTATGTGCATTCCTAGAATTACCCATTTTTGGGCCATCTATGTATCACCTCTTATGGGCCTTTGTATGGAATTATAACATAACCTGGCTGGATCCTTGTGTATTGATTGGGGGTACTGTTGTGTCCCGCTCCTAGCGGTTCACTATGTAAGGCTTGTGGCTTGGCTAACTCGGTCGGAACCGAGTATTGGGGAAACTTACCGTCGGTATCGAATCGATCACGAATAAGTGCATAAGAACCTTTCCAACTAATGAATTGGTTTCTCTTGAAATGCGTCCAAGAGTTTTCTCTGGATGTTTTGCTGCTGGTTTTGTTGCTTGGTTTTGATGGATGCTTTTCTGAATGATTTTCGATAATTTGATTCTTGCCCGTTTTCATCGATTTGCATAGCATTCATTTTTGAGAATTCTGAGAGAAGAGAACACAACGAAGATGGAATATTAACCAAACTTTTGGTGCCAAAGCAGACTGACGTGTGACAGAAGGCTAAGCGTTCAAGTGTTCCTCTCTCTCTCGGCGATTCTCTAATTTGGTGAGTGTGGATCTCTGTGGTGGTATTGTCCCTCTCGTTATTCCTTCATGCCAACTAATTAATTGTCTTGTAACATCCGTTGATCGATATCAAGTTGCTAATGCCACAAGTCAATACCACTAAGAAGTTAGAGATTGAACATTGAACATTGAAATGAATGCTAGTCCATAGAACATTGAAATGAATGCTAGTCCCTTGAACATTGAAAGAATTGATTACACTGTGAACAACATTGAGATTGTGCTTGTCGCTTGAACATTGAATTGAGATAATTGATGCCTATGATGATGAGATATGAAATGTTGGGAATAAACATGTTGCTTAGTACTAAATATTCTATGCACATAATGTTTATCGAGTCGGACACACATTCGCATGACCATAGACGTACTTGTATACCTGGATTTCCTCGAACGGTACCTGCGGCGGTGGGATCGAGTCGGCCTAGGAGGAATTAGTGCTTTGGTAGCACGGTATCGGAACCTTCATTCGGGCTCGCAACCTGGTGAATGGTCAACCGCATACCAATACGAAGTCCTATATGGCACGTCGACATAGTGCACAACCACCAGTGGTCATGTTGTAAGGATGTATGCTAATCAATGTCTTATGCAGGGGCGGTAAGTATATTATTATTATCCTGTATCTTATGCAGGAAAGCTGGATTCGGCCAACGGTAAAGTAAATATGGTTTATTCCATGTTACATTTATTGTGATTTACTCTGAATGTTGCCTGTCCCTAATAAGTTCATATCTTTAAAATGTTTCAAAATGATATGAATGTGCATGTTCTAGCCTTGTACAAGTGCAACTCCAGACTTGTACGGCATCACGCCTTAGCGAGGACGATCGATTCGGCGTGAATCGAAGCAAAGCGAGCGATTCCCCGAATCGGGGCATGACAAGTTGGTATCAGAGCCAGGTTCCAACACTTAGTCCGTCTTGCCAGCTAAGAGAGACTGCATCAGTCTCAACTCTCTCTTGATCTCCAACACAAGTCACAGTCCAACATTCTGATCCCATCCAACAAGCCTACCAAATGCCTCGCTATGATTAGCTCCGGATAGAGAAATTGAATTCACAATTGATACATTCCCGGGTACTCGCCCGATATCGAATGCGCCGTACAGGATGGCTCCGGCAGAATTGAAGGAACTAAAGGTACAGCTACAAGAATTATTAGACCGGGGATACATTCGCCCAAGTGTATCTCCATGGGGAGCTCCAGTACTGTTTGTAAAGAAGAAAGATTGGACGATGCGACTGTGCATCGATTACAAAGAACTAAACAAGGCAACCATTCGTAACAAGTATCCCTTGCCAAGGATAGATGATCTATTCGATCAGCTTCAAGGGGCGACCGTGTTTTCTAAAATTGATCTTCGTTCAGGATACCATCAGTTGAAGATCAGACCGAAGATGTTCCTAAGTCAGCATTCCGTACGAGATACGGGTACTATGAGTTTTTGGTCATGCCATTCGGCTTGACTAATGCTCCAGCAGCCTTTATGGATTTAATGAATAGAGTGTTTCGACCGTTTTTAGAAAAGTTTGTTGTTGTGTTCATCGATGACATCTTGATCTACTCAAAGGATAGGGAGACTCATGTCGAGCACTTGAGAGAAGTACTTCAGACGCTGCGGGACAACCAGCTCTATGCAAAACTAAGCAAGTGCGAATTTTGGATGAACAGCGTATCGTTCCTTGGACATGTTGTTTCGGCGGAAGGTGTTGCCGTCGACCCAAAGAAGATTGAGGCAGTTGTGGACTGGAAGCAGCCTGCATCAGCTAGTGAGATACGGAGTTTCCTTGGTTTAGCCGGGTACTATCGTAGATTTGTAAAAGATTTCTCGAGAATCGTATCGCCTTTGACTCGCCTAACTCAGAAGGGAGTCGTATTTAAGTGGACCGATGACTGTGAGAGTAGTTTCCAAGAACTCAAGCAATGGCTCATCACAGCTCCAATTTTAGCACTTCCGGAAGGCTCCGAGGGATTTCAGATCTATAGTGACGCGTCGGAACTTGGTTTGGGATGTGTTCTCATGCAACGTGGGAAGACAATATCTTATGCATCGAGACAACTCAAACAGCATGAGAAGAATTACCCAATACATGATTTGGAACTGGCGGCAATTGTGTTCGTGTTGAAATTGTGGCGACACTATCTCTATGGTGTGTTCTGCGAGATCTTTACGGATCACAAGAGCCTAAAGTACATATTCACGCAAAAGGAATTGAATTTGAGGCAGCAGCGTTGGTTAGAATTGATCAAGGACTATGACTTGACAATCTCCTATACGCCGGGTAAAGGAAACGTGGTAGCTGATGCCTTGAGTCGGAAGTTTGTTGGGTCACTAACAATAGCAAAGGAGGTACAACGAGATCTTGAAGAGATGGGCATCGAGTTCAGGATTCGTCCATAAAATATACAGTTGGCTCAGTTGCAACTTGAGCCGAGCCTCCAGGGAAGGATTAAGATTGCTCAGAAGGATGACCCATTTCTACAGAAGATACACGAGTTGATTCTAGCAGGAAAGGCGTCAGACTTTATCGTTGAAGATGACACTATTCATGTCAAGGGAAGATTGTGCGTCCCTAAGGATGAGAATATCAGGAAGGAAATACTGACCGAGGCTCATTTCGCGAGTATTTCTTGCATCCGGGAAGCACGAAAATGTATAAAGATCTGCGCACAACATTTTGGTGGCATGGCATGAAGAAGGATGTGGCACTATTTGTGTCACAATGCATGGATTGTCAGCGTGTGAAGGCCGAACACCAACGGCCAGGCGGGGAATTACAAAATTTGGCTATTCTACTGTGGAAGTGGGATAATATATGTATGGATTTTATAGTCGGTTTGTCAAGAACTCAGAAGGGGAATAATGCGATTTGGGTGATCGTGGATAGATTAACCAAGTCGGCACATTTCATTCCAATTAATGTTACATGGGGAGTAGAACGGTTGGCTCAGATCTACATAAATGAAATTATCCGATTGCATGGGGTGCCAGCTTCTATTGTGTCGGATAGAGACGGGAGATTCTTGTCGCGATTTTGGATAAGTCTGTACTCAGCAATGGGCACAAAGTTGAACTTCGGTACGGCATACCATCCGCAGACTGATGGACAGACAAAGAGAGTAAATCAGATTCTTGAAGATATGTTGAGATTGTGCGTGCTTGATTCAAAGATAAATTGGGATGCGCATCTCGTATTAGCAGAATTTGCCTATAACAACAGTTATCAGGCAAGTATCCAAATGGTCCTGTACGAAGCATTGTATGGACGGAAATGTCGATCACCGATATGCTGGGATGAAGTCGGTGAACGGCAAGTACTCGGACCAGAACTTGTGGAACAGGCCGTCGAGAGAGTTCGCTTAATTCGAGAAAGACTTAGAGTTGCTCAAAGTCGACAAAAGAGTTATACGGATGTTCATCGACGACCTTTGGAATTCATGGCAGGAGATCATGTCTTCTTGAAGGTCACACCCATGCGAGGTGTGATGCGGTTTGGGATGAAAGAAAAGTTAAGCCCGAGATTCATGGACCCTTCGAAATTTTGGAGAAGGTAGCCTCAGTGGCTTATCGACTTGTACTACCTCCGGCTCTGGCTGATGTGCACGATGTCTTCCATGTATCCCAACTGCGGAAGTACGTGCATGATCTAAGTCACGTAGTGAACTTCGATCAGCTGTAGCTGAGCGCTGACCTATCCTACACGGAAGACCCTATCCAAATTTTGGACAGAAAAGAGAATGTTTTACGGAATCGGACAGTATCTTTAGTCAATGTGCTGTGGCGGAACCATGCTGTCGAGGAGTCGACGTGGGAATTAGAGGAGGAGATGCGGGTGAAATACCCCTCGCTGTTTGATAATTTTGAGGTAGGACTTTTGCTTTAAGTTTTGAGGACGAAACTTTTTCTTAGTGGTATATTATGTAGTGTCTCGCTCCTAGCGGTTCACTATGTAAGGCTTGTGGCTTGGCTAACTCGGTCGGAACCGAGTATTGGGGAAACTTACCGTCGGCACCGAATCGATCACGGACAAGTGCATAAGAACCTTTCCAACTAATGGATTGGTTTCTCTTGAAATGCGTCCAAGGGTTTTCTCTGGATGTTTTGCTGCTGGTTTTGTTGCTTGGTTTTGATGGATGCTTTTCTGAATGATTTTTGATGATTTGATTCTTGCCCATTTTTATCGATTTGCATAGCATTCATTCTTGAGAATTCTCAGAGAAGAGAACACAACGAAGATGGAATATTAACCAAACTTTTGGTGCCAATGCAGACTAACGCGTGACGGAAGGCTAAGCGTGCAAGTGTTCCTCTCTCTCTCGACGATTCTCTAATTTGGTGAGTGTGGATCTCTGTGGTGGTATTGTCCCTCTCGCTATTCCTTCATGCCAACTAATTAATTGTCTTGCAACATCCGTTGATCGATATCAAGTTGCTAATGCCACAAGTCAATACCACTAAGAAGTTAGAGATTGAACTTTAAACATTGAAATGAATGCTAGTCAATAGAACATTGAAATGAATGCTAGTCCCTTGAACATTGAAAGAATTGATTACACTGTGAAAAACATTGAGATTGTGCTTGTCGCTTGAACATTGAATTGAGATAATTGATGCCTATGATGATGAGATATGAAATATTGGGAATAAACATGTTGCTTAGTACTTAATATTCTATGCACACAATGTTTATCGAGTCGGACACACTTTTGCATGACCATAGACGTACTTGTATATAAGGATTTCCTCGAACGGTACCTGCGGCGGTAGGATCGAGTCGGCCTAGGAGGAATTAATGCTTTGGTAGCACGGTATCGGAACCTTCATTCGGGCTCGCAACCTGGTGAATGGTCAACCGCATACCAATACGAAGTCCTATATGGCACGTCGACATGGTGCACAACTACCAGTGGTCATGTGGTAAGGATGTATGCTAATCAATGTCTTATGCAGGGGCGGTAAGTATATTATTATTATCCTGTATCTTATGCAGGAAAGCTGGATTCGACCAACGGTAAAGTAAATATGGTTTATTCCATATTACATTTATTATGATTTACTCTGAATGTTGCATGTCCCTAATAAGTTTATATCTTTAAAATGTTTTAAAATGATATGAATGTGCATGTTCTAGCCTTGTACAAGTGCAACTCCAGACTTGTACGGCATCATGCCTTAGCGAGGACGATCGATTCGGCGTGAATCGAAGCAAAGCGAGTGATTCCCCTAATCGAGGCGTAACAGGTAGGGGGGAGTAGAAGTAGACATGTGAATAATATCCAAGTAGTATCTCACCTGATCACCTCCGTAGTGTCTCATCAGAATCTCCTATGCTATTCACATGTTTATATTGTACTCTGACTCACTAGCCACTGATAGTTCTCTATTTATTGAATATATTTCCATTACAGCTTTCTCTGTTTACATCCTGTACTTTCTTTCAGTTCCTGTATCTTACTTTACTGTATGATTATATTTTCTAACCTGCTATGAACTGTTGAGATGTATTGTGCTCGCTCCTGTCCTGACAGCTGGACCTGTTGAAAATATTACAAAGGATGAGGAGGAGGCCTGTGTGGATACCTATTACGGTGCTATCTTCGATGAGTGCTTGGACCTGTACCAGCAGCAGGTCCCACTAGCAGTGGATGACACTCCTCTAGACTAGGATGTTTTTTATTTACATTACTCTCTGGATGATTGTATATATTTGATACTGGGATATGTATTTATCTTAGTCACTTAGACTCTCTGTTTGTACTTGTGGATTTCCTTTCCTTTCAACAGTATTTATCTATCTATCTTTCTATCTTATCTTCTGCCTTAGTTGTGATTGAGTTTACTTTCTGCTATGTCACCCCCATTCGGAGAGTATAAACTGTTTAGCAATATATTGTTAGATATTGTGACCTAGGACAGCGTTATACCGCCGACTGCGGCGTAGGCTGGACGTACCGACTTCTCGTGCCCTTACTCTAGGGTGCGGGTCGTGACATTAGGTGACCCTTATCCGTTGGGTGTATTACCTTTGGTTTGGGTACTTATATCTGATCGCGGCTTGGAACAGTGACTTGTCGCGTACTAGTTTGCCACACCTTGTCCTTGTTTGGTTGTAGGTGTGGTTCACCGCTTCGATGAGAAGGTACTGAACCTTGTTGTGGTCCGGATACAATATTGGGTGCATGGCATGGGAATATAATTCATCATGGATTAGGGTGTCATCTTATGTGCTTGTTTGGTTGGGAGGATGGTCCGCTTGTTCAAGGGTAGAGTATTGGACCATGTTATAATCCGATTTGACTTATTATTGAGCAGTTTATATTCAGTTTATATGGCATGATATTATGTATCTTGTTACGTCCCTCTGAAGACCTGGTGATCTCTCTAGGTGTGTGCTATTGTCTTTTTGCAGGTGTTCTAGCCAAGGTCGTGATCTTCAATATTAGGTTCTATATAGAAAGAGTCGTGTGCACAAGTGCTGAACAAAAACCCATGTGATCACTTTGTCTTGTGCTAAACAAATTGTGCAAATGGGCATAAAAAATAACTGAACATAAAGAAAAAGTTTTATCCTTGGGTGGTAATTCATCATTTTGGTTCTTCACGACACCATCCTACAAAAAATAACTGAAGCTTTTGTGAATTCAGATTGTCACATGTCAACAGTTGCCCTGTAACTAAGAACCTAAGCGCTAGGAGCAAGTCACATGTCAACTGGCGCTGCATTGTTTTGGCAGCTTAAGATAAACACATATAGCCTTCTTCCCTATTGCTTTCTCATGAACACTTTAACGACACCATTCCTGATTGTTCCTCTTCACTCTAACAACAACATTATTTTGGCAATTGGACTACAGTGTTTCAGGTAGTAGCCATCTTCACATATGTACAAGTTAGTGATACACTTGGAGTAACTTGGTAGAGGAGTACTTTTATTTTGGCAAATTTATTGGTGGGATCACTTACTCTATGTAACCTGTAGTATAGACTTTCTGTTGGGAACAATTTACAGTTATTTTTGTTTGCTTAACTCTTATCCATGGAATTTGAATATGTGTGGTCTCTAAAAGGGGTGAAAAAGTTTTGGGGATAGACTTTTCCAATCATTTTCTTCACAGTTTGGCATCCGAACCTTCACTTGGGTAATAAATTGGATTCTTACTTTCATTTATTTTTAGCATGGATACATTTTTGCATGAACTAAGAATATCATGTGGTACACAGTCTAGTATCCAAACTGTAAATGATTAACTCTAAAGTAGTAGCACTAATATTTTACTTTTCTCTATTGTGCCTTTGTCCTCAATTATACAATGAATCATGAGCTTGAGACTTCTCCAAAAGGCTACTTTATCAAAGTATTTTTTGTATTGTTCTTTATCTCACTCATTTTAATTTTTCATCAAAGTATTTTTGTACTGTTCTGTATCTCACTCTTAATTTTTCATCAGTTATTATATGTTTGAAAGTTGAAATATGCATGAATTTTTATCTTTTTGTGTGCAGATTAATCGATGAGTTTGGATTAGATTCGAGTTTGATGCTGGAAAGAGTTGGACGCTAACTAGTGCTAGTAGGAATTTAATATGTTATGTAATAGACTTTGTTATTGTTCTCAATATTACTCTTTTTGAGACTTTGTATGGATTTGAGATATTACAATATGACTTTGTATGGATTTGAGATATTGCAATATATTATTGTTGCTACATTAAAGTTTTATTATTTGTGAAATTGATTTTGGTCTATTATATAAAAATAAATATACAACTGAAATCAATTTACATTTCATATATTTTGATGATATTTTGAAGGCATTTAAAATGTGTTATTGAAGTGAATTAAATAACACATATAAGGTGTCGTGACATCAATGGTATTTATAAATTGGATGTTTAGATTACACATAGAAAATGTTGTGAAAATTATTTATAGCATTAAGACGACACTAGCAAACTGTCGTGAAATAAGTATTAAACGACATTCAAGAAGTGTCATCATAAAAGTATTACATAGCATTTTCTTCTTGCCGTTGAAAGTCCAAAAGAATTATGAAGACACTTATCAGGTGTCATTAAAGCACGTTTAGATGGCACCGAGATCATGCCATAAAAAATGTTAACATGACATTCATAAAATGTCGTCATAAATATATTGCATGGCAGTTACGAAGTGTCGTTGAAAAAAAAACCTTTCTATGACACCCCCTCTAGACTACACTCAAAAAGTGCCGTAGAAAGTCATTGACGACACTTTTCAGATGTCATTAAAACACTTTTTTGTTGTAGTGTATTGTACTACCTTCCTAATCCCAAATTATGATTGTGGTCTCCTTTTATTATATGCTCGTTTGGCTCCCCATGTTAAAATATCAAATGTCCGTCGATCAAATTAAGTTACTAACAACTATATTGCTCGACATCTTTTATCCTTAGGTAGTACTACTCAAATTTATTTGTCATGTTGGATATAATTCACCTACAGGGTTTACATGACTATCCTTATGATCTCCTTAAGGGGACATCATCAATCCGACGTATCGGGACATGGATTCCTTTTATAATCAACAGTCCATCATACATAAAATGTTATTATCCAATTCATAGAGGTTGTTTATCCATAATTATGAATCTCACTCTTTTACGAGTCAAAGTAATACACAATGCATATATGTGTATGTTATTATATCCGGATTAAGAGCACAAGCATCCATAATAACAGAGGTGTTTGTTCTCTTATGTATTTAGTACAAAGAGAACAACCTTAAGTGGTCATGTTCAATACACACAAAGTGTACTAGTGTAAACCTATAGTCAAGATAGACTAATACCAGATTATACTACAACCTTTCCAATGAATTATCCAAGTCCATCTAGGTTGTGAACTATTTATACATTCCATAGGGAACTAATAATATCATCTTCTGTGTGATACCACACACCATATTATCTACAATATAGAATATCAGACACTTGCATTAACACTTGCAACAAATGCAATATGCAAACGTTTGCCCATATGATTCTCGTTCAAAATTTAAGGAAATAAAGTTAATACAAAAGTGGTACTTTTAGTATATAACCCTAACACTACCAACTGTTAGTTCCTAGTGAACCATGCACCCATCTTCACACTTATTTCCATATCAGTTATACCTAACTTTTACCTTACCCGAGCCCTATCTAATATCAGTTAACTGATATGTATAGATGGTCCCCTACATATCAGCTAGTTAATACACATATGGCCCATCCCCTATAGACTGATACATGTTCCCCTATATACTGATACATGTAAACTACATGACTGATACATATTATCTATATGACTGATATATATTTATAGTCCTCTCCTAACATACATAGTTAATATAGGGTATACACACACTATATATCAAATATCAGTGCCATTCATTCTCCTTCAACCAACTGTTAAATACTCAAAGTATCAAGGCCTCTCTACTAACAAACAAGTATATAACAGTCCTCAAAAACAATCCACCCTCACTCAATCCTAAAAATAGTCCACATTGTCCCTATGCTATGCAAAACCATATTTTACTCTCTTATATCACCAAATGATTATACAATGATAATGTAAATAATCTACATCTAGAAACAAGTGCCGAATCTAAGTTTAGAACATTGGTTATTCTTTTGGTCATTTTGTCAAACACTTGGCGTGCGTATCGGGGTATGTTGTGATACGTCCATGATACACACTTCAAATGGATCCAAACTTGACCCAAAGCATACCCACATGTTCTAAATCATAATTAGGACCTAACAAACCTATTCACAAATCCTAAAAATATTATTCTTGGATTTTCCCCAAAATAGGTTAAAATAACAAACCCCATATATCAGAAAATACAGACAAATTTGCATGGATCACCACCTAAATTATGTCATGCCTCAAAACGAGAATACTGGAGAGCTGTGGAAGGGCTTGTCCAGCTACGTATACTTGAGTATAGTAGCAGTCCGAGATACGGTCATGGTTATATAAGACATGAGGCCTTCTGTACAATCCAACAATCAAAACTAAGTTAAGCAATCCTTGGTGCCTCAATCACTAGCAAAAGTTAAATTATAAGATATATGATCATCAAACATACATAACATTAAAGAGTCACAAACTATAATATATAGATAATCATGAAGCTAGTACTACAAAATGAAGAACTAGCAAAACTGTAAGTCATACATGATCAGCTCTAGCTGCAATCGAGAATATATATATATACATCTTATATAAAGCCCGTTAGCTAGATGTGAAGGTCCAAAAGTACGAACTAAACAAGTTCCTGGTGGCTAAACGTCACAAAGGAAAAAAAAGAAAACTAGTGGATAAGAAAAAAAGAACATCCACTCAAGAACTCTGGTACTTCGAGTGGTCAACCATCAAGTAGGAGGTACGGTAGATCCTCTGATTCCGCTACTAGATTTAGCCAAATAAAACCAGTGGAGTCAGAGCCCAAATAGCAAGTACCATAAAGGAAGACAACTATGAACTAAAGTCCAACATGTATGCATAATAAAGGCAGAATAAAATTACAATATTTAACCACCAAGATAATAATAATTTACACACGGTCACATAAAGTAAAACTATAACACATGTAAAGTAAATGTAAGCATGAAAATGATCATGTAAAGTAAACAGGAATAATATGTGATTACAGGATATGGCGACGAATAACTAGATAACTTAGGCACTACTCTGGATCCAATCCATAAATCATAAACTAAATAAGGATCGGGATTGTAGACCATTTTTCGAGAAGAACTTAGCCCCTCATAATTCAGTGACACAAGTAGAACATAGACAAGACAAGAACATAAGCAGAAAATGGACTCTACCCATCAATCACGACCAAGCAATAAGTACAACTTTCTACATTAGCTAAATAGGGTTATCACAATCCTAGTTACTAACATATGCAATTTGAGAGTTTTTTTAACGGTTACCTACCTTGCAGTCATCGTAAATTACCCAGGCCAAACGAATAGTATATATAACATATACACTACCCGAGAGATATGTATCCTTAGAAAGAAGGCATGACACAATGGTAAGCTGAGTATGCATCACACAACGAGCCATGTCTGCTCCACACGATGATGAGCTAATAATAAGTACATGATATGCCCTATTATACATCCTCTACAAGTGCTTCGTGATCGACAAGTAATGTATATACTTGTAAGGACGTCGTTTTCTAGTTGACTTTCTTTTTTCCTGCACTGGCTTGTAACGATCCGCATTATAGAAGCTGCAACTTTCTATGTCCTCATTCTCCTTGTAGTACAACATTTATCTGTTGTGACAACAATCTATCTTTTCGTATCCCAGTCCCAGTTGTCGGACCATCATCTTTTGTAGTGCCCCGTCCCGCTCAGTCAATCGGAGGAATAGGAATGCCGACGGCGTTCGAACTTAGCCTTGCAACGGCTGTTTGAAGACATCGCTTGGTCAAGACGACCGCTCGCTCAGGTAGGGTAGTTTCGGTGAACTCGCCTCATCTTTGCCTTCACATAATAAATCACATGTTTTCAACTTGCACAAGTAGGCTTGATAATAAAAGAGACGAATCCGCATAGCAAAATGGAATAATCCCGACGGGTCAAATTGAGTTAGAATATGGAAAGGTCCAACGATCGGCTTAGAGTTGGTGCACGGCGTGCTTTGAAAATGACACTCAGTCCTTCATCCCGTGGCTTGGGAGAAGGAAACTTGGTTGAGTAGGCGAAGTCATGAACGTTGCCTAAGTCATAGGCGTCGCTTGCATAAATGCTTCATAAAGCTTGTACGGTCCTATCGTCCAAGGCTTGGCATAGCCTTGGCTTGCCCCATGAGTTAAGTTGTGTTGCACGACTTATGATATAAGTCTAGGCACCCAAATAACTTGGTCGTTTAGAAGACAAACGCATGTGCGACACGTTTCTGTAATACGAGGCTTGACACAGCTTTGCTCGTCGAGTCGTTATGTGTTTAAGTCAGGCAAGTTATGTTAGGCTATCAGAGTGGTAGCAAGTACGGTCCTACGAGTTCTTCGGTTGGGTATGACCATAAAGTCTTATGGTCTCAAGGCCCGTCATATAAAGTATGACTTGGGCAGGAGTGTTGCGTAGAACACGAGTCGGTTTGAGGCACGATACACGGACCTAGTGTTTAAGGAAGGAACTACGGTTGATTGAATGAGTTTTGGAGAAAGGACTATCGAATAGGCATTGAGTTGAATGAAATGATATGATAACATGGAAAGAATGCTCGCGACCGTGGGTCGTCGAGGGGTCTCAAATGATAGAAGTCTTGAGATTGGTTTGAAAGAGATGGTAACATTGGAAGAGGAATGACTGTATGAGATGTCAGTTTGTGTCGAGTCTTGTATGGTCATTGGACAACTTGTCGACAAGGAGGAGTTTCCACGCGCGACAACCCTGGGCGCCATAGGACCGCGACGTTCCGGAGGGAAACAGGTATAGCCGTAGCTGGACGAACAACTCGGGTCATTCGGAAACTTTCAGCGGGGCTAGCTACTTGCGCTGAAAGGGTCGTAGAATGGCAAGGCTATAGTCCAGGATAGCTTGTGATGTTAGTGACCAATTCATATAGATGGGTCGGCACAAGCGGCAATCCACGTGTGTGTGCCTTTAGATTTAGTCTAGTTGAATGTGTGTATAGTTGGAACACAAGTGTTTGGGTCGACGATTTGGCATCAACATAGGCGACGTGCTTCGGCACGAGATGTGGCATTGAGTCTTGAGTTATTGGCATATAAGTTGCATATGTTGGTTTGAGTTGTCTTGAGTTTAAGTCAAGAAACGCCGTAAGGCAAAGTTGGTCGAGTGACTCTTAGTTCACATGTCTTGATTGGGTCTGTTGATGATTTAGTAGCGAAGGGCCGTGAGGCGGCAAGGGCCGCGAGGCGGCGATATGATTGAGTCTCACTGTTTTGCGAGGCACGGCCTCAGCAAGGGTTTGTAGCACGGTCACACGGAAATGGAGCCTCATCGAGTAGTTACGTCTCTGATTTTATGCCGAAAGGCAAGCATGACTTGATAGGTTAACATTGTTGGCACAAGGAGGGTCTAGAGGTAAAGTATGAGTTAACATTGTTGACGCAAGTACGGGATGGTCTAGCGACACAGAATAGGCCAAGGCGTCGGTCCTAAAACTGATCCTAAGGCAAGACTAGAAAGACAATCGTAAAGGGTCTTGTAAGCTGCACAAAGTAAATGAACGTGTCAGTTTTGCATGGGTGGGCGAGGAGCTCACTCTACCAGTATAGTTGAGTACTGACACCCACATAGTGTTTATGTACAGGCACAGGTAGAAGCTCGTGGCGCGGAGCTCGCTTGGATGCGTCGAGGCACGAAGTTCCTTGGCGATTCGAAGCGTGCGGTCGCGTGGATTGAAGACTTATACAGGACATAATGTATGGACATCGCCTTCCGAAGCTTCCGCTGGCTCAAGCATTGTAATCGAGTGATGAGAGAGAGTAGAGTGACTTGTAAATGAAGCACGAGAGACTTGTAATTTGGCCTTGCGCCCACAAATGTAATCTTGTATTCAATACCAATAAAGAGTTCTTTTGAATGACTTATGTCTTGTCTTTAAATTTCTGCTACATGTTCAATGTTTCTGTTTGGGACTTATGTGCGACGACCCCATCGCCGTCGATGTAATCGGCCGTTATGAAACTGCCTTGCACGAGCGCAATCTAGGCTCGTGCGGCATCACGCCTTAGCGAGGACGATCGCTCCTATGGGAGCGGGGCGTGACATAATGGTATCAGAGCACGGCTTTACGTCCTTGGACTATCGATTGAATTTTTTAACTTCGTTATTTTCGTAAACTCTGGATTGTGCTTTCGCAAGTTGATATCGTTGGTACGCTCTCTCTCAATTGTCCTACCGGATGTCCATACAATAAGTCTAACTATTTTGCAAAACATAGGAGAACAGTTTTTGATAAAACGAAAAGATGGTTCGCGTAAGCATGGTTGGCTAAGTCGGGCTGGGCATATACACCAAAGTTGCGTCGACCTTAGAAAAGTCGAGTGCGGGAATTGAATAATGTCGAGCAAGAATGAGTTGAACTCGATTGAGTAAAGTGAGTCGACTATCGATAGGGGTGCTATCGAGCGACGATAACGTCGATGCGATATAGATGAGCGTGCTTGGAATTTTAGGAATGGTTCGAATGAAAAATTTGAAGAAGTCAATTTTGATTCGAATGATAAGTTGAGGATTTGTTGAATAACTTCATCCCTGAGTGGTGTATGCGATAGCCTCAGGGATGTCGATCGATTGATAAAGGAATGATGCGAATTGAGAAAATACGTTGGTCGATGACCTAAGATAAAGGGATGAACGAATACGCAAATTTTGGTTTGAGGAATTTGATGTTGTGAATGATTCGAGGGATAATAATCAAACTTGAATTGAATGTCGAGGAGATTATCCAGTCGGATGATAACATCATTCGCACGACTCAAAATTTGGTTGCAAAGGAAGATCGTCAGGTTACGTATATCGTCGATGGTATTGAGGCGTATCAAAGATCGATATACGATAACTCGGGGGTACTCTGACTCGACGAAAGACGATCGTGCAAGTGTTATTGTTCGATTGGATGCTATACTTAGGATTTTGATTGAGATGAATGTTGGATGAAAGTGATCTTGTCTTGATGGTTACGCGGATAACCACAACGTCGACGATATTGTCTTGCACGAGCGCAACTCTAGCCTCGCACATGCGTTGCATCAGATTTAGGGCTATCGTTCTGCGTGAGCGTTGACATGGTGATTCATGTCGCGGGAATGATCGAACTCAGAAAATCAGGACGCAGCAACTTTGATTGTCTCGACTTGTTGGCTTGATACGAAGGAAAATTCGAGGATGTTTGGACTTGTGACTGATGAATGAAAGAAACTTGAGGATTGAGTAGGTCCAATCCGTGCATCGAGAATGAATTAGTCTAGAAGCAAAACAAGAGTTACGTCCCGATGAGGATGATTATCCCGCGGGAGCGTGCATGGTGATTCATGTCCACCGTAGAAAATCTGACTCGTGTGAGATCGGGGCACAACATATTGTTAAGCTAGACGACCTCATGATCGATTACGTGAATTAGAATATATGACTTAGAAAATGTGGAATGTGAAATTCTGGTTAGCAATGAATTGCGTCATAGCGTGCTTGAATTAAGAAAGATTGATAGGCGATCTACGTCGAACGTGTTCAAAGAGATAGACTATACGAAATGGCTTGATGAATGAGCAATTTTGATACGTCGTGAAATTGGTTGAACGTGAGTTGTCGTAAAATGGCTTTGCTGAACGGCTCCGACCCCGTGCGACGAAATATAGGGATGCGTGTAGGGAATCGATGCTCGATGTTTAGAAATCAGAGTGATACGAGACCATCAACTTGGTTTGACCTTAGGATGGGGTCAGTGTTGATATTATTGTTTGGAAACTATGATTCCAATACTGACAATAGACTTTAGCCTAAAGAGATTGCCTAGCGGCTATGCGAGATGTCCATGTTACGAGAGTTTGCATCAGTAGGATTAATTTTTCGGATTGAGTGGATGGATCGATAAATGGGATTAGAATCACTATCACAAGGCTTGGTTGAAATGCATGTATTTTGGGGACGCCTGAAATATGTGCACGATCCAAACTAAGTGATACGCTGAATCAAATGAGACTTGAGGAACGGGGAAGTATCGAGGATGTTGAAATCGTATTAAAGAAAAGATTGATAGTAGCACGAGCGTGGCTCGAATTTGGGAAACGTATAGGCGTAGTGTGCGCGAGAGTTCTTGAATGTTGAGTAAAGTGATAAGTCAGTAAGTAAGTACTCAGTTAGTTTTGCGAACGAAACTTTTTCTGAGTGG
The DNA here is from genome assembly GCA_029216955.1 of Iris pallida. Lineage (NCBI taxonomy): Eukaryota > Viridiplantae > Streptophyta > Magnoliopsida > Asparagales > Iridaceae > Iris > Iris pallida. Next base: position 16,622,852 of record JANAVB010005796.1, on the reverse strand, counting down.
TGTATGATGTAGTACCCCATCCCGCTCAGTCAATCGGAGGAATAGGAACGCCGACGGCGTTCTAACTTAGCCTTGCAACGGCTGCTTGAAGACATCGCTCGGTCAAAGCGACCGCTCGCTCAGGTGGGGTAGTTTCGGTGAACTTGCCTCATCTTTGCCTTCACATAATAAATCGCATGTTTTCAACTTGTACAAGTAGGCTTGATAATAAAAGAGACGAATCTACATAGCAAAAGGGAATAATCTCGACGGGTCAAATTGAGTTAGAATATAGAAAGGTCCAACGATCGGCTTAGAGTTGATACACGGCGTGCTTTGAAAATGACACTCAGTCCTTCGTCCCGTGGCTTGGGAGAAGGAAAGTTGGTTGAGTAGACGAAGTCATGAACGTTGCCTAAGTCATAGGCGTCGCTCGCATAAATGCTTCATAAAACATGCACGGTCCTATCATCCAAGGCTTGGCATAGCCTTGGCTTGCACCATGAGTTAAGTTGTGTTGCACGGCTTATGATATAAGTCTAGGCACCCAAATGACTTGGTCGTTCAGAAGACGAACGCATACGTGGCACGTTTCTGCAATGCGAGGCTTGACGCAGCCTTTGCTCGTCGAGTTATTGTGCGTTTAAGTCAGGCAAGTTATGTTAGGCTATCAGACTGGTAGCAAGCACGGCCCTACGAGTTCCTCGGTTGGGTATGACCACAAAGTCTTACGGTCTCAAGGCCCGTCATATAAAGTATCACTTGGGTAGGAGTGTTGCGTAGAACACGAGTCGGTTTGAGGCACGATACACGGACCTAGTGTTTAAGACAGAAACTACGGTTGATTCAATGAGTTATGGAGAAAGGACTATCAAATAGGCATTGAGTTGAATGAAATGATATAGTAACATAGAAAGAATACTCGCGACCGTGGGTCGTCGAGGGGTCTCAAATGATAGAAAGAATGCTCGCGACCGTGGATCGTCGAGGGGTCTCAAATGATAGAAGTCTTGAGATTGGTTTGAAAGAGATGGTAACATTGGAAGAGGAATGACTGTGTGAGACGTCAGTTTGTGTCGAGTTTTGCATGGTCATTGGACAACTTGTCGACAAGAAGGAGTTTCCACGCGCAACAACCCTGGGAGCCATGGGACCGCGGCATTCCGGAGGTAAACAGGTAGAGCCGTAGTTGGACGAACCGCTCGGGTCATTCGGAAACTTTCAGCGGGGCTAGCTACTTACACTAAAAGGGTCGCCGAATGGCAAGGCTATAGTCCAGGATAACTTGTGATATTAGTGACCAATTCATATAGATGGGTCGACACGAGCGGCAATCCGCGTGTGTGTGCCTTTGGATTTAGTCTAGTTGAATGTGTGTATGGTTGGAACACAAGTGTTTGGGCCGAAGATTTGGCATCAACATAGGCGACGTGCTTCGGCACAAGATGTGGCATCGAGTCTTGAGTTATCGGTATATAAGTTGCATATGTTGGTTTGAGTTGTCTTGAGTTTAAGTCAGGAAACGCCGCAAGGCAAAGTTGGTCGAGTGACTCTTAGTTCACATGTCTTGATTGGGTCTGTTGATGATTTAATAGCGAAGGGCCGTGAGGCTGCAAGGGCTGCGAGACGGTGATATAATTGAGTCTTACTGAGTTACGAGGTACGTCCTCAGCAAGGGTTTGTAGCACGGTCACACGGAAATGGAGTCTCATCGCGTAGTTGCGTCTCTAATTTTATGTCGAAAGGCAAACACGACTTGATAGGTTAACATTGTTGGCACAAGGAGGGTCTAGAGGCAAAGCATGAGTTAACATTGTTGACGCAAGCACGGGATGGTCTAGCGACACAGAATAGGCCAAGGCGTCGGTCCTAAAACTGATCCTAAGGCAAGACTAGAAAGACAATTGTAAAGGGTCTTGTAAGTTGCATAAAGTAAATAAACGTGTCGGTTTTGTTTGGGTGGGCGAGGAGCTCACTCCAGCAGTATAGTTGAGTACTGACACCCACACAGTGTTCATGTACAGGCACAGGTAGAAGTTCGTAGCGCGGAGCTCGCTTGGATGTGTCGAGGCACGGAGTTCCTTGGCGATTCGAAGCGTACGACCGCATGGACTGAAGACTTATACAGGACATAATGTATGGACATCGCCTTTCGAAGCTTCTGTTGGCTCAGGCATTGTAATCGAGAGATGAGAGAGAGCAAAGTGACTTGTAAATGAAAAAAAGTGAGCAAGAGAGACTTGTAATTTGGCCTTGCGCCCACAAATGTAATCTTGTATTCAATACTAATAAAGAGTTCTTTTGAATGACTTGTGTCTTGTCTTTAAATTTCTGCTGCATGTTTAATGTTTCTGCTTGGGACTTCTATACGACGACCCCGTCGCCACCGATGTAATCGGCCGTTATGAAACTGCCTTGCACGAGCGCAATCTAGGCTCGTGCGGCATCGCACCTTAGCAAGGACGATCGCTCCTATGGGAGCGGGGCATGACATCTTTGACTTGTAGAAGTTTTTTGGGAGCTCTTTTGATTCCTTCGACAACACATTCTCGATTAGTTGTGTAATTCAATCATAACAAGCTTGTGGCAAGTTAAAATTAGACTTTATGTTCAACAACCGCATCATCACTGACATTACGGAATGAGTCTCACAACCAGGATATAGAGGAGTATCTGCATCCTGAAATATATTATAGAACTCCTTCGCCTCGGGATTAAGATCCTCCAGATCAAAATTAGGTACTGCCGTATCGTACACCATATCTCGTGCAAGGTTCAGCAGGTCTCCATAATCAACAGAGCATCCGTCATCTTCGATGACAAAATCCGTTGCAGCATTATCATCAAAAGCATAAGTAGCAGCATTCGCAACCTGTCTTTCCGTATAGTTCATCTTGTGATGACCATAGGCCGTAATCACGTACGAAATCCTTACGGGTCAAATAATCTCTTACAGTCACCACTTCTTCGTAAAGTCTATTGCGATAATTACCACATGGACACTTGATTTTGTTACCGTCCATGTACTGAGCTTGCTCATGGCATACTTAAGAAACACTTCCATGCCTGCCTAAAAATTGTCACTCACATCTATTCTGCTCTCGTTTTGTCGTTTGTACATCCATGTACTATCAACGAAGTAACGATCCATCACAGATTAGATATGAAAATCTGTATCGTAAGACAAACTAAACAGAATTAGTTCGATACTGATACCGATATTCATAGAAATAGTCTGATACAGATACCGATACTCATAGAAATAGTCCGATACCGAAACCGAAACCGATACTCATAGAAATAGTCTGATACCGATACTCATAGAAATAGTCCGATACCGGTCCGATACCGATACTCATAGAAATTGTCCGATACCGATTCGATACTGATACTCATAGAAATAGTTTGATACCGATCTGATACCGATACTCATAGAAATAGTACGATACCGATACTGATACTCTGAACTAGTGCGATACCAATACCGATACTCATAGAAATAGTCTGATACCGATACCGATACTCATAGAAATAGTCCGATGCTGATACTGATACTCATAGAAATAGTCCGATACCGATACCGATACTCATAGAAATAGTCAGATACCGATACTCATAGAAATAGTCCGATATCGAGTGGTATATCAAACCATTGCGTGAAGCTAACATCATACTACATGAAACAGACCACAAAAACTAAACCAAGTGGTATGTCAAACCTGGACTCCAAAAAAGGAAGACAACTATCCCAGTACTGTAGATTTATTCTGAATCAGTACACATCACAGAATCTAGTCAGCTAAATAATAAGACATTTTTTAGTGCTAGAGTCATGAACTGATTAAAGCACACAATTGTATTAGCAACACAGCAATATGTCATAATAATAGTATAAAAAAGATACCAATTAAGTAAAAATATCTAATTACAACATACCATATAATAAAATATGTTATCAAGTGACAAGACCAAGATTGTCTAATACAGGAGTCAGAAAAAATACAGGGCCACAACATGCTATAAGGAACTATTAACACCACAAAGACACTTTAAGGCTTCAAGTTCAAGACACGGAACTTGCAATCAGAAAAGTTTATATTGACATAAAGCTACATATATGTGATAACAGCCAATTTATCTGATAGAACATACAGAATAAAATATAAACATACCACCGCTGCCCTATCTCTCCCCCCCGCGACCCGCACCCCCCCACCGTCGATCCCCACCCGTAGACCCACACCCCCGGCCCCCTACGCTTCCCTACCCCCCGACCGCCACCCCCACCACCGCCGACCCCGACCCAGAGACCCACCCGGCCCCGGCCTCCTCCGCTCCCCTACCCCCACCCCCTACCCCCACCCCCCCCCACCCCACCACCGCCGACCCCCACCCGTAGACCCACACCCTCGGCCCCCCTCCACTCCCCTACCCCCCGTCCCCCTGCGACCCCCACCCCCACCACCGTCGACCCCCACCACCGCTGACCCCATTACTGTCGACCCCCACCCCAAGAGAGAGAGAGGGGGGATACCTGCATGAGAGAGAGACCTGCGCACAAGAGAGAGAGAGAGGTGAGAGAAAATTTTGGGGAGGAATAAAAAGTTTCACCCCGTCGGTTCATTTTAAGTTAGGGTTGGGTATTTAGCGATGGATATATCCGTCGCTAATCCATTGCTATACCCCTCCTTAGTTGGCCGATGGACTATCCGTCGCTACCTGGTCGTCAAATTTTGCGCTAATTTTTTTCAATATTTTTCTGCCAAATTTTGACAAAAGTGCGACGACCTAGCGACGCCATATTTTTCGTCGCTATATTTCTGACGATTTAGCGACGAATTGGCGACCAAGTTTTGCCCTTAAAATTTAAAAAATTATTGGCTGCTTTTCGACGGCAAACCGTCGATAATTAGTCGGTTGTCCGACATAATCCGTCACTAAACCTCCATTGCCACTTTACTGTATTTTGGTAGTGCAAGGAGAAGAAAAGGATGGGCGATCGTCGTCAACACGACGTCCAACTCGAGGAAGGAATACGCGCAAAAGATCTTGGGGTCGTCCGCTCGAGATTGCCAGGAACTATTTGTCTTCGTCCCGTCGCAGGTATAATTCGTGAACCCTAGTTTCCGCCTATGAATGGTTAGAACACGTATTAAATCTGTTTAACTTTCTATCGATCAATATGCACACCAAAGTAAGGGTCTTGGGAATCCCCAGTTCCATCATCCTCTTGGTAGAAACCATAATTAAAATATGGAAAAAAAACCAATTTAAAAGATGATGAACGCAAGTTTTTATTCGTAGTTTCAATTTCATCATTTTTTGTTCGTACACCTATTTACATATGTTTACTCACTTTTTGTGCATGAAACCTTCATAAATATTTACTTATGATTGTCCCTAACATTTTCTATAATTTTTGCATGTTAGAAATGTGTTTATAGAAGTGGAAACATTGTATTTGTCGCATTTTAACAAGATTCCAGAATAGTGACATCTTTTTGTACACAACATTTTATGTGTAAATTTTTATTATTTTTGACCGAAACTTTCAAAATTATAACCCTAACTTAAACCCCTAGCATGCAAACATTTTATTTTGGGATAATTGCATGCTATAATAGGGTGGATTGTCAAGAAAAACATAAAATGACATACTTGAAACTTAGTGTAAAAACAATACAAACGCTATCATTTTATGTATAAATTTTCCTCTAACACATATGAAACATTTAACTCATTATTACCACCCAAAACCCAGCCTACGAATATTTTATATCATGGTTTTAATGTTCTAAATTAGGCGTTCTTGATGATTCATTTTAGAGCGTACGTTGATATTAGAATATGCCAATTTCACCTTAGAACATATGTCATGACATCGTTAGATTATATTTTATTTTGGACTATTTATTAACATATTTTAATATGTTATAATGATGTATAATATGTCAGAAACCTATAAGCAATATCACATAGGGTTGGTACTTTCGAAATGACAAGTTATATGTTGTTCTCTAGAACACATGTAGACAACCTAACAAGTTCTAGGATTGAACCTAGCCAACCCTCTATTTTTATGTCACATTTCATGTGTTACATGATTGGGATTAATATGATTACGACATTAGTTGCTTAGTTGGCGACTTGAGACTATAACCATATAGTAAAACACCCATTTGACAATTGTCTTAGAATTGTTTATAGGAATATTAGTTGAATTATTTAAAACTAGTTATAGTGAGTGTTACACAAATATCACATAGTTAATAGTATGACAGAAACCATGATAACCTAGTTCTACATTTAACTTTCAGGTTAACAAGTTGCTAGCTGACGAAATATCAAACTAGTACTTTTTAACTTGTGAATCATCGTCTATCTTATCTGTATATAGAAATGATATTGTGTAGTATACCCACTCTAGGATAGTTGTTGATATTATATTTATATATATATATATATATATATATATATATATATATATATATATATATATATATATATATATATAGGTCTTGGACATCGATACAGATTCAGATTATTACTTTCAAGCTCAGGAGCAAAGGTAAGTACAATTATCTGATTGTTTTTAGTATATAATTTTCTATATTACATATTTTAGTAATGTGTACTTGATTCCTAACACGTGTGTTACACGAACTGGTACTTCATGGATTCATTGTCAGGAGATATACCTTTTATGTTGTTGTTGTATCGTGATAATCGTGCTCGTGTTTTTTTGCGCATTGTGATTTACATGTTGTGACATATCGTGATTCAGATCCATTAGTAGTCGGGGTAAGGAAAGTATTAGTTGGATAAGTGATCATGCCCTGTAGACCATGTAGTAGTGTATACCGTAGCAACTAGCTGATCATACACTTCACGTTGGTTGAGTTAGCTCCCTTTTTATTATGCTTCGTGTTAGGCCCAAGCCGATCAAATATCAAACTAATATTTCAAATCACTCAGAGATACTATTCATATACTATGTTTATCTTGATTTCTTATTCTCCCTATTTATTGCCATGATTCTAGTTGTGCTTATTTTATAATACTTGTCACCAATTATTTCTTACTTTTCTTCTTTCATCATCTGGTACATTTACTACATTCTTGTTTTATAGTCTCTACCATTTACCTGGAACTGCTTTTAATGATTCTACTTTGCTCCTATCTTGACTGGATGTTGATATATTAGGCGATGACCTTGAGACTGGTGTCCCACCTATTATAGGGCCTAAGAGGGTTTAGATGAGTTTGGTCTTGCCCCTCCGGAGGGCCAGATGGATGTTAATTGAGATTCCTGATGACACCACCTATTATTGCTAGACTAGATTTATTATTATCGAATTTGTCTCCTATATTTTACTTTTGGCATGTATATATTTATTTGGTTAGACTTGTGTCTTTCAGACTTATGACTCTATGACATTCTACGACATTATTTGATTGTTTCCATTAACTACCTTAGTTTTGTGATTGAGTACACATTTGCAGTTTCATCTACTTTTCATATACTTATGTGATTTGTTAGATGTTTAGTTCGACAAGTTCTACCGCCGAATCTGCGACGTAGGCTGGGCATGCCAGCATACTTATAACCAAATCTTCTGGTACGGGTCGTGATAGAGATGCTAAGGACATAGCGATTAAACAAATACTCCTCACCTAACTAGGTATTACCAGTAGAATTAGTAATATTTTATCAGAGGTATTATGGACGTGACAGATGATAATTCTTAATCCAACTAGGGATTAAGAATAAAATTTCTCTAAATCGACTAGGATTTAGAGATAGGACTTGTGTAAGAGTGCATGGGTTTGTCAAAGGTAATATGGAAGTGACATGAGTTAAAGATAACTCTGTTGGATAATCATTAAATGATTCACAACCTATGGCATACCCGAAATTTGGTACATATAGTGAATTATGATTATTATGAATGAAGCTAAACTATCAGAGGTAATATAAACTTGATAGTCCAAACCTTCGATTGAGGATGAAAACAAAAGAGATTTTACAAGGAAGATCAGATAAAATCTTTCAGAAATTGAGATTGAACCATTCAGAGGTGTCGAAGACATAAAGGTTTAAAATGCATTAATCCCCTAGGAATTAAATATTAAATTAAGACTATTGATCGTTCAGAGATATAACTGGATGTAACAAACAATTGATTACTAGGGATATTACTAACTCAACTAGAGATCAGTAATCGAATTCATACGAGATTATCTCGTAAAAGGAATTATTTCGAACCCAGTTGGGGACTAGAATAGAAATCTTTTGTTTAACTGTGATCCAAAGATATGTTTTTTTTTTTAGATGAACATGTTTATGATCTCAACAAGAACGTCACCTAGGATCTGAGGATAGTCCCATCAAGGAACTTTTGTGGATCTATTATCCATGGCACATCCAATACTCTGGACACAAATGATAGCTCGAATAAATATATTAATATACATTTTATAGATGTGACACTACACACTTTTTGTTTTGATCTCAACAAATTTTTTTTGAAGAATATTGAAGATAGTTCTACTAGGAGACTTTTATGGATATACTATCCATAACATACCAAAAACTTGGTATCGAAATAGCTCAAAGTCATACGGCTATGGAATGAACTATGATTGGTTATCTCGAACACTATTGGGGATAGAAATGAACTATCAGGACATGATAGTTGAAAATCCACTACGGAATAGATCATCTAAGGTAATCTGTAACTTGAGAAGTTTTAATGACTTGGGTTGGAAAGTCGGTGGCATTAACTGAGATCACATATTTTTGGAAAAAATAAGTTGGTTTAACATAACGAACGAGCTTTATCAAAGGTAATATCAGCTATAGAGTTTGACAATGACTCTTTGGGGATAAGAGAGGTGGATATTGTTTCTCTGTTACACAAAATGTACAAATATTATGTAGGGAATGAGATTACAACATAATGGTTCAGAGGTAAAGCTATTATAAGACTCGTCTTATAGTATCGATATTCGTATCCGGATACATGAATAGTTACTATTTATTGTATTTTTTTTGTTTCATGTTCTTAAGAAAATAATTAATGATCTTATGCAACATATTATTTTTTTTCTTATTATGTGCCAACTATGTTTATCACTAGACTAACAGTGACTTGTAGAATATCCTTTTATATTGTCATAGACCTATGCTAGGACCCGTGCGTAGAACAGAACCCAAAAATTTCTCTAACTTGGGAATTTTGCCCTGGATGATGTATTGTTGGTACACTTGTCTGTGCCACTGGTATATTGTCCAAAAATATTTTGCCCTGCGAATGGTCATCAATGCACGCTATCGTCCATTGGTTAATAATCGAATTTATTATATTATTCTTTGGTTTCTTTGTTCTGAAGCACTCTATTATCCAATGGTTTCTTAGTTTTCTTTATATACGGTTGGGATTGAATTATTGAGCGTTGAATCGCTGAATAGAAGATCCAACGATCACGATTAATTTTCTTCTTCTATATATGTCTATTCGCTTTATTTTAATTTTTCTTTCTTTCTCTTTCTTCTTTTTCTTCTTCTTCTTCTCTATCTCTTTATTTTACTTATGAGCCTGGAGCTTGGTTTTGAGGCCTAAGTGTACGGTTTTAAAACCTCTTGGTGGTGGAGTTAGACTCCGAGCTCATTTTTAGGCAAGTACATCTTGCCAAATGCTTTAACGATATCGTTTTATTTGTCGTTTTTATTTTCCTTAGTATTAAATACTACTTTTGTCAAAAACTTGTTTTGTTAAATCTGTTTCCTATATGATTTCCATCTATATACATGTTTCTGAATTTGGTTTGAACTAGATTTTGATTTCCAACAAAATATTGATATTTATTTAGTTGAAAAACTCGGTATCGAGTGTTACAGGAGTTGCCACTATAAAACCTAGTCTATGTGTTATATGAGACTTACCCCTAGTATTGATTTCCTACTAAACTTATTTTGGTAGATTTTGGGATGTGATTTCAGCTCCGATTTTGATTTCCTAGATTTACCAAGAATTCTATGAGAAAATGGCATACCGCCATTATACTACATTGTACCGCCTGCATACCGATTTTTGGTAGAGAATTTTTGTTATATATAAAAGGTATACCACAAACATACTATTTTAACGATGGTATGCCAGTTTTGATCCATTCTATTGACAAAGAGTTCTAGTGGCATAAAATCAGCATACAATTATCAATCACAGTCAGGAACATGATCAACAATGCCACACTGGTCTGCTCTGCCGACATACCATTTTTGTACCCAAGTTCATATTTTTTCCTATTTTTTTCTAGCTTCTTTTATTCGAACTTTTACATGCTTATTTCTTTGACATGCCTACCTGTGATTGATAATTGTTTGGACTTGATTTATAGTAGTACTCGTACCCAAATACGTTGGTATCCTTTGTGCTATGTCGCTACTTCCTGGAGTTGGCCTGTTATGGTAACACATGTTCCTGACTTGTCTATGATAGCAAGGCATTGATATCATATTTGGTGTTGTCCATCATATTCCTGACTTGTCCGTACATTGCCTGCTATTCTTGACATGTACTAAATTCGATTTTTGTATCGATTCCCGTTGTGGCTCGTTGTAGCGCACTCTAGATCATAGTGAATATAGCATGTGGTTTGCTATCCTATCCTTTGTATTGTTTTTTTCAATTATGTCTAGTCTTGTATATCCCTGAGGGGAGTATCATGTATATAGAGAATTCCTGGATACCACGACCTGGAATTCTAAACAAATATGTTAAGGATAATTGATCAAACTATTTACCTATATCTATTGGAAGAAGAGGTTTCCCTCTTACTTGTAGTCTCATTATTCCGGCCGTATCATGGATTGAGTTGGAGCTCTCTGCCATGCGGGGGATATTTCTAGTACACTATTGAGTGGGGCATATCATGTACTTATTATTAGCTCATCATCGTGGAGCAGACATGGCTCGTTGTGTGATGCATACTCAGCTTACCATTGTGTCATGCCTTCTTTCTAAGGATACACGTCTCTCGGGTAGTGTATATGTTATATATACTATTCGTTTGGCCTGGGTAATTTACGACGACTGCAAGGTAGGTAACCGTTAAAAAACTCTCAAATTGCATATGTTAGTAACTAGGATTGTGATAACCCTATTTAGCTAATGTAGAAAGTTGTACTTATTGCTTGGTCGTGATTGATGGGTAGCCCATTTTCTGCTTATGTTCTTGTCTTGTCTATGTTCGACTTGTGTCACTGAATTATGAGGGGCTAAGTTCTTCTCGGAAAATGGTCTACAACCCCGATCCTTATTTAGTTTATGATTTGTGGATTGGATCCAGAGTAGTGCCTATGTTATCTAGTTATTCGTCGCCATATCCTATAATCACATATTATTCCTGTTTACTTTACATGATTATTTTCATGCTTACATTTACTTTACATGTGTTATAGTTTTACTTTATATGACCGTATGTAATTTATTATTATCTTGGTGTGTAATTTACTATTGTAATTTATTACAGCAGAACACATGACGTGATACAACGAAGAACACACAAAGGATGATGGAGAATTGTCATATCCTTCGATGGAGAGGCGTATAAATATTTTGATCTGCGTCATCCAGATTTTGCTACGGAGCCTATAAATGTACGTCTGGCGCTATGTTCTGATGGCCTCGCCCCTTTCGGGCAGTCGGGATCTCAATACTCTTGCTAGCCGGTCATTCTTACCCCTTACAATCTGCCACCATGGATGTGTATGAAGACTCCTTATATGTTCTTAACAGCTATCATATCGGGTACCAAAATTCGACGAAAAAATTGATATATATTTACACCGTTGCTTGGGATGAGCTGAAACAGCTGTGGGAGATCGACGTCGTGACTTATGATATTTCCAGGAAACAGAACTTTCAGATGAGAGCTTCACGGATGCGGACAATCAATATTTTTCCAGAATACACTATGCTATCTGGATAGAGTACTCACGGCACCATGTGTTGTCTGATATGCATGAAAAATAGAAAGGTGTTCTGCCTTAAGCATGGAGGAAAAACTTCTTTCTTTGACTGTCACCGTCAATTTCTGCCTGCGAGTCATCCTTGGAGAAAGAATAAGGACACGTTCAGAGCTGAAAAATAAGAATTTTCTCATCCGTCTGCCAGATTGTAAGGATACGATTTGGGAAGATGTAAAGGATAATTGAAGATCCATCGAACAATCGTGTCGAGTGGTTCCGACAAAGCCATAACTGGACCAAATAGAGTATCTTCTGGGACTTGCCTTATTGGAAATATAATCTTATAAGGCATAATCTTGATGTCATGCATATAAAAAAGAATGTGTTCGATAATGTCTTTAATACCGTCATGGATATTAAAGGAAAGACGAAGGACAATACAAAAGCAAGACAAGACATTGCCAAGATATGCAAGCGTCCTTATCTGAACTTGATACAAAGGCGAGCTGGTGGACAATTAACTAAGCCAATAGCATAATACACATTGAGCAAGGGGGATAGATTAATATTCTGTAATTGGATATCTACTTTAAGATTTCCCGATGGCTATGTGTCGATTTGTCTAGATGCGTTGATCTCAATGAACGCAAGCTAACGGGAATGAATGGTCACGACTGCCATGTGTTTATGGAATTACTGCCCATTGCTTTGAGAGTTATTGCCTTCTGCTGTACGGGTTCCGTTGGCGGAGCTATCTACATTCTTTAGGATATTTGTTCAACTATATTGATGGTCCAACATATGGTTGAACTTGAGGAAAAGATTGTCTTACTAATTTGCGAGTTAGAGAAAATATTTCCACCGGGCTTCTTCGACAGCATGGAGCATCTAACGATTTATCTAGCATACGAAGCCCGTGTCGGTGTATCTGTTCATTATCGATGGATGTACACAGTTGAAAGGTAAATAAAAATCGATATAATTTAAGTTGAATTTAAATGGATTTTATAATTCATTGTTAATTCTCAAGATAATTTGTCTCTCTAGGTACCTACACCATCTAAAGAAGAAAGTTGGCAACAAGGCTCATAAAGAGGCTTCGATATGCGAAGCATATCTTATCGAGGAGGTATCAAACTTCTGCTCCATTTATTTCGATACTCATGTCCAGACAAATCGAAATAGACCTCAAAAGAATGACGAAGACATTGAGGATGGAGGTATATTTAATGTAAGGGGCAAGCCTGTTGGGGCTAGTAAGAAACGGTGGTTGACTGACGATGAGTATGATGCCGCTCACCGATATGTCTTGTTAAATTATGACACACATGAAGTGAAAGATTTGGAGAAGTAAGTGACTACACTTACACTCGTTATAATCTCTAATTTGGTGAAGTAAGTGACTATACTTATTTTTATTCTCTCTAATAGTGTATTTAGAGATGAAGTCAAAATGAGGACACCCGATATTATCGATGATGGACTTCAAAGAGAGGTTGATTACCTTTCCGTCCTGGTTTTGCAAATACGTAAGTAACTTAGATAATATGTTATGCGGCTACCATTAAAATATATGCATCTTAAACATTTAAATTATCAATATTTATTTACAGGTTTTATTAACCGAAACAACACTCACAAATGAGAGTATTCGTTATTTGGCATTGGGACCGAATAAGCATGCAAAGTCTTGGCAAGTCTTGGCAAGGCTATGTCGTTAATGGCTTCAAGTTTAAGGCAACTCAGAATGCTATAAATGTCAAATTTCTCAATGACGGCTTCAGTACCAAGGATTCTGGTGTTTGCATAAGATGCACCATCTATGACGACGAACCGAACTTTGACTATTATGGAGTGCTTCGGGATATTGTAGATTTACAATATACTGCCGTCATTGAGAGGATCTCGACAAAACGATGCCCGCCCCGTCGTCCTCTTCTATGGCCACTCGCTACGACGACATGTTCGTAGATACTCTCGGCAACTTTAGGAAAGGGCGCCTCTATGGATGCGGCAACCTGGCGTCGTTGCAGGCATCGATTCCGAGAGCTCTACCCCGCCCCTCCTCCTCCTGCGATCCCGACAAGCGATGATGTGAGGACACAGCTTACGAATCTAACCGAGGTGGTGTCGTCCTTACGAGAGCATATAACCACGTACTATCTGTGTCCTTCTACTGCTCACGGTTGTTCTGTTCTCGGTCCGTCTGCTCCCGGTTCATCTGCTTCCGGTCCGTCTGCTCCTGGTTCTTTTGCTCATGGTCCGTCTACTGCTGCTGCTCTCAGTTCCTTCTTTCCCGTCGGACGTCTTTCTTTTGACCCTGTTGCTCCTCTGGTATCGCCACCCTGCTGTCGATACTCCTTGACATGATGTCGCCTGTAATGTCCCAGTCCTAAAATATAGGGACCAAGTACGTGAACATGCCGGCTGCACATATACGAAGAATACTCCAATATAAGGAATCCTTGTATACGTACATAAGCTGTATATAAATCATCACAGGCCAGAATAATATAATCTAATCTCATCATAGCTCAACACAGAAGATAATAGAGTCTAGATAATAAAGAGTGTATCAAAAGATAGCCGGGTGGACATACCCACTCCAAACAGCTATAAAATGGTCTCACAAGAACAGGGTCCACCTCCGCAAAATAGAAAGAAAATAGATGCAAAAAATCTACTAATGTCTCAATAAAAATAATCTAGAAATCAGCCGGAGATGCCTCGTCATCAATATAGGATGGATCCAGTGCCGCTCCGTACTCCTGCGGAAACTCGTCTAACCCTGGAGAGATAACCAGCTCCTCAGCGGACATAACAATACAAGAAAATACCATGCCATGTAACTGATATTTAATATATAAATAAAGGGATGCATGCAATAGGGTTCCTGACCATTCTACTACTATGATGCAATTGAGAAACAATCCTTCGATGCATGAGCCCTGGATGAATATAGGATCCGGTATAGTCCCCTCTTGGGCACCAGTGACCAAGCGTATAACGTTCAAGAACGTTAGTGGCCAACCTGAGGGGGTAAGCATACCCGTATCTCTAGCAGCTTCCGGGTTACAAGGAAAGTGTAATCGAGCCCATACATCAGGTATTGTTCTCCCCACTTAATGCCTAGTATCGTCATCTCCATGACCATAAGAACCCCTAGTAACTGCCAATTCTTTTAGTATGCATTTCTACTGGAAGTTACTCCTATCCGTCGCACGCTCCCTACGTATCGATGGCCAGCCGACTACGCGAGTACGTGTCCTACATGTGACTCACAACACGTGGTAAAGTAAGTGTCAAAGCCGTATGAGATATACTAATACCTCATCAACAATGGGTGGTCACTAGACTAAGTCAATGCAGAGAAATAAATAAAAGCAAGAAAACGACTGATAGAGTCGCTTGCACCTAAGTGTGACTTGGACATACAGTTTATAATAACAATAAATAAGAAATGTTGAAAATAACAACTGAAAATAAGAATATGTAAATCACAGAGTAAGGTGGCAAGGTATCTTGCCTGGTGGTGCGAAGGTGCTAAGTCCAAGAATTACAATGTCAGCAAAAGAAATGTCACAAACTCCAAACAACTCCGGATGCTGAAACAAACATCAAGAATGTACTCAAAATAAGTTATATACCTAGGAAACGCCTGTCCAAAAGTCTAATTCTGGAACAGGGGCAAAATTATAATTTTAGGTCAAAACAATGTCCGCCATTGGACCCATTTTGCACCGAAACGTATGCCAATATCTACGGTCTCTAAAGTCGTCAACTTCATGTTTACGGATCCGGTTTGAAGAGACAAACTCAACGGTATGTCCAATTTTGGATTTCGATGAGCCATGCACAAAATCGCCCGTTGGGTCGGGTTGTGGCCCGCCAATTGGTATTTCGATCAACCTTCTCAGAATCGGACCAAACTTGGCATACAGGACTAGAAAAATGATACGGTCGTAATGGCACAAGTTTTGTGTCGATCCGACGGACGTGCACGAAGTTTGGCCAAATTCACAAACATCGATATGGGGTGTCTCGACGGATACCACTGATTTCGTCGCGCACCGCAACAAAATTGGGTTCCGTCAGTTCCCACATGTCGACAACATCCATATGCACCTTTACGTATAGTGCGTGACCACGTCGCCCGTTTGTCGGGGTGCACGTCGTATCGGGAAGTTTTCTAAAGTTTTTAATATTTTTAACACAGTTTTTCGCACAAGTTTAACATCATGTAACTTTCTGTACAATAAACGAAAGAAATTCTATGAAGTGTGTTTTTGATCTCAATTATGTTTGTTTATGACTATTTTTAATTACTTTTCAAAATTACTAAGTTGTTTTGATCAGAATCTCCCTTTCAAGTTGAGGGTTCAGGCTGTTCATACGCCCTATTTTTGGGATGAATCGACTTAACTTCGCATCGATTCTGCTGCCGATCTAGGAGGTGATATCAAAATCCCTTTGAGGGAATTCAAAGTGGGTTATATTGGCTATCTACAAGAAGTTGTAAATCGAAATTGATTGAGTATAAAGAAGAAAATCAGGTTCAAAACTTTCATACTTGGGCCGTCGCCGAGAACAGGTGGTCTCTGTACGGTCGGTTTGAGCAGTACGGCGAAGTTGGACGAAGTCGCCTGGTAGCCAGGATCGTGCTGGGTAGAAGTTAGGGTCTGGGAGGAGAGATTGAATTGCGCGACGGTTTGGAAGTCAGAAGGGAACCCGCGCCTATATTTGGCTTTGAGATGGATTTCTCTAATTTTCGCTCAGATTTCTACTTTGTTTAGGTTAAGGTTGTGTCCAGGTGGGAGAGAATCACCTTAGGATTAGATCTAATTTTATTTGGAGTGATTTGGTGGTGAATTGAACGAGATTGGGTTGGTTTCGGATTTTGAATACACATAAAAATTTTCCGCTGATGTTGTGCTTAGGTTCGGGTTAAGGGGGGTTGGTTTGCATAGGCACTGTTCATTTGAACAGTGCCGTAGGTTTTCCTTACTCATATATTTCTATATATTTGAGTTAATATATACATATATATCCCATTATTTACTAGGGTTTTTTTTTGTAGAATTCTCAAATAAATTTTAGAGCTTAATTTACACCTACAATTCAATAATATATATATATATATATATATATATATATATATTTTTTTTTTTTCAATATATATTCAATATATTTCAATATATATTCAATATATATTCAAATATATATTTTTTTTCAATACATATATATATATATTTTTTTTTTTTCAATATATATATATATATATATATATATATAATATATATATATATATAATATATATATAACATATATATATATATAATATATAT